>QUSF01000006.1:30559534-30595747 GCA_003676055.1 Chloebia gouldiae | reverse complement strand
CGCCGCGGCCGCGCTCGCTCCGCGCCCCGGCAGCGAGGGGCTCCCGGCAGCCGGAGCCGCCGCCCGCCGCGCCGCGGGCGAGGCGCAGCTCGGAGCGGGGGCAGCAAAGTTTGCGGCGCGTCAGCCGGCGCGGCCGTCCGCGGCCGGAGGGAAGGGGCGGGAGGTGGGAGGGCGGCGGGCTCCGCTCGCCTCCCCTGGGGCTTCGGAGCCCCCTGCGCGCCTCCCCCGCCGGCGCCGCCGCCCGCAGCGCCCCGAGCCCGCGGAGCTGCGGCCCGCGGCGCCGCGGCGCTGCCCCGGGCAGGGGCCATGTCCCACCGACCGCTTCGCCGGGACCGTGCCCGCCTCCGCCGCTTCTCCCAGCGCGCGGCCCGCGGTGGTCTCTGATGAACGCCGCCGAGCGCTCCCGTGGGAATTCCGCTGGACCGGCGGCGCGGCCGGCGGTGGCTGCCCGCGGCTGGGGAACGGAACTCTTGCTTGGATTTACTCTTTGGCTTGGTATGACGGCCTGCGCCGCACTTGTGTCCTCGTGTAAGTGGCCGAGGAAGAGCATCAGAGAAAATGAATGTTAATCCAGTACACCCAGAAAACCTGCAACTTTAAGTCTTCCCCATGAAGTGAAAAATTCCCTTGGAAATTCCACTTCCTTTTTAGGCTCTTCTCCTCTTTCATCTCTGAAACATCCTCTTACAAACAGTTCACCTGTTTCAGAAAGAGCCAGTTTTTATTAATCTCTAATAACTTCAGTTAAGAGAAGAGGCAAAATATCAAATATCATAGTAAAAAAAACCCAAAACAAAACAACACAGTATTGTAGATGTGACAGCCTGGTCAGAGGGCGAGAAAAAGAGAGAAGGTTTCTCACGGTGGACTTGTGAGATTTTGCGGAGTTGTAGAGAAACGGTGATAGCTTATTATTGTAAACAAGCTGCAGGAGGTGTTTTTCTACTCTTGGTTTTTCTGTTCTTTTCAAGGTTTGTTTGTGAGAAAAATGTTCTTGTTAATTAGGCAATCAGGTAGAATGTATTGAGTCAGTCTATATAGAGGAGAGTTTTTTGCATTAAAGTTGCTGTTGTGCAAACCAGCCTTCTTGGAGTCCGTGCCACTTTCTTACTCAACAGCGACATAATATTTTTGCAGTAATAACACTCAAGCAAAACTCAGTCCACTTATATTTCTCAGTTCTGTTTCACTGGTGGCATTTTGTTTGATGACACTTTGCAAATAAGTAATTACAAACTTTTCTAGGAAAAATGTATGGCACTGAAGAATTAATATCCAACCTTTAGGTATCTTCCACTTCATAGTTAAACATAGTACTTACTATTTCATAAGGGGATATTTAGAATTAAATGTTGTAAATGTATAATTAAAGCATTAGTGCATCCAAATAAAATCACTCCTTTACTCCTGGCCATGTTCACATATTGAATTTTGTTTGTGTTGGAATATCACACAACCCTGTACTCTCTAGGCATGCACACCTTCCTCTGATTTAGAGATGTGCTGTGAAAATAACTAGGCAAGCCCCAGGACAGTCGTTGGCAAAGCAGGCTGACACTGCCCGGGCTCTCCAGCAGCCCTAGCCAGCCCGTGGTTTCAGTGCCTGCCTGGGCCACTGGGACTCCTTTCACCTACTGAAACTGCCAGAGGAAGAGCTGTGTAAAAGACCTGCAGCTCATTTATGTGGTCTTTAGAGGAGGTGCAGAAATACCTGCAGTCAAATTTCTGAAATTGCCTATCGAAATTACACACTAATGAGTTTTAGAAATCTTCGCCTCTTTGCAAGCCATTTTTTTCTGTTAAAGGATATTTTATTTTAAATAGGAAGATTAGTACCAACGATACCATGTGTATTTTATAATTCTCATGCTGCTTCTTCTTTTGTATTACTATAAAAACAGACAATACAAAATTATGTGCAGGCTTTGCATTTGAGAAATATGTTGTTGATAATATCTCACATTCTTATTGAAAGAAAATTGTTTTCTAGAATTCTTTGTGATGGAATTTTGATGTGTTCCACTGCTCTTGTGCATAACCATTTAATTTCATTTGTTCTACTCTTATGAAGAGACAGTACTTCTCCACTTAGTTCTTTTTGTATATTCCCCAAATGTTTGCAGTTACTTTTTATTTCATGTAGTTTATTTTATATTAGGCTGTTGTTTCGAATGTTTTCTTCCAAGTATCTTTTTTTCCCCTTTCCTTCCCTCTGTTTTTAATTTTTCTTCCCCTCTGGTATATTTTCTTCTTTCTTAAAGTGAATACCATCCTACTTTGTTGATGGGCTATCAGATACTTTGATTTCAGAGCCTGCACAGACACTTTCTCTATTTCATTCTGCTGCTTCCTTCAGTCTTGTGCTTACTGATTGAATGCCCCTAGATTATTTCCCATCATCCACATGAAACCTGTGCATCTCTCTCAGCTTCCAGGTGACATTTCTCATTTTCTCAGTTGCTGCCCTTCCTACATGCCAAACTTTCTTTGGTCTTCATTCTTATTTCAGCCTCATAAGTTCTGGTATTCACCAAGGCACTCTTACTTTCTCACCAATCCCAAACCTTTCACAAATCCTGAACCACACTCAATAGGTGTTATTGATGATACAGTGATGACAGAGCTGTGTGATTTTCCAGAAACATTGGGCTGATAAAAAAAGTATTCAATACCCTTGAAAGGAAAAAAAAAGATTCTGCGTTGAAATTCTGAATCTTTTCAACCTGATTTATATTTTTAAAAGACTTCTTTCAACATAGAGTAGCAACTGCCTTGTCTCCATTGCCTGGTTACTGGGTGAAAACATGCAGCACTGTGGGAGTGGGTCATACTTCTCCTAGAGGTCAGATAAGCACAGATGTTCTGAAATCAGTGGGTTTTCCAAGAGTAACAATATGATGGCAACACTGCCTAAAGGTGGTGTGTCCTTTTGATGCATTTATGTTGGAATGATTCAGGATATGGGAGTGGACTTGCATTTTTTTCTTTTTTTAGGTCAGGGATGATAATCCATTCTGTAACTATCTGAAAGCTAGGTTAAAGAGAGTTATTTGGATGCCAAAATGCTGGAATGAAGAAGCAAGGTGTGGTCATTTCCTTCTGTGAGAGAGAAGAAAAGAAATTCTTAGCAGAGACTAAAATTTTAACTACTCGTTTTGTGCAAGTCTTTCCAACACCAAATGAAATTTATATATTGTTCTGTCTTTCTTAATGGCTTGGTATTTCTGTTGCAAAGATGAACATATGCTATTTTTTAATGACTTAGCCATTACTGATATTTATGCGGCCCTCTATTAGACATTTAAATTGAAAATTGAATTACAATGAAATTGCTGCTCTGGAGAAAGTTATCAGATCTTCACTTTAGTATTTCCTGTAAATATGTGTGTCTATCTGTATGTAAAATCAGAGTGAATACTGAACTAGAAAAACAAGCTGTTTTTCATGAGTCTTTATATGGTTTATGTGGCATGGTTTTGGTAGTGGGGGGCCTACAGGGGTGAGTTCTGTGAGAAGTGCCAGAAACTTCTCCCATGTCAGACAATGTCAATGCCAGCCAGCTCCAAGATGGGCCCACTGCTGGCCAAGGCTGAGCCATCAGCAATGGTGTGAGCAGTTCGGTGACAAGGGATTTAAGCATGGGGGAAAATTTCTGCACAAGAACATTTGCAGCCAGAGAAAGGAGTGAGAGTATGTGAGAGGAACAGCCCTGCAGACCCCAGAGTCACTGCAGAAGGAGGTGCTCCAGGTGCCAGAGCTGAGATTCCCCTGCAGCCCCTGGTGCAGCCCATGGTGAGGCAGCTGTGCCCTGCAGCCCATGGAGGTGCAGGGTGGAGCAGAGTTCCACCTGCAGCCCATGGAGGAGCTCATGCTGGAGCAGGGGAATGCCCAAAGGAGAGTGTGACCCCATGGGAAGCTGGAGCAGGTTGGCAGGACTTGTGGGCCCTGGAGAGAAGAGCCTATCCTGGAGCAGCTTTGCTAGCAGGACTTAAGAGCATCTGGGGATTTATGCTGGAACTGACTGCTCTTGAAGGACTGGAAGTGACCCCCATTGCAGCAAGGGAGTGTAAGGAGTCCTCCCCTTGAGGAGGAAGGAACAGCACAACATGACTGCTACTTCCATTACCTGTCCCCCTGTGCCACTGAGGGAAAGATGTTTTAGGATTCAGATTTTATTTCTTATTATCCTATTTTTATTTGATTGGTAAAAAAATGAAACTGATTTTGCCCAATTTGAGACTGTTTTGCCTGTGACAGTAATTGGTGAATGATCTTTCCTTGTTCTTCTCTTGACCCTTAGACCCTCTTGACCCTTTCTCTTGAGCCTTTCCTTATATTGATCCTTCTGTGTCCAGGTGAGGAAGGGAGTGATAGAATAACTTTGGTTGGCATCCAGACAGGGTTAAACCACTCCTGAAATTTTATCTGACTTGTACACATATTAACCTTTCATTCTTTAAAAGTAAAAAATATCTAACCTTGACCACAAAAGAAATTTGCAGCATTTACATGGTTAATATCTCCCTTGTGCCTTTTTTCATACATAATCAGAAAATACATCTGTCCTCTCAGATAAAAAAGAACTGATGCATTAATGTGAAGTGTAAGTGTAGCTTAGAGATGGTTTAATTGGTTTTATTACACACAGCAAGTTACAAACTATTCCATCATCATTCACTCAATCAAGTCTAATCACTGAGATATTTCACTCACAAAGATGAAAAACAAAAGCTGAAAGCTCCTGTTCCAAGGGAAAGCATGAGAGATGGAGTGAGCTTGCCTAATGAGTGACAGGCACATTGCTTAATGCACTTAGAAGTCACTTGGGTGCCATGGCAATGAAAGCTGCAAAAGATGCCATGGAGATCAGCACAGTATCATGATTCAGCCTCACTGCATAACTTATAAAAAGGTTGTCTAGTGGAATTTATATAGGTGCAATTGTATTGCTAACTTGTAGACTAATCTAGACGTCTTCAGGAACAAGAGAAAGTGACAACATCAAACTGTACTTCCAAGGAAATTTTCAAGGATTCATACAGTGATATTTAATTGCTCACATTTATCCAAAATCTTATTGTGTAAGCTGGCTGGAAGGCACTAACAAGGGTACTCCAGCACATGCCACAGTCAGTTTCCTGGCTTTCTGTTCTGCCATGGGAATACTATCAAAACCACAGTTGAATAAACCAGGAAATGTGCAAGTCAATTTAACTGTGCAATGGCTAAGCAGTGTCACCGCTGTGGGTGTATCACTTGGACAGAACAGAGGAATACTATACAGCCTGGAGGTGTGAAGGATGTGTAACCTGCCTGATGGAATTCTTTTCTGCTCTATAGTGCAGAACTCAGGACTTGCTTTTAGAAAGCTTGAAAATGGAACCATTACTACTTAGTAATTTTGTTCATTCTCTGCATAACATAAATGGAATAACCATAATCAATTACTTATTCTAATCCCAGCTGCCTTCTGCCTTTGTTTAAATGTGAATGAGGGCAGAATCATGTTGTGCCAACCAGAAACTTCCCCATTTCTAAAATTCTTCCTTTGTATAGTCTCTTCTGGCTACAATCCAACCTGCTGTTTTACATTCAGATTAGATATTAGAAAGAAATTCTTCACTATGAGGATGGTGAAGCCCTGGAATAGGTTGTCTAGAGAAGCTGTGGGTGCCCTATCCCTGGAGGTGTTCAAGGCCAGATAGGATCTGACTTGGAGCAACCTGGTCTAGTGGAAGGTGTCCCTGCCCATGCAGGGGGATTGGAACAACATGATCTTTAAGGTGCCTTCCAATCCAAACTCCTTTATGATTCTGTGGCTTGGCTCTCATCCCTTTTGTTCACACAGAATGCTGCCTGGATGTATGTTTGAAACTCAAGTGCACATTTTAATCACTCAGTCAGAAATTACAGAGGAACCTTTTCTCTTCAAAAGAGAGTTTGATGAGAAGTTAGGCTTGGATTGCTAGTGAACTAGATGAGAGCAGTAGGACTAGATTACAGAAACACATTCAAAAGCTGCTCAAAATTTCTTGGCTAAGAACACTCTTGGGTGTTTATGGGCCAGAGATACTGAAGGATTTTTGAACTGCAAGAGAATGGGGAGAGAAGTAGGGTCTGCAATGAGAAAGAATTAATTTAAGGATGTGTTCCTACCTGGATATTTGTATGCAGAATTCAAGTTTGTGGGGACACAGAGATTTCTGGGAGCATCATTATTGCTGGGCTGCTAGGGATGATCCTATTCCCGTCACTTAAACATGTGTGCACACACACTGCCCCCTCCCTTACAAGATCCCACTTAGCCTTTATCTTTTTCAGAAACATATAGTTCTTCTCTATGTGCCTTCACACAAGATCTGTCAGGCTACATTTGCCTTGGTTTATGTCGTGCAATTAATTATTGTCAAATAATTTTAAAATTTGGAAATGTACTAACAACACCCACTTGTGCTATATCTACACTGTGAAAGTCAGTCCAATTGAAATACTGCCCCACTATTGAAATGCTAAACCCACTGCAGTTTTATTGCATATAATTTTGTGTGTTTTGAATAAATATTGTTTCCTCAGTACTCTGCCTCTGTAGTCTAAGGCAGAGATAAAGAACTCTACTAGTTCTCTATTGCTCAGAGATAAAGTCTACTAGTCATTGAGCCCCCATTCCCATTACAGATAATAAGACGCTCCTCTATTTTAAAGTGAGTAGGAGGATATTTGAAGCCAAAACTAGATAGAATTAACTAGAAAATGTATTTTTATTTGCCAAGGAAGTGGAAAATTTTTTTAACTTCGAATCAAGGTGTATATGGAAAGAGATATTGGATCAGAGATCATGTCTTGAAATGCAAGACTAATTTGACAGAAATCAATAGACTTACAGGATAAGTGAGGTCAAGATTACATTTTTTCCCTTTTCTTTCATGAAAGAAAGAAATAAAATATTTTCAATTTGTCATTTTAATAACTAACCTAAGAGCTTTTCAATGTCCATTCTATGTTCATGCAAGGCACTCTATTGACTTTTGTGTCCTGCCTGAGTGGCATCTCTACTTGTCACCTAAAGCATCTCTACTTGTCACCTAAATTTGTCACAACAGCAAGAATGTAATACATTGAAGCCTTCTGTGTACATACTTTACAGAACCATGTGTTTCTTACCTTGGAGATTTAACATTTAGACCTGCAAATACGTAAAGAGTAAACAAGTATCATAAAGAGTGACAAATACATCACAGCTCCAACAAAAATCAGTTGTTAAACATTCAAACTATTCCTGGTATTTAACTTTTGCCTGCAAAGTATATTTGAATAACAAGTGGTTAGCTTGTATACAGGCACAGCAATGGTGTAGTTAATAATTTGAAAAAAATGCTATTTGCTTTTTATTTTAAGTTCTTTGCAAGTTGAGGGTGTGAAGCTTCTGCTAATGAGAAGATAACATTTTTTTGGTTTGTTTCTTTTTCTGGTGCATACTAGAAATCTCAAATTAGCATTGTCAAGAGTAAGGTTTGTTACTGTGTCACATTAAGAGATGATATCAGTAGTTACTTTAGTTCTCAAATCAGTTATGCTTATTGATGATACTTGTATAAATTTATCAGTTAGATAGATTTATCAGTTAGCCCAGCATAACAGTAGGAATTTTCTACCTCCTTTAAGAAACATACAAAACCACAAAAAGTGTGAAAAATATGTTGAAAGGAGACCAACAGATCTGTTAAATTGAAAGCAGAGTAACTGCAGTGAATACATCCTGAACATCTCACTGCTATGTTAGCCTTGTAATTTAGGGATCCTGACATGATGGATATTAATGCCACCATTCTGCCTCCAAGGTGAAATTTATAATTATTGATATGCCACTGATTTCATCCTTCTGTATTTCAAATTATTAACAACAGCTTATCTGTCAAAATATCTTTTCTAAGCTATGCACAAATTATATCTTATGTTTTTTCTGAATTACATATGTGCATCCTATTCCTTTATAGTAAATCAGTTTCTACACTAAGTTTCTTTTTAATGAAGCTCTAAGTAATAAAATAATCCTGTCTGGATTTATATTATATTTCTTTTGCTACGTGTATATGCTGTACCATCTAATTGACTTCAGTAGTAGAGAGCTTTAATGCTTCTCTAGATTAATATCTTGAAGGGTTCCCTCCTTTTAAAGCATAAAGACACTGATTTTTTTTCCCTTGTAATTCTAAGGTCTGAGGGCATCATTCTTACAGAAAAAAAAAAAACATGTTGTGATATTGATTGGCATCAATACTGGTCTTTGAACTCCAACATGTCCTTTTATTTGTTTGTTGCTGCTATACATCTGGCAGCTATCACAGAGATTTCCCTGTTCTCCTGCAGACAGGCCTGTGGTAAACTCTGTAGCTCTGCCACCCTGACTTCTCTGTGTTCTTGCTGCAGGCCTGAGTTGTTTTGTTTGGAAATTGGGAAAGGAATATTGTGTTGCATGAAGGGTTGCAAGCTCCATTATGTGGTGCATGACAGCCTTCTCCTCTGAGTGATTCTCTGGTTTCTCTACATTCATGCCTACCACCATTTGTCATTCATATATTCATATATTTTTAGATTAGTATGGGTTTGTTGAATAACTTTAAAAGTCCTCTCTGTAATCACATATCAATAACTATATGTGACCAAGATTGTTAAAAAAAAAGATAGTCACTATCTTTTACTTATTGTTACTATTTTCCCTTTTTTTTTTTTTTGAAGGTCTACCAAGCATTTATTAAGAGAATATAATACAATAAAATGTGGTTAATTATTTGCTTATTGTAACTTTACGAAAAACACATAAACAGATTTCTGGATGAAGTTGTTTATATACATTAATTGCTGAATTCTGTGAACTAAATTGCAGATATAGATTATATCTATACATATACATATGATTATATCTATACATATACATATAATACATAAAACAAGGATACATATATATTGAGAAAGAAAACAGAACTGATACAGAAAATGTACGACAACTCAGTCTGATCCCTAGTGAGTTTGTTACAAACAATTTGACAAATTCTACCCAACATTCTTGATAAAATAAAGCTTTTATAATTATATACTCCATGTATTTGTCCTCTATTCTACAGTTTGAGCTATGGTGGCATCTTTCAGGATGTGCTTTGACAATCAGTTCTATCATTGTGTCTTCAGACCTGAATGAGAGTCACTCTGTATCCTGCCACCAGATGGGACAATTGGGTACTAATGACATGAAAATCTTCTATGCCCCGTATTGCAGTTCACACACTGACACCAAATGCAATTTCAGTTTCATAAACTACGGTAAAGGAAGTTAAATTGCTAACATACATTTCAAGATGCTTATTCATTGCTCCAGCACAGGGTCAAAAATTCTTCTGCCTGTTGTTGATTTAATAATTCACAGGTGCCCCATGGTTGGCTGCACCAGATTGCATAACATTTACCTGCCCCTTCTACATCATGGCACTTCAGGAACGATAGTCACACTTACACAGCTTGTGAAATTTCTTTAATCCAGACCATTCTGATACCATGGAAGGATTTAGCTAATGCCATAAAAAGCAAATAAGAACACAAAATCAGTCCATGGAAACCTGAAAGTGATATATTCATTAAATACCACATTATGTAAGTTGAATCAATTTCAATCTAGGAAAGTTGAAATATGAAACAGGCACACCTGCAGTTTCTCTAAAGAAAACTTTCCTTCTGATGGACTTTACAAAATGCAATGTTCATCTGCTGCAATGTTCATCTGCTGAATTTGCTACCAAATTTTTTTGCAGAAAAAGCAAAGTGATAGTGACTGGGAATAAAAGAGGGAAGGTATGTTTGGAGGCAGAGATACATCATCCTTGGGCTTTTAAGAATGCCGTATGGGATGGAAACAACTTTCACTTATCTTTAGATGCTTGCAACACAGGCAGAGAGCTATTCAGGCTTCTTCTTTGGCTAATTGTCTACCCAATTTTCCTCTAGTGATCTTCAGGGACACCTAGATAATCACCCCAGCAGATGTTCTTATGTTGCAAATGTACAAAAGCCAAGCAAAATTAATTCTGCTCCACAGTCCAGCATTCACCTGTTACCTTTTAGGCTCCCCCACAGTAGTCAACACATTAAACTTAGACCATGTTGTAGAAATAGATGCATGAACATCCCATGAAATGATAAGAAACAAAACTGTGAAAAATATTCAATAGGAATATGTTTCCAGACTTCTATTTTGCAAATGGAAGTGATGAGATAGTAACTGCATTTCATGCCATGATCGTTTAACCCTCCAAAGAAAAGAAAAAGACAATTCTAGGATTTAGTAGAGACCTTTTAACATAAAGTTAGTCCACCAAAGGAGTGGGATGAGGTTGCGGCATGGGGACAGACAGAATAGTTCTAAGGAACATTATTTTACCCTTCTGATTAAAAATATTTCTTAAAAATTGGAGAAAATCTACATCTTTAGAAAGATTTGTTTGGGGTTTTTTTTTCCCCATTATCATGTGACAACTGTTATCTTGTGGGAAATATTTCCAAAATACTGATATCTTACATTTGGTAGCAGTAAATTGAAGTCTGGTTCCTACTTTTGTTCAGGCCTTGTAAAGTATCTGCATGGCTGGTGTATTTGTAAATAATGCTAGCAAAGAAATCAAATATGATGATGAAAGCATTGAATCTTTATGCTCATATCCTTTTCAGCAAATATTCAGGTTCTTCTTTTATCCCCTGAGAGCAGATATACCACATGGAATAAGATTTGGCAAAGTATCAATATGTACAAATACGTCAAAAAGAATCTGAGTATTCAGTTCATTCCTGGGAAGTAGGATTAATGAGGAATGAATAAATACGAATGTAAAAAGCAAGACTGTATTGAAAGTTAAGTATTATGAACATGGTGAATGTTTAAAGATTACTGCTGATCAGTACATTGGAGAAATTCTCCCAGAGAAAATTTGTCAGGGGAAAAAAAAAGTATTTTGAATATACTTTTGAAGTATATTAAATAATTTTGAATAAAGCAGGCCTACTGAGGGTTGAGCTAGAGTTATTTATTCAGTACTTCCAGATAAAGTTTAACAGATTTTTTATTGTTTAGTCAGCAGGTCTCTGTTCTCTTCACCAAGCTGAAATTGCTAAAGAACTTTCAGTTGCAAAACATCCTTGTCTCAGACTTTGCATTTCTCAGATTCTCACCAGTCTGCTGATTCCTCAGAGCTTAAGAAAAACTTCAAAAATACATTAACTGCATGCAAGCTACAGCAGCGATCTACTGCACACAAGTCATGTGGAGCACAGTTTGTTCTGTGCAGTTCACCTTGACTCTGAGATGTTTTTTTACAGAATTAGATGTTATTGAGATTTTACTCCAAAGGGAGTATATCTGCAGTAAAAACTCTGCAAATGTTCTGCACCCATTCAGTTGTAGTCCTTGCACCCATATGGATGCAGAATTGTATGATGTATTTTTAATCTTGTCTGAGTGCTCTAAACTACACCATGGGTGAATCTCCTCATAGAAAAATATACCTCATTGGTATAAAGAGATAAACCATGGTAGTTTTAACTCTTCATGACATCTTTGAAAATATGGCTCAGAGAACATTCTGCTAGGCTCTACAGGATCCTTGTGGTAGATCACATTTATGTGACAGAAAATGTATAACAAGGACAGAGCAAAAACTTACCCGAAATACACAGTATCCACAAAACTATCCATATTGTGTCACATAGGTGACACCCTTAGTTTTACTTCATAATATTGATTAATTTAAAAAATAAATTAATACAAAAAGGGATTCATTTTATTCTGTCAAAGCAATTTGTGTCTTTAGGAATTAATTCAAAGGAAAAGTCAAAAAGAAAGGATACTGAAGAATTTAAAAATGTGTAAATGCTGAATCTTACCCAAGATATACAAGCTAACTGCATAATGTTAATTATATTCTGATTTTATACATTTCTCAGACAAAACTCTTCTCTGCAATATTCAGCAGATTCAGGGTCCACAAAATCATCAGTTATTACTTGACAGGGTTTTTTGTCTTGGAAAGAAATTAAATCCAAAAATGATAAACAGTCATTCTTTGTCACTTCAGAATGTATCCCCATGATTATTTTTTTTTGTGATTACTTTATTTTGATTTTAGTAATTACATTTGAAAACCTAAAACCAGGATTACTTTAAACACTCTCAGAGTTAAATGATTCAGGAAGCCAAATAAATTTGTTTTTCCCCATTAATTAACCACTGGAACAATCTCATCTTCCCAGACAGTTGACAATTAGTACAATCTGTTTGAGTTACTGACAAAGAAAAGAATTATTGGTGTCAGCCTCCTCAGTACATATTCCAGCAGAAAACTAACTATTGAGATGAAATTGTGATTCCTCTGGAATCCATGGAAGTCATGTCATCAATGGCCTACAACAAAACCAAGAGTTTATCCTGCATATTAGCAGGTTTGGTACAAGCTTTAAGTAAATCCCAGCTGTATGGATGAGCTAGATAAGCATTATCATTAATATGTAGTAATCATATGTATCATTAATATTTAGTAATAATACTAAAAACTCTTCCAGAACCAAGATCCAGCCCAGTGGAATTCCATTTTATTGTTTTGGCCTTGCTTAAAGTGAATTGTTGAAAATTACCTTAAAAATTACCATTGCATGAATTACATTATCTGTGCTTGCAATGTAATAGTCATGAATGTTTGATGAATACTTTTATAATCATCAGTTACAGATCCAGTCACCAAATTCAGAACTAATGGGTTGCTGTACCATGGTATTTTATAACTAGTAAATTGTGAAATCCTGAAGGATTTTTTAGGCTTCTGTAGGTATTTGGGTTTAGGATTGGTAAACTCAAATTTAGTGCTCCCACTGAGACCACTCCAAACCATGCACTGCTCATTCACTGCCTTCCACCCCACACCTTCCCTGTGGTGGGCTGGAGAGGAGAATTGGAGGCAAAAAAGGCAAAGATCATGGGCTGAGACAAGAATAATTTTCTGGAAACAGCAATGAGATAAGAAAAACAGCAGTAACAGCAACAGTGCTAATGACAGAGGGTACAAGAGAGAGAGAAAAAATTATTATGAAAAGTCCCAGAGAATACCTGGATGCTCCTTCTGCCATCCTCCTACACTGATCCATAAGGGAGCCCTTATCTCATGCCTGGAAAATGGAAATGGAAAATACATTGTTATCACATAACCTCTGGGTCCTGGCTATGCCCCTCCTGCCTGCTGCCAAAATTGTCCACATCCCATCTGTAACCAGGACAGTGGGCATCCCTGTTCTCTGTGGTTGCACTGTGTACATTTTTGGAGATAAATACATGATCTTTTCAGGATTGAAGTTTTTTGGAATTGCTCTTCAAATCCCATAATAACCTTTAGTATCCACTTTCTATGCTAAGGTACCTGCAGTGGACAAATATTAGTAGGTTACTGTGGCTACAGGACTTTTTATGAAAGTGTATGTTGTTCCACTGGAAAGGAATATGTAAGCTGTGAGACTGGAGGTTAGATATCTGCAAAAAATGAATCCTCAATTTCTGTCTTCTTCATTGTGTCTTTTCTGAAATACTGGTATTTCTAAGACGTGCTAAGGTTTCCAAGGCCAGAGTAGCATTCTAAAGATCATTTTTCAGGCAACAGCTTACTTCAGAAGTTTGTTTTCATTGGAGAAAAAAAGTTGTTGTGACTTGTGACTTAACTGATTTATTTAATAAATTCTTGGATGAAACTCCCATGGAATTGTTTCAGAACTCCAAGACTGCTGTTATTCATTTCTAACTGTTATATATTGTAAATAGCTCTTTGGAATCTTGAGTCAAAGAATCTGCTCGCCCTCTTCACTTATCAGCTCTTGAGACCATGTTACTTGCATGGGGATTCTCAGAGAAAAATCTTCTAGTACTCTGAGTTGCAAAAACAGAAGTAGAAATCATAATACACTTCACATTCCTCTTGGGAATAATGCTTAAAATAATTCTCAGTCTTTAATGTTAAAATTGATTTTGACTTCAAGAAGAATAGGAATTTGTTCCAATTAAAGGGGTGGGGGAGGAAAGCAGTAGACCCCCAGCTTAGACACAGTACTTCTGGGAAGTTCCCTGTGCCTGTATCCTCTTATTATCCACTGAAGCAGCAATGAAAGGGCCTTTCCAAACCCTTTCAACAGGACTGTGGAATAAGCTCTTTTGTTTTCAGGTAGGTTAAAATTAGCACCAAATTGCACTCAGTTATGAAGTGTTGTGTTCAAAATGAGAATACTTCTTCAAAATAATTTCTTGCAACTGAGAGGAGCTGAGATGCTCTTTTGTCAGATTTAAATCAGAAGAGCTAAATCTCCAGTTGTGGAACTGAGAAGTCTTAAACTTGGCCTTTTGATAATCAGTCATAATAGATTTGGAAAATCTATATAGTTTATCTGCAATAAACACAATTATACAGTTTTGTTTAAAATCGTATTTTAAGCAACATCCAATACTGTCCTGGTGAGAATAAGCAGCAGATGCTCAAGGACAGAAGTATAAATTTTGAAACACAGAGATATTGCTACATTTCATAGGATGCAAGAGGGAAATATAAGAATACTACACAATGTAATATATATCTCTGACAACTAGGTAGTCCTCAATTCATAGTTTCCAAAATCTACTTTTAACAAAACTAGTAAATATTTCTTTTCCTAAACTATTGACTTTCATTCTGATTAAATCAGAACTGTAATAACTTAGTCCAGAACTACTTTCTGGGGACCTGAGGGTGCAGTAATCTCTTAGATTAACCCTTGCTGGTATCATCAATGCTCTTATGCCACAGCTGTGATGCTGCACAGCTAACCCCAACCTACCAGCCTAAGGCAGAAGAGGACCTGATTTAATGGTGAAATGTAGTGGTGGTGCTGAACTGATGGTTGGACTTGGTCTCAAAGGTCTTTTCCAAATTTAACCATTCTGTGATTCTAAACCTGGAGTTGCTGTGATGCCATTACTCCACTGAGGTAAATTATTCAGCAAGGTGTTGTGTCGAGTCACCTTTCCCTGATTTGCTTTCTCTATATTTTAAACTTAATCCTACTGCCACTGTAGTCACTGTTCCTTTCCTAGTCTCCTACTACTCCTTATATTTCATGCTGCAGATTTTGATGTAATATGTTTTTGGATATTACTACTGGTATATAGTAGAGACAGAACCCATCCAACAGTCCATGATATATCGAATTTAAATAAGGCAATCTAATTACTTGATTAATTATCCATTAGCAGTAAGTCACTACTATGCAATCTGTTTCTGAAGATATCACATGGTATTAAGAAGTTATTATGCACTCTTTCTTTATGAGTCTGTTCCAGTGTTTTTCTTCACAGTGACTGAGTGCTGCATCACAGTTTACATACACAAATTAAAGCTGCCATATTAAACCTTAAGAATTAAGATTCTTAATTACCATTAGGGTATTAGAAGAATGGCCTGGCCAAACTTTCATTTCCCAGCCAAATCCTTAGATCTGGGAAGTGTGAAAAACATTTTTCTCCTCTCTTAATCATCAACAGAAAATGTTGATTTTCACCTGAATCATCTTCAGCTACTGCAAAATCTTCACGGAATGCTCCAACATCACTCTCACTCAACAAAGTTTCCACTAGAAGTTTCCTGTAATAGTCTGGGCAGAATGAAGGCTGAGCAAAGATCTTTGAGTTTGTCTCAGAGGATTTAGAACCTCCCATGTAACATGCAAATTTTATTGTGCATGGCTTTGTATTTTTAAACCTAAATAATTCAACCTGTGTTAAATAATTAATTTGGGGGAATTAGCATTTCAGAAATCCCTTGTATTAGTCAAATCCAATGTGCTGCTATGTTTAAGTTTTATCATGTACAAGTGCTCACTTGATTTTATTCCATGTTTTTATATTTTACAGTCTCATTCTCAGACAGTATAAATAATAAAACTAGCTATGGCCCTACACTTGTTATTTTGATATCTGGTAGAATGCATTACCACTGGACTCCCTCCACAGTTTCTATAGGGTTCAATATGTATTTTTTCTATCATGTCAACACTTACACATTACTTTAGCTAAGGACTTTGAATTTTACATGAACCTCAGCTAATTAATGAAACGTTGAAGCAACTTTGAGAGACAAGAATGAATTATGGGTAAATGAAGAGACAGGAGATTTTGATTTGCTAAATTTTAATACAGGTGAGAAGCAGAATGAAGAACAAAACTGCAGCCCATGGAGGAGGCCGTGCCAGAGCAGGCTGATGCTCAAAGGAGGTTGTGACCCTGCCTGAAAATTGTATTGAATTACCCCTTCAAAGCCATTCAAACTTTTACATACAAGCACTTTGCTGGTGCCATGCAGTCCAGTCTATATGTGTGAGTTTAAGTTCTTCTTTAAGCAAGCAGTTAAAATATCTGAATAAAACTGCTTGCTTAGAATTAAAACAGCTAAATTCAGGAGCCCTACACTTGTAAGCAATTAATTTCTGTGTGTTTTCCAACTAAAATCAAATGCTCTTAAAACAAAACTAAATAATCAGGCCAAAGTCATTCAAAATTAACTCATTTACCAATCAACTCATCAGCATCTCTTTCATCTTCTTAGTGTTGAAGAATAGCACAAATTTAGCTTTGAGAAATGAGACTCTAAGCATATTAGACCCATATTTGTCAGAACTGATGGTGAAATAAATGGTGAAATATTGAATCTGATTCTGTGGTTCATATTCCTCTTCATTTCACTATCAGATGACTGTGCATCAGGAATCCCCTATAGGAATAAGGTCTGAAAGAAAGAAGGAATAACAAGCCAACACTTTTATCTTTGCTTAATTTTGACATCTACATACACCTGTGGGCACATCCAGGTCCACCACGAATCCAGGGCTCTGGGTATTTTGAAGTTATTAATCTACAGAGAGCTTAGAGACAATTCCTCATTCTTGCTCCAGAATCATAGCCAAAAAGCTCAGAAAAGTTGAGCTACTACTTTCCCTCCATCTTAGGCCAGAGATGTAGGGAAAACCCATAGGAAATTCATCTCAACAAAATTGTGTATTTCATTTGTTCCTCTTCTGTGTTCTTACCTAGGAATGAATAGCAGAAACACATGAAACTTAGATTAGTACTCTTACAAAATTTTCTCACGGATAGGTATCAGTGTATTCAGTAGCCAGCTTTTTTTAAGACAGAAAGAAGGCTCATCTGATATTTTGTGTGTGATTTGCACTAACCAAACATCTGATTTAGAGAAAAGATAATGTTTCCAGTTGGGCTGTTTGATATTGCAAGGTGAATGGTTTATAAAATTCCCATAGCATTTCACAATAATGCTGTGTAATTAGAATTCTAAAATCTTATCTTTCTAAAGGTTGTTTCTAAAGGCACATAGACTCTTTCAGATTTATCTTTGGGATTATGAAGTCTTGCTACTACTAACCCCCCACCCTGAGTATAATATGTTAACAAAAATCATAGAATGGTTTAAGATCTCTATGGAACCTTCTTCTCTCCAAGCTGAACAACCCCATCTCTCTCAGCCTTTCCTCATAGCAGAGGTGTTCCACCCCTCTGATCATTTTTGTGGCCCTTGTCTGGACTCACTCCAACAGGTCCCCGTCCTCCCTGTGCTGGGAGCCCGGAGCTGATGCAGCCCTGCAGGTGGGGCTGAGCAGAGCAGAGGGGCAGAATCCCCTCCCTGGCCCTGCTGCCCACCAGTGGGTGCAGCCCAGGGTAGCGCTGGCTTTTCTGAAGCTGAATTAATTTAAATGCAGCACAATGAGAAGCACTATTGGATGGTGTTTTGAGGGGGTGTGGAGTGGTTTTAAAAGTCCTTGGTCAGTCTCCTACAAGTAATAGAAGGTAATAGATTTTAAAGATCCATATGTGCAGGGTGCTGCTGAGCATGCCTAAGACATTTGCTGTTCAGAACATAGATGTCACCAAAATTTTTGTGTGTACTGTTTCCGATGCCTGTACAGAGGTTGACTTGAAATTGATTCAAGTCTCCAATCAAGAAATTAAAATTTCTCCACTGTCCATCCCAAGCAAGATAGTAAGCAATTTCAATGTGGACTAGATTCTCACATCAACTGAACAACCCTGATTCACACCATCCATCTTTAAAATAAATAAATTAGCTAATCTAGCTGGTGAAAAAGACTAAACCAGCAGTTAACTTCAATGTTTTGGATACAAAATAATCTTATTTGAGGTGTAACACTGCATGCACTACTTTTTTTTTTGTTTCACTCACATATGGTGGGGGGTAGTGCTGAAATAACCTCACAGTGTATGTTCTGGCTGTTTTATTTCAAGTATTCATACTATAATTGGATAATACTAACAGTGTGTACTGGGCTTGGCTGTTAATGTGGACTTAATTTCTTTCCTATCAGCCTGAATGATGCTGTGTTTTGGATTTGTGATTAAAACACTGTTGATAGCACACCAGTGTTTTGGCTGCTACTGAGGAGTGCTTGCACAGCATCAAGACTTCCTTTTTTCCCCACTCTGCTGTAACAGCTAGTAGGCTGGAGGTGAGTGAGAAGCTGGAAAGGGAGGAGACAGCTGGGACAATGGAGTTCAGCTGCCCAAAGGGATTTTCCATGCTATGTAACATGTTCAGCAATAAACCTGAGGAAAGGGGGCCTCGTGGGAGGTAGCAATTGCTTGGAAACTCATGGGTCATTGCTCTGCTACTGGTCATCTTGATGTCTACATCACTCAGATTTTGTTTGTCTGGCTTTTCATCTTTCCATCACTCACTAAACTGTTATTGTCTTGACCCATGAGATGTTTTGCTTTTGCTCTTCTTACTCTCTCTTCTCTCCAGTTAAAGGTGAAGACTCTGAGCAGCTGGGTAGGGCTTAGCTGTGGCCAGGGTGAGTCCACCACACACTAGTACATTATCACAATCTCACAACAGGTAGAAGAAACTGATTTCTGAAGATAAAAGATAGGAAAGAAATAATAGAAATATAATGATCTATCAAAATATCAATCCATTTTATTTATGTAATCAGAAGGTGTGAGTTTATGTGAACAGGATTTGAAAAATATAAAACCAGGTATATAAATATTAAATAAGATCAGACCAACATGGAAACTAATAACACATAGACCATAATATCAGTCATAATAGGAGCAAAGATTGGTGCATTTTCTCAAGAATTAGTCCATTATCATCTGAAAGAAAAGCAAATATGACAACTGTCTTGTGTAAAGTGTGACAATTGACTTGTAGTCAGTAAACTAGGAAGCTACAGATTGAAAATATCCTGTATTCTTGAAGTAATGATGCACGGTCTGCCCACATCCTTCTCCCTGATCCTGCTTTTTTCAGATAGAACAGATGAAGCAATGAGCACTTTGCACAAAACAATGTGCAGTGTGACTTAGTTGCAAAGTAAATACCTGTCCAAAATCATGGTGTTAGACCTTCTTCAATAAAATCTACAGCAATATCCCTTTCAGGAGAGGTGACCACCTTAGTCTGAATGAGACATGTTTTATCCTTTTGTAGTCTTCAAAACAGCAGTAAATGTCATTAAAAATAAATTCAAGCTCAAGAGCAGGGATCTGATCTCATTACAGTTTCTCAAGTCCGTAATGCCTTTGCTCACTAGATGAGATGGTTTTCTTGAGAAGGACTCTCCTATTCCAAGTGCACGTACAACAGTGCCATCTATAAAATACTTCTAGATTATTGGCTTTTTCTAAGCAACAAGCATGTTGAGAAAGTTCTGTACAGCAATGTCCTTTCCCTGTCACACAGAAGGCAATTGGAATGCTGTGCTCTGGGTGCGCTGTACACTTAACAGCACTGAAAACAAGTCTTCAAACACAAGATACTTCAGAGATTTCTCAGTTCTGAGTGTGAAGAGACTGAAGGGAGCCTCTGAGCTTTGTCCATGTGTTTATTTGAGTGTCCATGAGCACAAGCACGTGGACATTTGCAGACTTAGCTAACCATTACCAATTCCTTGGTGTTTAGTAGGACACTGTACATTTGTTTATGTTTTATGAAAGGAATTTTAAATGCTCATTTTGTTAAGAAAGAACCCCCCAGTAGTGCATATTAAAACTTCTTTAAAGTGTTTATGCCTTCTCCTTTGGATGTCCTAGGAGCAGCAATCAGTGGTTACGACTGCTCTGTTCCAGTGCTTTTTCATGGCTCTTTTCCTCTCCTGTCTTGATTTTGTTGTTGACACCCGGCAACTTGCACAAATCAGATAGTTGAACCTGGATGAAGTGAATCCTGTCAAAAGATAGATAATGACAATCTTTCCATGCCTGGATATCCACTGTTGGGTGTAAAACTACCTTTTAAAAGGGGAATTAAAGAAGGATTAATTTGTCTTCTAATGGTATAAATCTTAATGCTTCCTTACCATCTGCTCCACATCAGCCTCTGGCAAGAAGGGTTGCACAGGGTCATTGCAGGAGCAGAATCAGAGAACTCCCTGACTTGGCTGAGGCAGCAGCTCTGCCCTGGTTTTCAGTACACAGACTTGTGAAAGATGCACCAACACGACTCCGTCAATTCAAGCACTGACTGATAAGAACACATTTGTTTCCACTGATTTTATGCAACAATTCAGCTTTCTGATGACAAGATTGTACAAAAGTCTGATTTAACTAACTATTCGTTATCATTCCTCATTTGTCCAATTGATGAAGCATTCAGTGCCTCAGAACACTTTTCAGCTGATTTCTTGAAACTCTTTCATGCTCTGCAAGTTTTTGCAGATCTGCTACATTTCTAATGTTTATAGTTCTGCAACGTGGGTGAGCATTTTCGATGTTCTGAAAATTTTTATTGAGAAAAAAAAGTCAGAGATTTACTCTTAATTGGTTACAAATTTTAATGTTTACACAAGCAAACCATCCTTCAATATAAGGTGAGAGTTGCATATCATTATGTCAATTCAGAGATGTAAAATATGCAATCTATGCAAATCTGATTTTGGCTTGTCTTTGGCATTTAGGGGGGAAAACATTTCAGGTAAGGTCATAGAAAAACTTGTATGTACAACATTGCACTTATTCCTATGAAAAAAAATAAAATTTTAAAAATAATTAATTTTTTAAAAGAAAAATTAATGTGAAAAATTCATCTGATTTGATCTGTGCTCTACTCAATATCCACTTGGAAGAACTGATTACAAGAATATATTACTAAATGTCAAATATTTAGGAGGTCCAGATTATCTACTTTCTATAACCAAGAATGGAGAAAGAGCAAAGTGCCATGGCTTACCCATGATTAAGTAGGATTGTCTCTGGCAGACCTACCCCTCATCCTTCTGGTTGCATGGTGCCTTGGAGGATTAACAGGCTATTTCAGTTAACATTTCAGTTAATCATTGGTATTTTTGAAAATCTGAATGTGATATTCTTTTTTTGAAAATCTGAATGTGGTATTTTTTAAATAAAAACCTCACCCAAATGAGAAGTTTCACAAGCTGACAGAGGATTAATTATGCTTGAATTTTATTTTCTAGTATTTTGTAAAATGTTTTTTCATCTGACAATTTAAAACACATCCCACAGATAGAATTGTGCAGGCCATAATACACTTGAAGTGAACAGAGACTTTAAACATGGTATTTGCCTGTAAAGGAAAAGAACAGAAACTGAGATATATAATCAACCTGTTGATCATGGAAATTCTACAGTGAAAGATAAAACTAACAAGAATAGAGAAATGTATGAGGCTGTTCTATGTATTACCAGCCTCTGTTTGCTTGAAAACCTAGATAATAAACCATCTTCTTGTAGAGTAAGATAAAAGGCTGTTGTGTTGGGCACTTTATGAGCCAAACTAATTAGGCATTTGCTGCTATCCAAATCACACATTGCAGAGTACCATAAAATAAGGAAGATTTATAATGTAAAAAATATGGAGGACATTATTAAAAATTAGGTGTAAATCAGTTGCTGTTTTCTGTTTGTTTTTGGCTGATTTCCCAGAGCCATACCTTAGAAAAACAAATTTGATAAAGTGCACTTGGAGTTTTATCTGCATAAATTTCTATAATTAGAGTTCTTACAGCAAAGTAACACAAATGATTCTGTGCTATGCCAATCCCCCAAAAAATAATGTAGAATCCCATCTGGGCTATTTCTGTGGCTCAGAGTGTGTCTTAATTTCCAGGGATTTCAGGAAATGCACCTGCAAACCCAAAAATAGTTGTAATAATTTATTCTGATAATTCAATACAGAAATTCTGTATTATATTCCTTGACTGAATTTTATAATCAGAGTATGATATAATGTTTAGAAAGGATTAGAGACAGAAGTTTTTATCCTCAGTGTTGGTATGTGTACTGTAAAATGTACAAGTCACTTAAAATGTACAGCTGTATGAATAATGCCTCTTTAGTTCATGTTCAAATGAAGAGGAGAGAAACTGAAAAAACCCAACAGCTGAAATAAATTTGGAATGAAGTGAGAATATTTTGACAGTATTTTAAAACCCAGGGAAACTTAATTTCAGGTTAAACACAAATGTTTCACTCTTGCAAGAACATGTGATTTGTATTCCATTTATTTGAAGAAGTTGCCCTGTTCTACAGAGTATGGCAAGCCCCATGTACCAGAGAGGGTGACCTGAGCTGACAGAGATGGGAATGCCCACCTTGTGCCTCTGGCAGGGATGCTTCCTTCAAACATTCTGGCAAAGACCTAAGGAAGAAGTTGCACAGAGAAAAAATTACTTCAGGTCTGAAACAGGATACTATGACAACAAGACTAGATGACTATTCAGAATTTAATAATTAATGATTTCCTATTGTTAGCAAAATGAAATTAAACTATTGTCATTTCTGCCTGCAATTGTTCAAAGCTGAGCCACAAGTCTGCTTTACAGGATCTGACAGGTCACTGGACACCACTGAACATTTACAGCAGTTTTGAAACATGTCTGGATTTTCTTGTTCAAATATAAACAACCAAAGGTATAAATCCAATTGTGAGAATGAGACAAATGTAATATTTTAAAGTCAAATGAAACTGCAAGTCATGCAAATATTTTGCCAAAGCAATTCTGGATATATTACAATGGTAATCATTCTTCCTTGTGCTTTCCTTAATTTAATGTCTTTTGAGAAAAGTGAGAAAAAATATTACATTTTTTTATCCATTTTAACAATAGATGAGAAGTGTTTATTTTTTATTTCTTACCTATACACACTTTTCCTCTACTGGTTGCACATTTGCTGTAGCCTTGCTCTCCTCAAAACAAGAATATTTACCAAAATTGCTGCTATAAACTAAGGAAGTGTTACAGTACCTCAGATAAGATATTCTGAATAAACTTCTGCATTTTCACAGCTCTATTTCAAAAAGTTGACTGAAGAACAACCGGATGAAGAACAACCGGAAATCTTAATGAGAGAATATAACTATTACATCTAGAAACTGCATAGCATAAGTATCCCATAAAATAAAAGATTTTTTAGGAGAAAAATATGAATGAGGATCTCAAATCCCATTTGGACTTTCCATAGGAAAATAAGCTACTCGTCAGCTGAGCCAAGTTGAACCAGTTCTAGGTCTGAGGAGACCCTGCCAGGATGGGCACACAGCTTCCAGCTTCCCACTTAATGTTAGCTCAAGCTGCCTTGCAACATTGCTATACACAAAGTTTCAAAAGCCTCATTCAAAAGCCTCATTCTAAAGCCTCTAAATCTACGTATTTTTGCATTCAGTTGTATTAAAACAAAACTGTAGTATTAAAAAGTGGTTTGTGTTCTCCTTTGTCCATAGACATTTCAAGTGAAGGTAGTTGAAACACTCCAACTCTTGAGTGAGTTACTGAGAGAAGTTGGTAAACCTGTGACCATGAGTGGCATCAGCAGCCACTCAGCGCTTCCTCAACACACCTTGTGTCTCAAAATCAGCTAAGCTGCTGCTGGAGTGATGAGTCCCATGGCTGAGACACACATTGAGGAGCCAAAGGGAATCCTGGCTTGTGCTTTTCATGAAGGGGTTAATTTCCACCATCAAAATGGAGATTTGAAATATTTAACTTGAGGCTTTCCAAGTAGCTTTTCACTATTTGAGGAAGAATCCATTGCAAAATCCTAAAGATTTTGTTATCTCAGATATTTGTTCTCTTCTATTCCTAACCTTTCTCTCATCAAACAGTGGGAGTAATCTTATGGGATTAAATTCTCTGCTGTTACAGCAAGGGCACTACATTAAAAGGTTGCTAGGGCATCAGCACACGATGATTTGGCCTTTTTGTCATTTCTAATGGGCTTAATGAAAATGGCAACATTCGTCCTCCTTACTTCAGGCATTCAGCCTAAGGTGGGAGCCCATGTGGGAGTGGAGGAGGCTCCCAGCACGGCTGTTCTCAAGTACTCTCCAAAGCCTGCCTTCACTGCAAAGGGGCTCTGAGGTCCCAGCCCATGCACACAAGTCAGAGGTCTAAAATTATCTCCTGGCTCTGTTATAGCCAATTTTCCTGCACTTCACATGGCCAGGCTGCGTGGGACGCTGTGATTAGAACTGCACCACACAAAGGTGTTCAGAACTGTCACTCATGGAAAATTCTGCTGCCTTGGTAAAATATAATGACCTCTAATGACGTATAATTCAGTTTGTGGAGGATTGTAATTAGCGATAAACCAAAGCTGAAAGACTGTGTAGGTGAATTGCAGTTTATAGAATTATAGGGCCTGCTCTTTCTGCCATTTAGGTCTGTAGGCTCTGAGCCATGGAGCAGTTGCAGTTCCACTCCTCACACCCCACTGAGCAGGGCAGAAACTGAAACTTACTGTCTCCCATTGGGAATTGCTGCTCAGCAAGTACAAAACCCAGAGAGGTGGAGAATATCATAACCCAAGAATAACTTCAAGCTAGGATGTTTTCAGGGGAAAAAGAGGTCTGAATTCACTTGGGTGCATGAGGACATTAAATAAGGATGCCACATTCTGAGCAAGTGCTAAGATACTGCTTAAAACCAGCAGCATAAGACTAAAGATTCAGTTTTAAAATAAGAAACTCTTCCTGCTTCTGCTTTAGAAAGAAAGTAGAGGTGCTATCCCTGCTGTAGGATTCAGAGGTGAGAGTCTCAAGTGGAGAGAAGCATTTAACTGCCACCCTGCATGAAGCATCTCAGCCCTAAAGAGAAATGGCATTTATCATCTATCCTGTTTTCAGTGTTTCTCCACAGCCTGACCTTGGCTGGCTTCCCAGCCAGTGTTCTGCTTTAGCTGCTCTCATGTTTGGGCACTCCCTGCTTTGGGACATCACGCTTCCTTCCCAGGCACTTGGTGAAGACATCAAGCATAGAGGCAGGGACGGGGAATTTCAGTGGGGCAGTGAGGTACCTGAACATCTGATTGTACCAGCACCAGAAAAATTTAAATGCCCTACTATTTCTCCATCTCATCAAGGAGAACACCTGTGACAGACAGTGCATTAAACACTGTGAGATGCTCAGAAAACATAATCATCAGGGGCTGTGGAAGAGCACCTAGGTATGCTCAGTGGCACACCCTGTGATTTAGGAGCATCTGAACTGGCCTCTGCCTGAAATTACTGTAGCAGTGACTTTCTGTGTCGCTGCTTAGCACCCTGGAATTCACATTAAAGTTAAATGAACAGAGAATACCATGGCAGTTTTCCTCTCTTAGATGTTTAATGTTTTTCAATACATGTACATGTTACCCAAAAAAATGTTTGTTTTTTTTTTGTTTTTGTTCATCAGTTGTTTTTCGCTAGGTCTTCATTTCATTTACAGCCTTCCAAACATGGTTTTGTGTCATAGAAGTGTTACAAAGTGAAAGCAAATGTTTCCCTGTTTGAGAAAAAAATAGTGTTATGTAACTGACAATTACTTCTCAGGCATAAGGCACAGGGACCTATTAACTTTTTCATTGGACTAAAAGTGTCCATCATTTTGATCCATAATCAGAGATATATACTGGGGATCTATGGAGAACATGAATTCTTATTACTGAAACCCTGGCCTCTTCTCAAGCTGTGAAATGCTTTTGTGAAAGAACACTGTTATTATGAATATATGCACTTGAATTGTAAATTCTCAGTGTGTAATCTCCGACTTGGGTATGCAAATGTGAGATAGTGATACAAGAATACATACGACTTCATTGCTTGAATAAACTGATGTTAAAAGTAGTGATTTACTTTTCATGGTATTTTTGTCTCTTAGCAACCTCAATTGTTTTCATCATAGCACATTTATGTTTGAGTTATTCATTAACTTACAGTACTTGAAAGTGGTTATTACTATAATCTTTTGGGTTATGAATGTTCTTTTAGGCTACAAGCTAATAACAAGAGAGGCAGCCACTTTTTCTTTTAAAAGTTTTTAAATGTTATCAGATGAAATAATTCTCTTTTTGGAGTATTAACAGGGCTACCTGTATTAACAGGATAACCTGAGAGATATCTTTTCTGGATAATTTAGTCTCAGACCTCAAGCATGCATAAATTAAAATATATTCTAAACTTTCATATATAATTTTTTTATTATATATGGATCTGAATTACATATTTTGAGCAAATGCAGTTCTTGGTTCTATTTATTGGTAAAGGCTACTGACTACTTCTCTGCTTTGGTTTTCTATTAAAGTTCTTTTCACTGGGGGATTTTTTATTAACATACTTTAAGATTAACCTTACATAGCCTAGCAGTTGTTACAGTTTTATAGGAAGCTCAGTTATTAAACTTCTTATGGGAAGTGATAGTAATCATCTCCATCACAAAAATTACAAGAGGAAAAAAAACAGCGCTTGCAAGGATTCAAGTTACTTGGTGTCCTTTTCAAAGGATGTAGGCTCAGATGATACCCATGAAAATGTACCAAAAATATAGGAACTGTTATATATGTTTCTCAATATTTCTTCTTTCCTTACTTTGAACACACTTACTACTTTTTATGTGTGTAAATTATTAAAATTATGCAGCACTAATATTTCAACATACATCTATAATAATTTCTTAATTATTGTCTTGGAACAAGTATTGCTCTATAGCATCCAAATCGGGAATAGAACAAAAAACGTGATCTTTACTGAAGCAGAGGAACTGAAATGAAACTTGACAATTAGGAGAGAGATCTAATAGTCTAAAGGGTGGAAGGTGAGTCACTGGTCTTCATAATCATGACAGAAAAAATACAGTTCTGGACTGTAGCAAAGTGTTTCCTCAGAGAAACAGAAGTACTGATAACTGAGATAACTGAGTCACTTTAGGCAATAAACTGATGGACCTGAGTATGAGGAAGATGTATTTGGTAACAAATCATGACTGACCTGCAAATGGCAATGGAAAGCTCAATAAAACATCATCTCATATTGCATTTGTCACAGATGTTTGGGCCTCTGAAATGCTCCCTGGGATTTTTACCTGTTTAGGTTCATTGATCAGTAATGGAAAGGGAGAGAATAGAGCCCAAGAGAAGAACAAGTTTCTCCAACTTGGCATTTAAGACATTGTGAAACTGTTTCTTTAGGTCTGCAACTTCACAGGAAGTCCCTTCCATTCCCATGCAACAAGAAATTTTACTTTCTTCAAAATAAAACTTTCCTCTAAAAGCAAAGAAACAAACCATTTTTGGCTGTACTTAAATGAAACTACAACTTTTCAGGGGCACTCCCCATGCTATTAGAAGTGAAAGCATTTAAAACTCATGAATGTTGCTTTGATGTTTCTTTTAAAAAATGGAAATATGCCAACATTAACTGATGTATGTCTGGTGCTTCATGAGCTGGTTGTAGATGCACTGGAAGCTTCACACAGAGTTTTGCAAGAGCATGGGAAAGAGAATACAAAATCTTCTAAGCTTTCCCACAAACTGATTTTACAAATGCCGGTAGTATCCACCACGCACACCCATACTCATCCAACACAAACTGACTGTTCACATGCACACCCAAATGCAGACTGGTCTCATCAGGATATCTGTTTTTCCCTTTGTCAAGTCTTTTCACAAAATATGAAACATGATGAATTTACATGGTTATGTTTTGAATATAATTTCTTGGAAGGAGGTTAAAAAATCCACAGTATAGACTGTTCTACACTTAGATAGATTCTGATGTTTGGCATTCCAAATCACTCTTATTTAGGTGTCTTCTAGAGGAATAGCCTGTTTTGGCTATTTTAGGCCTTTGATGACACATCTTCCAAGGTCAGAAATATTTTTTGTTGCCAGAGAACCTCATGCTTGCTGTACATAAGGCCAGTGATATGGAAGAAAAAGACAGGCAGTGGTCATATTCAGTGGAGATATTGTTTCAAGTGTTTGAACTTTGGCTTTGGAACAGTTGCTACACTCCCTCCTGGTTCTCAAACCTACTAAAGCATCATCCTGCTAAAGGTCACCTGGCTACAGTTAGCCTGTGAAAAGTACATTCTTTGTTCCAATATTTAAGTAATTCCTCTCCAGATTTTTTCCTTTTGTTTTTCCAGAGATAGCCCATATCTGCATATGACTTCTGTTGTTTCTGGAGAACACATTCTTCTCCCTAATGATCACTTTATAATTTTGAGAATGTTGAAAATGGAAAATACGGTATGCAATTTAAAAAGTCTGTAAAAGTATTGTTTGCAAGATGAATCTAATGTCCCAAATTAACAATGAAATTTGGTCACCACATATTTTACAGAATTATCACAAACATATAGTGCTTTAACTCAAGGACTTCCAGAAGAAGAGATACACAGCCTGGTGAGAGGAAAAGCACTACAATTCTCTCTACAAAGCTCACAGATCTTTACTTAGCTGTTGGCTTTTACTGGTTTAATTTGAGTTGCCATAGCTTTTAACTTATTATTCGTGACCTCAATTTTGTGGTCATATCTTACAGCAACAAGAATAAAAGCTTACTGTGGTGGAAATTTTATAAAAAGAAATCTAGAACACTGTGAAAGGATGCTGAAATTGAGAAGGTGAACAAAAGGAAGTCTGAAGACAGAGATGCCAAGAGGGAATCTACTTATCTCTGCAGAAAATCTAAATGTTTAAAGATCTGTTTGATAACGCCTACATCTACTTCTGCCAGCTGATGTTACTCACTGATTTATCTTCACTACAAACACCCAATCAGACAAAACCCCAGTTAAAATAAAACCCAGAAAACAAAACAACACCCCCCTAAAAAACAACCAGCCACCCTCACCAAAACAAAACAGAAACAAACAAAGCCCACAAAAAAACCAACAAAATTCCACCACACTCTGATAGAAGAGGGTGAATGGAGAAAGGATTCCCCAAACCTGAAAAAGTCTCCCTTGTGCAGTCATTTGCTTGAGAAAATATAAAAGTAATTGCATTTTAATTGGACATAATCTTATTGGAACAGGGAATAGTGACTTTAGCATATTAAATAAATAAAATCAAACTACTTTCTAATTACCTTCTTACAATCTCAGTAAGGAATTTGCAGTTAGATTAGGGTGTTTCAGGCAATTACATTAAAGACTTCCTAATTCAGAAAGGATTCCAACTGGCAATTGAAAAGGAATATTGGCCTTGCAGTGCAAAATGCAACATTCTCCTGGTTTCCTTTTTTCCTTTAGTCTTTTTTTTTCTGTTCTTTTGGTTTGGTGGGGGATTTTTTTGTTTTGTTTTGTTGTTTGGGTTTTTTTGTTGTTGGGGTTTGTTTTGGTTTGAATTTTTTTTAAGAATAGTGGAGTTTGGAAGGAAGTTAGATCCTAGAGCAGTACTTCCTAATACATGTCTAAACCCACAGAACATGACAGAAAAAGTAACTGAACACCACCAACCATCACAATTGCTGCACATGCTCTGTGTCCTGAGAGAAGCTACAGACAGACAGGATATGGTAAAATGCAAGTAATGTTTTCACTTTTTCATTTTAAAACTACAGCTTAAAATGGACAGAGTAGAGGGGGAGCATGCCTGATAAATGTCATCCTAAGATAATTAGAATTGGCTAAAGCAGCATCAGAGGAGTGCCTGCCCTATTTGAGAAGCTGTGGAGAACAGAGGAAGAAGGCAAACACAGCAACTTCCCTTAAAAAAAAGAGCCAAGCATTTACAAACTAATCTGCTTAGTTTACCATAGAAATTCTGCTAAAAATAAATAACTAAGGTCTCAAATGAAGACATACTAAAACAAACTTGTTATGAACAAATACTCACAATCCAGCACAGCTTTTTCCATGACTGCATGACAGGCAGAAGACCTTGTTTTGGCACAAGCCATTTGTGTGCTTGTCAAGTATTGCATAGAATTTGACAGTCAAAACAATGGATTAGGCTTCACTTTTCTAAAACATGATACAGCTACCACAGGCTGGATTTAGCATTAGTTAGAAAACCTCATTCAGATAGTAATCTTTTGTTGATTATCAAAATGGAAGGTTGAACTATTCAGTAGGGATGTAGTGATAGCACAAAGGGTAATGGCTATCAACAAGGAGAGGGTAGCTTTAGGTAACAGGAAGCAATTCTTTCTTTTGAGAGGTGTGAGGCACTGGCACAGGTTGCCCAGAAAAGCTGTGGGTGCTTCATCCCCTAAAGTGTTTGAGGCCAAGTTAAGATGGGGCTTTGAGCAGCCTGATCTCATGGAAGGTGTCCCTGCCCATGGTAGGAGGGTTGGAGCTGGATGACCTTTAAGGTCCATTCCAGCCCAAACCATTCTGAGGCTCTATGGCATGCACTGGATTCAGTACTCTTCAATTACCTCAAGTACCACCTGGAAGACTGAACAGAAAGTATGTGCTATTAAATTTGCAGGTAACAAGAGGCTCAGAAAAAAGAATTGCCTTAGAAAGAGAATTGCAATACAAAATGAACTCTTGTGGAGGGCTCTGTAAAACAAGGACAAAATTCAACAGGAATAAGTATTATGTATTTATCTCAGGATATTGAATTTTACAAGTGTCTAGGGAGACAATTCATTATAAATATTTTCCTAGAAACTCTAGGGACATCACAACTGGAAATCAGTTATGACCATCTTAATTGTTAAAAATGTGTGTATGTGTATTAGAATATAGCCTGCAAGACACAAGAAACACTCCTTACTCTCTGCACCATACTGGTAAATATTTTGCCCTAATACTGTGCTCAGCTTTGGAAACTGCACTCTAAGGAAAACCACTTAAACATTAGGGATAGTTCAGAGAAGAAACTGATAAATTATTTATATAAAAGAAAGGAAAAAAAATGCTTTTTATTGTCATGCCTATTCATTCCAATAGCAGAAAGCTAGAAAAGTTCCCGTTAGGCTGGAAAGAGTCATATTAGATAGTAGGAAAACTTTGCTAATTATATGGCTCTGGACCTCTACTCTGTCTGGGAAATTGGGCTGGAATAACTGATTATGATATAGAGCCGTGCCTCTTTACACATTTCCATGAAACATAATATATTATCAATTTTGAAGCAAATAAAAATGTTTAGACTGTTTTAAATCAGGTGGCACTAATACCTGGAGAAATTTGGTTTTTAATACACTCACAATTGTAAATAAATTTATTATGATCTTACCAGTTGCTGTTCTATCATCATAAGCTTTTATGACAGCTCTTTTTAGACGTGTAAAGTTTATATTTTGATAACTGTATTTCATAACTACCTAAATTCCCTGAAACTGACAAATTCAGTTAATTCCCATCTTGGTTATTACTTATAACAAATTGTAACTAAGACTAATTTACAGACTGAATTACAGGAATTAGTTGAAAGCTGTTCATTTCAGCTGTGTGAAGAGCATTGAAAACACCCAGATTTCCTACCAAAAACTCAAAGTGAGTGAAGTGACATGACAGATTCATGTGTAGACCCAGTAAGTGCAAAATAACTTGTTATAGTATAAAAGGGGTGCTTTAACTGAATAAGTAGCAATAGTGCATCTTACAATAAATTCTGAAGTACCAGAGAGCAACATACAGATTTCAGAAAAGGACAATTACTACCACTGTGCCAGCTCCTATGGGGAAAAGTCTAATTAGCATTGTGAGAGCAAAAGTTAAAAAATTTAGATCTGAACTACAGTTTACATACAGAGACAGAACCATAAAGAAAAATATGTTTAAAAAAGTGTAAAAATAATTCATCTTCCAGTAAATCACTTGAGTTTAATTTGTCCATAAGTACAAGTGTCTTACATGAAGATGTGAGTAATTTTCATTATTTAAAATGAAAGCACAGATGTTTTGCTTAGTTTTTGCTTATTTGTGAACTCACATCACTGGCTCTTGCTTTGGAAATTAGGGGAATCATTTTTAAACCAACACAGGCAAGACTGTGAAGAGGGCCAGGTAGCTCAGCTGAAAATGAGGCTTCCCAGATTGGAAATATTTATAATATTTTATACTCAGAGGTCAAGGTCTGTGAGATTCTGTTGCATCATCTCTATTCCCAGTGCCGTGCCTCCTGTGTAGTCACCTGCATCAGTGAGGTGTATGTCTGGCTTCAAAAATATTATCTAGCTCAAAGACAGTAACTTTGTTTTACTTCTTATTTTTCACAAACTTTCTCATTTTTAGGACTTTTATTGATACTGTTTCATACTTGCTACATTATAACAACAGCTAGTAGTTTACATTTTATAATTAAAATTGAATCTGTAGTCTGACAGACCAATATTAGCTCTTCAGTAGAAAGATTAGTTTAATTAAGAATTAATGTCATTCTTTCACTGTGCCAAATTCTCTAAGTTGGTGATTTTTAACACCTGGATTTTTTATTGAAATAACTGCAGGTATTCTATGTAAGCAATGCAAGACATTTTTATCAACATGAAATTATGTTCCTAATATGTTAAGCTCACTACTTAATCATCCTGATGAAACTGCTTTCATGAGCAGAGTAGCATTTAAGTACTGCCATGACTTCAGCAAGAGCACATCCAGGATGCAGAAGCAATCCTTCAGCTGGCATTTACAGGATTGATGTGCAGCAGCAGTGGCAGCACATTCCCTTTGCTGGAAGGACAGAGCTGTGACATCAGTGGTGGACAGAGTTGTTCCCTCCGTGCCAGCCAGTGTCCAGCTGAGCCTCAGGGGCAGCCACAACCAACCTCTCACTGGGGACACCTCTGCAGGCTTTCCTCCTCAGCACTGACTCCCTTCTGCCTCCCTCCAACAGAGACCACACACTTATTTAGGGACTGGGGCAAAGAGAGATGCAGAGACAGCATGAGGTGAAGAGGGATGGGTAACAAGTTTTGCCTGTTCCTTCACAGGCACCAGGAAGCATGAGTCTAGGTTAATATTTTAAATTTATTTTTGGGAGAGGGCTATCATTCATACAAGTTTCCCCAGCCTCTTTTGCTCCAGTCATCCAGCTTCTGAGATATTAAAGGCTCTTGACCACTTCTGTGGCACTGTTGCTTATCTAAGGCAGGACCAAAACATGGCCTTTCTTCACAGAATTTTTTTAATCTGCACATGACATTTACATATTCTTTTTAAGATGTTAGAGAAAAGTATTAAAGTTCTCTGTCCTGTAGCTCTTAAACAGAATACCAGAATACTGGCTGACATACCAAGATCAAATATTTTATTATGTCATACTAAGTACCAGAATTTTTCTATGAGGTAGCTAGGGAAACCAGAGCTCCCATTTTGCCCCAAGTCCTTTCCCTAACACTGCGATCTGATACTAGAGGCAGAAGTAATTTCTCTCACCATGGATACCTAATAACATCTGAGGTGCTATAGTGATATCAAATAAATTTCACAAAGGACTGGCACCCACTAGAAATCCATACTTCACTGGTACAGCCAAAGGAAGTTCAGCAAAATCAGCCATTGACCTACAATGGCATTAAACACTCACAAATAGGCAAACATGTGCTGCCCAATCTGTATCTCCTCTGGGTAGTGGAGACATTCATGTGAAACATAAAACTGGAGAGGGCTAAACACTTATACAGCAGTAATCAAATTTTGAATCTCTGTGGGCTCTACTAGAAGTTTGGACAACTGCTTAAGCTAATATTTACTAATGTCTTAAATTAGGTATTTATTTGCATCCTGAATTCCATCCTCCATGGCTTGGATTGTTCTAGGGCCATGGCAGCATTTCTAGAGTTTTGACCTGGGATTATTGAGCTTTTCAGCTTTAGTCTGTACAGGTTTGTGTCATGGCTACTGGACTGTCCTCAGACACTTTATAGCCCTTTCAGTGGCTGCACTGTAAACAAAACTGAGAGCTTCACCTTCATCTAACCCACCTTTTTCCTCAGCATTGTTACAGAACAGATTCTTTCCCAGCAGGTATTTACCTGGATAATCACATCCTCTATTGTATAATCACATCCTCTGTTATAAGACCAGTGTCACATAGCCCAGCTTTTAGCAGTTTTACTTCTTTGTTGTACTAATATAATTGTTTCTGGCTCAGATTTTCCTTCTTCACCTTTCTTTATCCAAACGAAAATTTGCAAATATTGTATGTGCTTTTGGGCTGCTTGTTTATTTTTTGCTGCAGTGTCACCTTTTGTGTCTAGCACTAATTCTTTTGAATTAAGGTCACTGCCTCAATCCTCCAGTCCTTGCTGTGCATGCTGCTATCACTTGCAAAGCCCAGACAAATAAAATAATCTGTTGCTAATATCACCTCCCCAAAAAAACCCTAGGTTAGTTCTGGAGCTTGATATGGCAAATATATTCTGGCTCTGAGCCATTTTTCACCTTGGATCATTTTTCTTCTATTTCATGTTGTGCCTCTGTCATGGCTGCAGTATCAGAGCCCTCTCCATTCTTAATCAGCTTCAGCCTGAATGGAGGTGTGGGGGTATCTTAATTCTCTTGGCAAATCCTAATGACTCTGAAGGGTTTCTATTTCCTAGTCTAAGTCTGTGCATCTGCCTCTAATGTTGGCATCCAAAACAAATCTAATTATGTAACAAGTACAAGTGTCCTGATTGCTGAGTGCTGTTAAAAAAATTCATAAAATCTACCACCAGAAGCATAGCTGCCCTCAGACTTCATGCTTTCATGCTGCAACCCACCAGTTGCAGATTCATTGATGTGTGAGTAAATCTCCACATTTCATGAGTGTCAAAGCTAGCAGAGCTCTTATCCTCACCAGTGTCTCTCTCAGGGTGATGTTTTCATCACCATAAAACTAACTCCATATTATTTCTTATTGAGCAATTTCAGACAGGCATTTCACTGCAGGAGCATGATTCATTTCCATCTAAAATAATTTATCCTGTACATATCTCACGATGTTTTGTTGCAAAAAAAATTCCATGCTGTTGATTTCACAAAGCACAGACAGAATTGCTTAGAAGTTTTATCGTGGGAGGGGTGCCCACTCTGTGAAGTAAAGCACAAGTATCATCCTGACTATATTCCTTTCAAGCTGATACAGTAATTTCACCTATCAGTGACTACATATCAGTTAATAGAAAATTTTAACCTATTTATCCATTTAAGGGCTGTCTTCTGATTACTTTCTGCAAAGGTGTTTGCCACTGTCCAATACACCAAAGGCCTAATTTTGATCCCCTGACGAGGGTGTGCTAGAGGATGTGTCCTTCCCTCGTGTCCCCCATCTAGAATGCAAGCTTTGGTGTGTTGCCCCTCTTTGCAAAAAGCACCTCCACGGTGAGGCATCATGTTGCCAATTTGTGCCATGAGTGCAGGAGGCAATAATTTGTCACAAGACAATCCACAGTGAAGTCTCATTAAAATATATTTATCATATTTATTACATAATATAGCAACAGAGATTAAAAATCCCATTTGAAAAGCCTTTGGGCATTTTAATTGGTCTAGGGCAGAAGATGCAACTCTAAGATAATTATATTAGGGTTAGAAAAGCAATTCACTATCATCAAATTCAGCTCTTTTCATTCTTCCTCTGTTATTTACAGAACAATTTACATTTTTGTAGACATTAATCCAGAGCAAACCAGAAAAAACAGTGGGTATTTTTTTAAATGTGTATTGTAAAAATCATGTTCTAGGCACAGCTGCACTATTTTCCAGTATTTTCTTAGCAAGAAATGAGGTTATGATGAACACCCATTAACCAACTTGTTCTGGTTTGAAAGCAAAACCAGTGAGAGACTCCAAGTCAGAAATACAATTTACTGGGAAAAAGGGGAAAAGGACAAAAAATACATGTAACAATACAAAGGGAAAGACCACCGACAAAGTCAGAACGCAACCTGGCCAGCGTGCTGGCAGCAGTCCAAA
>QUSF01000006.1:30506511-30559524 GCA_003676055.1 Chloebia gouldiae | reverse complement strand
ACTCCTGCTTAGATGGTAAATAGGAAAACTTTTTTTAATCTTGGACACAACTCTTAGCCCATTTTTTCCTTTCTTCTTTACTGCAGAAATTCAGGTTTTGCTTGTCCATACATAAATTTCATTTCTAGCTGAGATACATGACATCGTAACAGCTTCTTTAGAGCTGATGTCCACTTGAAAGATTAAAAGGCTTCTGGTTCTTTTCTGGGGCATTTTAGAAGTCAGTTCTTAAGAAAAATTACTGTTTCCTATGTGAGAGCAGCATCTTAGTGCTTCAGACATCTGCAGGAAACCCTGCTTTGCATCTATTGCACATGCTTTATGGACCATTCAAGGAATAATTTAGTCAAATATGAAAAAAAAAATTACTACAATCTTATTCTGCATTCAGGTTTGATTTTGGTCCATAACATCAGACTGAAACATGCCTCTCTGCCCTGAGATGAACCATATATACATTTAAATACACACATATACGAAGCCACTTCACAACTTTTATGTACATGTGTATAGTTGATGACTTCAAAGCATATCCATGAGCAGTTCTTTGCTCCATTCTTTGAAATATTTAGCACTAAACACTTTTAGTGATGCAAGGATAAGGGCTGTTTTTAATTCATCTTCTTTTTCCCCCTCAGAACAATCTAAGAAGAACAAAAGTATCATATCTCTTCAAAATGGAAATATTTACTGCTAATTTGGAACAGCATATTTTCTTTGACATTTTTTAATCAACTGCTGCATAAATGATGATACAGAAGCTTCAAAAATTACATATTGCTTGCTGTCAATGAAAATTATGTATGCCACACTATGGAGTTGGTCTATAAAATTTTTCAGAGAATACCTTTACTTCAAATCATCTAAAGTAGATTAAAAGAAGACCTCCTGAATGATTTAGGCTACAGAATGTGCTGTCGTATAATCCCCATCATAAATGTATTATTGAATTTCACCTAGAAGTAAGTTCATATTTCACTCCTCTCCTCACTGCTCCAGAACTACTTTTGTGGCCATGTTTAAAAAAAAAAAAAAAAAAAAACCCTTTATGATTTTTAGCCAAAATTTAATTTTTACTCCCTTATTTTTATCTGGTTTTATATATCTGTTCACCTTACTCTCTCTCTTCTTGCAGCATGTCCCTTGGAGGTATTTGTAAACAGGGGATACTTTTTCCTGGAGGTTTCCTGTCTAAGGGACCATTTTTCCTTTAATACTCACACAACGCATAGACAAACATGCAATGATTTGCTAAGGATTTTCCAACAAAGTCTCAGAACTTTTGTATAACAAATCTCTAAGTATCAAATATTTAATTCTGTTACTTTTTTTCTTACAGCTTGTGTGCTTTCTCCATAAACATGCTCTACTCCACCCTGTGACTGATAAAGCTGTAGGTCAATATGGCAATCCTAAGATGTTATCTCTTAATATTCCAACCAATAAGTGAACATTTTCAAGAAAAAGTAAGCACATCAAAATATTCCCTTACAACAGAAGCCTTTTCTCTTCTCTTCTTGCTGGTTACAGAAACTCTGAGTAGCTACATCTGGTTTTCAGTACAAACGTGTACTGGTTGACGCTTTTTGAGATTGTTGGTGGACCTCACTCTCATCTGCCTACTTATAGAGGGGCAGCTCAATAAGAAAGTGAGGAAAATTGCAGCAGCCCAGCAAGTCCATCAGTCCAGTTCTCCAGGACCTGTACATACAGAAGTGTGAAAGCTGGGACCTGAAGCAGTGTCAAGAACCCACATCTCCCTCCCCTCTACAGCAGCGAGCTCCGACAGCAGAGAAACCCTCAGGAGAACTCCACTCTTACCTGGTGGATCAAAGGGGAGAGAAGTAAAAGACATTAATGGACAGGCCTAAAACCCATGAATTTTGCACATGCTGAGCTTGTTAGGAAGGCACCCCCTGGCCTGCAGAGCAACTCCCCTTACAGCAGCATAAGAGCTAAGCTGGAAGCTCCCTTGCTGGGCATTGCACTGGGGAAACAGCATCAGCCACTGCAGGGCAGAGGAAAGAGGCCTTTCAGGAGAGAAATGGGAGTAGGAATTTGAACTTATTGCAGTGGAGAGCTGTGTTTTGGTAGAGCCTGATAGAAGCACAAATGTGATGACCAGGGGTGGTTACAGGGGCAAGGAGGAAGAGGCAGTGTGGAGTAAGGGGGTGACACCAGGCAACAACCAGCGCAAGTGGTACAAGATCAGCTGTGAGATCAGAGTTACTTCATTTGTCCATGTCTTCAGACTTCTCTTCTTTCCTCTAGTAAAAACTATTTGTTAAGCCAATTTTTCGGTCTTGTAAGAGAAGAAAACTAGCTCATTTAGTATGAAAGTGTTATTTTAATTTTCTTCTTTCCCCTTTTACTGGGAGACACAAATAAGCATGTTAGCTCCTTTATATCTAAACATTTCCCCTTTTGCTTCTAGTCAGATGCTGACAGAAGCATTGTACTGGGTATAATGAACCATGGCTCTCATGATCAAACACATTTATCTTCAAAGAAACTCTTCAAGTCCCATTGAACAACAGCCCTCCCTGGAAACATTCTAACTTCAAGCACACTGACTGATTGTTCAATCAGCAGTGATTTTTCATTAAAAGTGTTGCTGTGTGCTAGCCATGTTTTCCTAATTTTATTCCAAACCATGTCAACAAATAGTCTGGGACACAAAGTAGGGGCATAAATAAGTCTTTAGGAACATTAATACCACCCTTCAGAGCAACATCCAGAATGGATGCCTGTATATTGTCCAAAAGGAGGTTTGGTTGTTAACACTGGAGTCCTTGAAGCACCTCTTCAAAAAGCATGGACACAGCACAGCTGCACTAGAAATATTAGTCACTGAAATTAAGGCAAATTTCTATGCAGAGATGTCAAGGAGAAGCTGATTTTTTCCTACTTACCGCAGTGGTGGATGATTAATTCTCACCCAATTACTTCTTGTAACATATGGGTTTCTAAAGTTCAGGGAAAAAAGTCTGGTATTGCTTTCAACACTGTGGTTTCCTAGCCTTTACTGTTACTAAACAGACAATAAAGAAAGATAGATAAATTCTCTCATCCATACAAAAGCTCATATTGGTCCCCTTTTTTATTGACATGGTTTAATCCCTCCCATGGTTTAATCCGTCCCATTTCACCCTTGCCTCAGAGTTATCTGCAAGCACCATCTAGTCTGAAATTGTCTTGGAAAAGCCTCACAGCCCTGAACAGCTTGCACCTGGGCATTCTCTAATCTTTTTTTCCACCACTTCACCAGCAAGTGCATTTTGAATTGCAGCAGCTGGCACAAAGAGTCACCAGAAGCAAAAGATTAACAGCTCATACATTAAATAATAGCTTAGACAATATATGTAATGAGGATGTTATGGTGATTTACTCTCATTGAATAGAGCCTCTATCTTAGTCCATTTAAGCAGAGATTTAATGTGGATTCTCTGGAGGCCAATCCCTGGCTGCTCTGTGGTGTCAGGTTTAGCTGAACAGGTGATTCTGGAATTTAGGTACTCTTTTAGTACATGGAGCAAAATGGAAATGGAAGTTCTTTTCACCCCACAATTATATAGTGGTTTTGATTCCTACTGCCTCCCAGATTAATATTGTAGCTAGTATTTCCAGAAAACCCATTGCCTCCTTGCTGCCACCAAGTATTGGTGAATACAGACACAAAATTGTCTGAAATTTCCCCAGTCTGCTTCAGAAAGCTACAGAAATTTATTGTAGCATACTATGGTATAACAGCATCTAGATCTTAATTTATTTTCACTGAAATAAATATAATAATAACAATAATATTATGAAATATGAAAATATTTCACAGAAATATGAAATATTATCATTGATTCATAGAATAGTTTGGGCTGGGAGGGACCTTAAACATAACCCAGTTCAACTGCCCTGCCATGGGCAGGGGCACCTTTCACTAGACTGCTGAAAGGCCCACCCAACCTTGAACACTTCCAATATATATTATTTTTTTAAATTCTTTTCTTATATTCTCTATCAGATTTATCATGGGGAAACTTTTCCTTGTGTATTCCTATCCTGAAATTTACTGCACTGATGCCTACTTCTAGCTGAGAAGCACAAGAAAGCTGGAGTCCAGCTTGAGTATCTAATTTTCTGACATTATTCCTTCTCTAGAAAAGTCATTTATATTCTATGAGAAAGCATCAAGGAATTCCAGATGTTCAGAAATTTAAAATCAAATCCTGTAAGACACAAGTGATTCTTTATTTGTTTACCTTTCATGAAAAATAGTTTCAAATTTTACATTTTATCATTGTGTTTATTTACTGTTTACTATTAGTTACGATAATTTACTTTTCACTGATTAAAAGCTTAGTTTTTCAAGTGTCTGCTTGGAGTTTAATCAGCAAGTAACATTTCCAGAAATAGTTTTTGATTTTTTTGTCAATGCAAAACAAATTTCACTGCTGTTATGGCAGTGTATTTTTTCTGTATTCCTTTTTGCATGGTGCTAAACTTAGCTCTATTACTGAGCTACAGAAATTGCACATTACTTGAGATTTCAGGAATTTCTTTACAGCACCATGAGCAGATGTTAGAAACTCCTTTAAGAACACACACCTGAGTCACTGAAGTTTCCTCTGCAGCTGTGTGTGCTGTTATGTGCACAGCTGGGCTGAAGAAGGATTCAGCCTCTTGTCCCAGGGACTGGGATGTCCATCAGCTCTGCTAAATTGGCATCAGATGAGAGGCAGCACTTGAGCTAAGAAGTGATTTCTAAACAAGGTTATAGAGAAAGAATATGCTGTAAAATTAGGGTTTATTATATCAAATTGTTGAGCAGAGGCTAACAGTCAGTTTCCATCTCCTAAAAATGTAATTTCTTAACATGTCCCTTTCTATATCCGAATCTAATGGTGATTTTTTTTGTTTTGTTTTGGTTTTTTGTTTGTTTGTTTAGTTTGTTGTTGAGATTGTTTTGTTTTGTTGTTTTTGGGGGGTTTTATGCTCCAAAAGAGAGCACTATTCAGGGCTGCATGGACTATGGCATTCCCGTATCCCTCTATCTAGTTTTTCTTTTGGGAAATTGCACACAGCAATATGCAAGCATACAAAATTCGGGCACTTGACATGAAACCTGACATCTCAAGGATCATCTGTCTAGCAGAGTTACTAAGATAACTACAATTTATGTGTAAGCTGCTGTATATGTCAGCCAAGTATTAGGAACTGGATACAGCCTCCCAAAATAGAGGCACCACTTAGAAGTCCTTCACTCTCTTTCACCAAAAAATAAACATGATAGTCATTAGAGTGGCAAGCCAAAAGCAAAGCTGAATTTTTCAGAGGTAGAGAAGTTTTAGCCAACACATACCCACGGGTTTGCAGTGGTGTCACCAATAGCTTCAAGACCAGTTTAAAGGTTTAAAACTCTCTGGCTGCTTAGAAGGCGCTACCACCGCAGTTCACATGCTTGATCCAATCAGAAATTTGACTGAACTCTCTATTCTTCTTTTTCTTTTCTTTTAAATTTTTTTTTCTTTCTGTTCTGTGGGGTTTTTTGTTCACTGTTTTTAATGAACAGGAACAAATCTCAAAAGATCTAGATCTATTAATTTATGAATCTCACAGTTCCAAGAAGTGAATCCATCACTGTTTTCATATATTACTCACGATCAAAGCCCAAGCTGAAGTAATGATAAGCAGCATCACTGCAGTGCATTCTGAACACTAATTCAAGAAGTAATGAAATTAGCTTTTGTGATAGTATTTGAAAGCAGCCCTCCTGGAGCCTGACTTTTGCAGTTCATTTGGATCTCAAATTTACTATTTACACTGTAAATTAAATTTATTTTTATAAGCTTAGTGGAAAAGATAAAAAAAGTAACAAACATGACAAAACAGGGCTCAACCCTCTCGGTAGAGATTAGTCTAACAAGTGACTCACTGATTCATTGATTAGTTCATGGAGTTTCTTACTCACAAGTTCTCTAATTTACAACTTAGAACTTGTACCTTGTGCACCTATGTACAAGCTCATCCTCAGTCCTCTGCCACACCACAGTTATGCTCTTTATCACACCGAGCACAAAAAGTTCAGCAGTCCAGCTGCTGCTGGATCTACTTCCAAAACATTTTGAATATGGTGACATAACTTTGAGCTTGGAATTTGGTCTTGCAGGAGACAGCAAGCTGAAGACACCAGTGGCTACATGATGACCTTTAGCCCTCTCTGGCCATGGTGTCCAGCCTAAATGTTGTCCTTGCTTTGACCTAATGGCCCTGCTCCCAGCACACATCAAGCTTTAGCATGAGCTGGATAGTAGGCCAAATCTAGCAGAAACTGAGCAGTCCAGATAACTCATTTTCCTATTACAAGAACATTAGAGTCTTTGGTTGTTAAGTGACTTATTTGGTTAAAATTCCTTCCATTTAAATCCCAGGTATGTAGGACATTCTCTTCTCTTTCTCTTATACACTGTTGGCATTGCCAAACTCTACATGGAAGTGAGATCTTTGATTGCAAATATGGCCTCACATATTTGTTATTGTCTGAGAAGGGATAGAGATGCTATTTTCACACAGAATGTTTTTCAGAGCTCTCTTACTCATTGAGAGCTGCAGAACACCAAAAGGATTGTTTTCTTTCAAAAAGACCAGGGGAATAACAGAACTGTCACTGTCTCCATATATTCTATATCTTCCCTTGCTTCAGATATAAATAATTAATTTAAGAAATGGGGAAAAGCCCAAATATTTTCATCAAACTGATATAGCAGAATTGGTACTAAACAGCTTAATAATTACAAATATTAGAAAGCCAACTGCACCCACAACAATAACCAAAAAAATTTACAGAAGTCCATAACCTCTCCCTCAAATGTTTTACAATGAAATGAAATTTAGTTCACTAGCTGCACATGGAGACAGACTTTATAGTCAAGCACAATATAGTCAAGCACTACTGAGAACAGAAAGTCAAAACCTGCTCTGTCCCAGTTCTGTCTCCCACTGGACACATGCCTTAGGCTTACATGCCTTGTATCTGCTTACATGCACACTTTCTGGAACTTGGCTTTCATCCTGTACACAAAATAATGCAACATCAGCCTCAGGTTTGTCCCTGTAGCTTTCTGTAAGCACCCTTAACTGTAACTCTTGTTCATGCTACCTTCTGCGCTGTTCCTGTGTCACTTTCCAAATTACACCTTCCACAGAATTTCTTTTCTGTACATCTTTTTTATATTTAAAACACATTATTCAAAGTCATATATTGCCCTGTATAACATATTCTGCCTTCTTACTGCCAAAACTTCAGGCAAACAGGAGTTCAGTTAGAAGGGATGACAAATGGATGTCTCAATCATCACACATTATTAAAAGTGTGTCTAACAGACACTATACTGGATTTGAAGTTTTACAAATGGGTTGAGCAGCTACTACCAAAATGTAAAGCCTGCTTCCTCTTCCCATTCTTTCTCCTCCCTTTCCAGTTCAGCTCTTCTGATTTCACATTCCAGCCCCTCCCTTGAAAGCACCCTAGTCGCCATCAGAATGAACCAATTCCACTCACTAAATCATCAAAGAACAAACCCATCAGAATTTTCTGCCAGTTTAAGGAGCTGAATCAGATCATCACAAAACCTGATGTGTGCTAGTGCCAAGCAAGAGAAGTATGGTCAAGAGAGGAGAAAGTAGTGGGACTGCATCTTTTGGCAGATCCAGGTGGCAAAATCTCTTCTGTGCTAAAATTGCTTACTTGAAGTAGATCTGCATCAGAAGAGGTGTAATCAAGGTTTTGGTTCATTCATCAACTCTAGACCAGCTTTGCTATCAGCCATAATGTCAGCGCTTAAAAAGTAAATAGAAGCCCTATTTCAAATACAGTCACTTTCAGTATTCAACCTTGCAGAAGCTCCTAGTATCAAAATATCATGCAATAGTTCCACCAAAATTGGTGCTTACGAGTTATTTAGATTTCCCACTAAAGTTAGAGGGAAGCCTGTTTTTCTTTATATAGCTTGATCATACTGGGATGAGTTATAAGATTAAGGTCTATGGCTTAGATTTTCTGCTGTCTTTGTCAGAAAGTAAATATCTCAACAGAGTGTCCACAAACTTTGTAGAACTACAGAAAATCTCTGTCATATGAGGATGAGCAATTACTAAAGCCAGAAAGTAGTTTTCTGTCACTTGAAGCATAAGCCTTCAAGTGCTTATAAGAACTTAATAACTGAAATTAACTGCTTAATTTTTATTTTAAAGATAATTTTATCACCCATTAATCACTGTTACATCCCTTATTAAAAACCCTTCAATGTTAACAGTGGCTGACAAATATTAAGGTAGATTAATCTCTACATGAAGAGAAGAATCCACAACCCACCCTTTACTCTTCCAGGTCCCTGGCCATCACTCTATGGGAGGCTTGCTGTCTGAGTTCTTCCTCCAATCCTAATTTAGAAAGGCAAAAAGTCTTACAGTTTCTGCAGTGATAAGACTGTGATGAAAATATAAATAAACTTCAACCTGAAAAAAATAAGAGCCATTTTTACCATGAGGCTGGGCAGCAGTCAGGCTGTCAAGGAGGTTGCCTCTGTGTCCTGGTGTGACCTTCTACAGCAATGCTCAAGGTGCAAATCACTGAGCCTCCCAGCCTTCTCTGCTGGAAATTGCACAGCTTTGTGTTGCTGATGTTACCAAGCGTGGGTGCAAGATGGCACATGGCAGAGGGAATGCAGGAGAAGGGGGAATCTGGGAAATGAGAAACAAAACTTCTGACGCCCATTAGATTCCAACCACTCACTGATTTATTGTGTGCCAGCACTCAAAACAATTTCTTAACAATCAGAGTTCTCCCTAAATAAATAGGAAATTATGTTGAAGTTTTTATAGGAACAATTCATGTCAAAAATTGCAGAGTAATATTTTTTGTAAAGCCCTTGAGATCATGAAATGTGTATTGCATTCCCATATAATTTTATCAGACATCTTTAAACACCATTAAGAATCTACTGAAAGGTCATATGAAATAAAGATTTGGCTTTTAGACTCATCTCAGGAAGTATTATAAAATTATGGTGTTCTTTCTCATGAAAGTTATTTCAGTATAGCACAGTATAAAATCATAAGTGAAAGAATGATTATTTCCTATTGAAAATATGCTAACTTTTTTACTGCTGAATAGTTAATAGTTTAATCCAATTGTTTTAATAGTTGCTAAATTACCTCAGTTACTCACAAAATTTAATTGCAGCTGCTTTTTTAGAAAATTAATTTTAAATGTGAAAATTCTTGACAAACAGGCTTTTGGAGCTATTACAATTTCATCACCTAAGTAGGCTAACATAGTAACTGTAGCTCAGTTATGCAAACTATGAAGATAACTGATGAGAAATATCTTTATTCTTGTTAAAAAAAAAAATACAAGATTGTGTAATTGTGAATGTTGTACCTCCATGTTTTGAAATTGAGTAAAATGTTATGTAGATATTGACAGATAATTTTTCACAATTAAAAAAAATAAAACCCAGAAGACATAAAATTCCAGACCTAAACTAAACCATAAAGCTTATTTCTCGTTGAGTTCTACGTCTTAAAAGAAATTTAGAGAGAAATTTTCAAACTTGGCTGAATATTATACTTATATTACATAAATTTTAAGCTAAAAAATGTGCTGGAGGAACTCGCATATTACTTCATCTGTTAGCTTGCAAAAATTGTATTTCAAAATCTTTTATTTAATTAGATGTGAGGAAGGTGACAACTGAGCTCAAACAAAAATTAGATAACTATTAAATGACTAGATTTTGACCCATCATGATTACTGCCATCCCAGGAAATATAGCACTATTCTAACCATAAATTAGCACTCTTCCCTAGTACCTGTGGCAATTATTCTTAGGATTTTACTGAAAGTTTCATACGGGCAAAGAATCTTGGGCAGATCAATTAGCAGAAAAAACGTTGAGTTTCTAGGTTTTTCTTCAACAGCAGCTACCTTGACAATCTGAGCTCAGCTCAGTTGCTTAAACACAAGATCTGTGCTATTTGAGACACCACAATTTTCTGAGACATCCTTACGGAGCAGGCTGGTATTACACAAGGCCTGTCAGAACAGAGTCCTTCACCAATGGTTTCTGGAGGTCAAGTAGAAGGTCACCTCTGGCCAGGTGTTGCAGCCTACAGTGAGCTATATGCTGCTGAGAGCATGCTAGAAAATTTATGATTAGGTGGCACATGTCTGCATTAGGAGCAGTCACTAAGAGAATGATAGAAGTAGAGGAAAACGGGATCCACATAACCTGGAGAGAAATTACAGTACTTTAGGAGACCACTGCATTTCCTGAAATTTCACAACTAGAGAGGTTGTGCCCATGGAATTCTCACTGATGCAATACAAAAATGATAAACTGTCTTTCTTGGCACAGAGAATGACCAGAAATAGATCCAGTGATCCATCATCTCTTTTAGCCTTCCTCTAATACTTTGTCCTTTAAAGACATTATTTATTGACACATATTGTCCAAGGTTTGTTCTGAATCAATTTCAATAAGCTTTAATTAAAACTGAGCTGATTCTATAAAGGCTGTGGATATTATTAAAGATTGAAACACTGATTTAATGAAGCTTATTGATTGCCTTTGGATTGCCTTTGAATCCATAGTTCATGGATTCAAGGAACTGAGGGCAATTCGTAAAAATTAATAGGAATGACCTTGCCTGTAGACAAGCAATTTGTTACAGAGCCCATAATAGTTTGAGCCCAATGGTAACTGCTAGAGAGGTTCTCATACCATCCTTGACATACTCTTTGTTCTCCACATTTTAAATGGATGACAGTGATTCATCTTCTTATTTAGCCAGTTGTCTGAAAGCCTTGGAGATACATATTAGTGCCTGTGGAGAGAGCCATATTTGACACTTCCAATTCTGGCACTGACAGTGCCTAGAGGGTTTAAGAAAGAGTGGATTTTTGTATTTGTTTCCAAATTGAACACAAGAAAAATATTTAGGGGAGATACAGCAACTCTGGCATCTCTGAGCAGTGCATTATTTCCCTGACAGGGGCTTGGACTCAGCTGTGCAGCTTGCTGAAGAAAGTAAATCAACTCAAGGCATGCAGAAGGATTTAGCAGAATAAAACCTTTAATGTTTTAATGTTTTTTAAAAACATTACCTACATCTCCTGGTGAAGGTGCATTGGGCAGCATTGTAAAACAGTCAATTCCTCTTTACCACTTCCAAAATACATGCACAAAGACATGCTTTCTACTCACTACCATAAAATTGGCTCCATGCAACACTAATTAAATTTTCCTACACTTCCCAAAGGACAAATCTTTGAAAGTCTAAACCTCTGCTTTGAAATAATCACGTATCCTTCCATTATCATCTCAAAGAGGTGAGCATTTGTCCCTCATTGCTGGCAAAGAAGTAGTGCCAGTGCAGGGAGGATGAACAGGAATGTGTGTTCAAGTCACTCTGCCATTTTTAACCAACATATTAAAGTTTGCCCACATGGCTGGAGATATCAAGTATTAATAGATCACAGTCATAGCCCAATTTGCTTAAATTCTTCCAAATTTTCTCTAAAAAAAGTGTAAAATTGCTGATTTTTGAACTCTGAAATTTGCAAATTTTTGCTGGCAGCAAATCGTCATGCTGCAAGGAGCTTGTGAAATTGCACTTGGTCTTCTAAATATGTCAGTCCTGGGACTTCCTGAAAAATTAGGGCAACGGGCTTGCTAGGGCTGCTTACTATTATGTAGAATTAGAACTTTTATTGATATACAGTCTATATATGGGCATTTTATTTGATGATCAGGAGTTATGGAATCTGTACCAACTGCAAAAATGTGTAGGACCAATAAAAGAAGTTATAGCTTTCATTTAATCATTACTATTTAATTTCTTGTTTATTTTTTATTGAATCAGCAAGTGATTTTATTTGAGCCCATGTTTGACAGAGATGTAATTTGTTACATTTTAAAAATCTATTAGTCCAAAATAGAAATGTACTTTACCAACATCTGGATTTTTACTGAACCATCAATTCTGTGTTATTAAGCAAGTGACTCAAGACTTTGAGAATCTGTTTAGTACCAGCCCTCATTGGGAGCATCAGTGAAAAGTTAGAAGATTCTTACAATATCTCTATGAGCCCTTTGATTCTTATTTGAGAATTAGCTCAAAAGAGTCATAAGTATGTCCAGTGGAGAATACAAACAATATTTTCTGAAAATAGACCTTTGTGATTTTCTTCAAGTATTGAATTTAAATTAGTTTATTAATTCTAATAAAGTTTAATAGTAGTAAATTTGAATTACTAGGAATCAATTTTCAATAACCTTGAGTAAGCTTACTTAAAAAATTAATTCAACATGAGATTAAACAAAGGAATCCATAAAGTAATATAATGAAAGATGTATTTTTTATTTTATCATCTTCCACATTGCTGTCACATTTGTTTGGTTGATGCTTAGGCTTTTTTAATTGATTGTGACCAACAGAAGGACAAATATGAAAAAAAATTAGGAGGGAAACTAAACTCTGTCTGCAAAGGAATGTCAAATTCATGACATCTGATCTTGAGAACACAAATTTCCCATTATCTCTAAAATGAAATACTACAAGCACTGTAATACTTGAAATACATGAACTTATTTAGAAAATATTCAGGTAACTACTTTTGCTTATGAGAAGAAAATTAATGCCTCTGTAGTGATTAAGAAAAGCCCAAGTCTGATGCCAGGGCCTGCCCTGCCAACCCAAGGAACCCCAGGCTCCACATCTCCCCCACACCTCACTTAAATGCTCTTTAAACTGGTTTTTAGTTTCATTAGCACCCAATAGCAATGACTGCTGAACAGTGTCAGTCACTTAATTTGAAGACAACTCAGCACTTAATAATGAAAATGATTCACAGCCCATAAAGAACATTCGGCCCTGATCTTTTCTACAGAATCATAATGATTTCAGAATGCCACTGCAATTAAGAAATAAAAAAAATAAAAATAAAAAAAAAAACAAAAAAAACAAACCCAAAACTGTTCCATTCAGCAAAAAGCAAAGCAATTGTAACTACCAAATTTGACACAGAGGGAAAGCATCCAATTGAAGCATCATACTGACCTGGCCCAGCACCCAAGTGAGAATGCCCATCTTGTGTCATCATGGGTCATGTCAGAACCAGGTGTAACCAAGCTGTGGGGGATTTGCAGCAGCAGCAATTGTTCAGAAGCAAGACATTCCCAAAGACAATACTGAGAGAGGCCCCCAGTTTACTTTGTCAAAGATTTGTAAGGAAAATTAATCTTAAAAACAGATTTCAATACATTTGGGCGGTGAGTATCTACAGGGTCTCATTTTTCAGTAATACCCCTGTTTGGTCTGGATGTTCTCCCAGAGAAGATTATGTGATTTCACAACTGCTATTAGCCTGATTTTGTACCTGTGGCAGATTTCATCAGATTTCAGCATAGGCTAAAATTGAGTTATTTTGTGAATCCCCTTTATCTACAAACATTAAAGAGAAGGAAACAGTCTGAAACGACCCACAAAGACAGAAGCTAACTCAGATATTTTTTTCTAGTGTTCAGATAGAGAATGTAGCACAGGTCAATCCCTGACAACATTTTCAGCTCACTTTAGGGAGAGAAAGGTACCAGTCTTGCAGTTCATGCTGGAGCACTTTCAGATGTTCATGGCTGCAGGGTTTGGGGCTGGGCATGCCTTTAATTCCAGGGGTATGAAATAATACCTTCTGTCAACTTGATGAGTGTTATTCTTCCAGAGGTTTGTCTTCAAATCCACAAACCTCAGCAACAAGTACCACACAAATCTTTGATGTAAATTTGGGCAGCAGGTTGCCCAAATTTACTTGCTGCTTTTAATTATTTTTAATCTTTGCTGAGCTGCTTTCCTTTAAATTGTGCTACAGGCACTAAATTTCTCTGCCCAGGATTGCATGTTTGTTGGGTTTTGTGTTTGGAGCTTTTTTATTTAATTGTTTTTTCTTGCTTGAATGGTGGAAGAGAATAGCTATCCTGTGGCTAGCTGGAACTGCCTCCCCAGAATGGATCAGATCACAGCTCCTGAACAGGTCTCTTTTCTTTAAACTGTTTTGCTGCAATATTACAGAGAGCTGAAAGTCTTCCAAGCCAGGATTAATGTGCCATGGCTTGTGGACTGAGCAGAGGGCAGAATTAATAACTCAGCATGAGCACAGCTGTAGATTGAAGTGTTTGGGATTCCTGACTGCAAAGTAGTGTCTTAAGCAGGTTTCAGGTACAGGCAAACAAAGAGAAGGTGCTGAAGAACAGAGTGCAAAGCACTCTGGAAAAGCATTTACATCAACCTGGGGATCCAAAGGCCATAAATGCCTTTACTTAGTGCCTCAGTGATCTGAAAGCACCGAAATTTGCTGTGTGCCCCTCACTTAATGTTTAGGGTCCTGATCTCTTGTTCTGTACCAGCACACTCTGAACGAAGCTTCTGGACTCTGAACTCCTGCCTGCTGTGGATCATTATCCGAAAACTAGGAGACATAATGCTGCCTCTTTTGGAACTTGTAGCTAGTTCAGGTCCTCAAAAAATCTAGTAATTGCTGCTTTTCTAAAAAAAAATGCATTCATAGGATTCATAACCTAATCACAAGTCCCTTCAACAGAGAAAAGGGAACCTTGAATTTTAGGTCCTGTTTAGCCTAAGGATTTCCATAACTTCAGTTCTATATTCTTGGAGAAGAGTACTAGTGTTGGCTACTACTGATGCTTTGAGAATTTCTTCCTTTTTTCCATTACTCAAAAATATTTTGTCTTCCCTTTCTGAAACAAAAAATTGTGTCATCTTGTGCTTTGCTCAACCAGTGAATTTTTATGGTTTTTGGTTTTGGTCTTTCATTTTCTTTGCTTGTTTGGTTTTGTTCTTATGGAAGTGAGGGCAGGATTAAAAAATGTGGAAGAATACAACAGAATTTGCTACAAAAGGCAGGTAGTATCAGGAACTATCAGTTATGTAGGGGCAGTGATTTCTAATTAATGCAAATCTCTACAGGAAAGAAAAGATAAAATGGGAAAATGTAAGAAAAAGAAAAGGTATCTTGCAGTGGAGGTAATCTAATCTTATTTCTATAAAGGCTATCCTAATATTCTTTTTACAGTATTAACTTTAACAGTAACAGAATTGCAAAGAGAAGATAAACTATGAGGAGAAACTGTCTTTAAGCACACCACTACACATAACATATAAACTTTGAATAGCACAGGTTTGTGTCCTGTTACATCTCACATAGTTCTGGCACCTCAACTATGGTAAAATCATCATGACAACACTAAGGCAAACCTTGGCCAATAAAAGCAGGGAGCAAAATAAGTCAGTTCATCTTTAAAGAACTATCACAAGCATGTTTAAAAATAGAGCCTGAACTCAATGATGAGTTTCAGCTGTCTAAAATGTCATTTCACCAGAATCAGATCTTGTCATTCTAACTCTTTAGAGTGAGAGGCTGAGTCTGCAGGTGTTTTTCACAGGCCAATTCTAGTGCAGTATGCATCCTGCTTCAAATCTGACACAGAATGGAGAAAGAAATTGTGGATTACTGAAAAGAATGCCTTTGGGATCTAAGTCCTGACTCAGAATATTGGCATCTCAGGAATGCCTAGAACCAGGCTGGAATCAGACTCCCTGTGCCTGTTCTTCCTTTGGCCCCATGACTTGGATCCATGAGGAGCTGTAGGAAGCATTCCCAGTTCAACAACCACAGTGCTGGTGAGGACATTTTTTTAGAGGTGGAAGAGTGAGTGGAAACTATAGACAGGGAGTAAGTTTAAGGTGGTAGTGAGTGCTTTATCCACTAAATGTTAAAACAAAAACATATATAAAACCTCTCTTCCAGGAGTTGTACAGACTAGGTGACTGCCTAAACCTGGATTATGATGTATAGCCTGCTCAGCCTCCCAAGGAATGCTTGCTCCCCTTTGGAACATGTCTGAGGAGCCAATGCAGGGTACCTGAAGGTCTTCTTCCAGGCTAGGTAGGTAAGTGCCTACAGGACCAGACAATATTTGAAAACTGAAAGTCTATGTTGCTCTCAAGGTGAAATTCACACAGCTTTGATTTAGATGCAAATGTCTCAAATTAGATGAGATTTTGGCAGCCTGGCTTCTATCCAGAGTGAATTAAAAAATAATTTTGCCACTTGTTGATGTAAAAAATGATGGAAAATGTCATCAATACAAAATTTCTGCAGTAGATTAGGACAAACTTATTTTAAAAGTATTTATAGCTAAGCCTAAGATGGTAAACAGGAATAGACAGGTAAATTATAAGTTAATGAAACTCAGATTCTTAATAATTCTTGGTCTCCCATGCTCAAAGGATTATAAACTCAGGAACAGTAGCAGGTAAGAGTAAATGAGAAGCCAGCAGACTCACGATTGCATCACAAGACCTGGATTTGTCCTGTCATGCCACATAGGTATAATTAACCTTGTAATTGCTTCTGAGAAATCTGTATGTGCTTACAGAATTATTCTAGACCTCTCTAACCTAAATTACACTTCTAAGACTCCCCAAAACACCCCACAAATTGTTTCATATTTTAGAATCTAAATTGTACTTCTGGTTAAGTATAATGTGTTTATCCTTGAATAAAGGTACAGTAGCTCTGAAAACAGCAATTTATAATTAGAGGTAAATACATGGATATAATGAGCGGGGAAGGAAGAAGCAGCTATTAGAACTAAATCTGTCTTCTCTCCAGACATCTTCACAGGAAATATTAAAGCTATTATTTCCAGTCTTGAAGATTTGGACTCCATTTGACATAAACTTGGAATTTTCATTAAAGTTAATGAAACTTATGCAGATGCATCAAGTGAAAAATAGTCAGTGAGCAATGAAAGCTGTAATATAGCAAAAACAAATATAGCTGTAATATAGCAAAAACACCATACAGAGATGACTCAGCAAAGGCAATATTTAAATATTCAAAAAAATTATAGTAACCTTTTTATAGGGATTCTAGCAACACTATTTATGTAAAGATGTAACTGGATACAAATAGCTGGACAATTGTTTGGTCTGTCCTTTAACACCCATGTTTCCAGCTGTCCCCCTAAAGAAAAATTTCCTTCTCTGAGTGTATACGTTGCCCAGATTCCATAAGAAGAAACCATCTATAAGACGCTATTTCTTCCTCTCCTAATAAAAAAAAAAAATCATTCCTCTGTCTGATTATTTTTTTATAAATATCCAAAGATAAATATAAATTTTTATGGTCTATGTCTTTTTGCCTACTTTAGAGATATATATATACAGTGGATTTTTATCTGTTAAAACAAATGTAACACTTTCAGGTATCTGAAACTGGTGAACGCTTAACACGGGGAAGCTTTTTGGAGATTTGTGTCTTAAGTACTAAATTGCCCCAGTTTTTGAGGCTGGATAGATTTTTTTCTGAGTTAGTAATTCAAAGGCCTCAAGATTCCTCTGTATATTTCACAGAGAAGCCAGTGACATATTATACATAAAAATTAATTATTCTGTGTTCTGGTTGCTCTTTGTAGCAGCTAAAGTATCTACATCTACCAACACAGTATTTTTATTTCTAAGATAATTTTGCACATTCCTAAGTGGGAAGAATGAAACCAAAACCAATCCTCTTTGTATGAACAAGACATACTTATTTCATTGTTTTCTTCTTCGTGTTTCAACTTTTCTGAAAAGCTGTGCTGCTCACAGGCTGCAAAATCATAACACTGAACTGAGTAGCCTGGAAGAAACTGATATTTCAGGAAGGTGAATCAGGAACTGGAAAAACTATGTGCCTGAGCTACATAACGCTTTAAACTCTAATCCAATTAGCAATTAAACTGGTAGAATCCTAAATCTGTGTCCTGGGTCTCCTAATCTCATGTTTCAAAACTTACTTCTCCCCAAGAGTTGATAGCTTATCTGTGTAGTGAAACTAGTTTAATTCAGTTAACTTCATTTTCCCTGCTTTCTACATTAATCTTTTAGATTAATCAGATCTATTGAGTCCATGCTTAGGCTATGGATTGAGCCTAAAATATTTGCTAGAGATTATGATATGAAATAACCCATAGCCCTCTCCCTCCCGTCTGCTGATTCCCACCCTGTGCCTGGGAAGGGAGTTATGGAAAACCTTGAAAAATATCAAACAAACAAACAAATAAACAAACCACCAAAATCAAATACTAGATTCATCCATGGTCTGACTGGCAGAGCAGGCATACCTGCTGGTTTTGACACCCAAGGAAGTGACAGCAAGTAGGGAAGGGCAGCAAAAGAGAGTCCAGTAAGGCCAGCTGTGATGAACCATTTGTTCTGTAAACAGGGACAGGATTTCCATTTCCCAGATGCTCATCCAGCCTTTCATAAATTGGCAAGTGACTGCACAAACACTGAACAAAGGAAAAATATTAGTAAGTAACAGGCAGATGGACTCTGCCTACCCATGGCAGCGAGTATGTTGGCAATTGCTGAAAACAGCTGGCTGGAAAGACACGTACTTGACTCCCTGCTCTACACCAGCACAGGCTGCTTGATCACCTGTACATTAACTCTGCAATTTGCAGAGGAACAGCAGCTGGCTACCATCAGGTTTGTTTGGAACACTAATAGCTTCATTGGGTAAATGATTAGTAGCATTCACCACAAACTCGAATTTCTTTTCTTTTCTTTTTTTTTTTTGCTTGCAAATGCTGACTTGGGTAATACTATCTGAATTGCCATATAGCATTTATCCAGCCATAACCAAGCCAAGCAAACCTTTTCTGCATGAAGAAAGAAAGTTGACAGAGCAAACTGAGAGTATTTTGAGCTATAGTTAGTTCCTCAACTTTTGGGAAGTTTTTGAGACAATTGCTACAATCTGCAGTGCAATAGAGTAGAAAGCAAAATGTAATCACAGATTATTCTTTAATTTACTCAGTTCTCAGTGCATATGAGGATGAACAAGTTGAACATCTGGTTGCAGAGACATCTACCAATGAACTTAGAGCTGTATTTTAACTCAGGCAGCTGTCCTAGCCAGCCAGATTAAACACTTTTGTTACTCTGAATGTCTGCAACACATGTGTAAGAGTCTGTGGGAAAAAACTAAGTCTCACATCATTTGCAAGCTCTTTTTGTGAAGAAAACTCTTCCTCTCATAAAATATGTATTCATTCAGACTAAAAATAGAGCTTTGTAAGTCATGTTCACATGACCTATGTACTAATAATGTGTCTATAACATCAAAATAGTAAATGTACCAGAAGGACTGACAAAACAGTGATACCTGACTCCAAACTGACAAAAGGTTTTCATTCCCTTGTGAGTTTTTTCGGTATTTTTCCCAAGGAGTTAAAACATCACATACTTCTTGCTATCCTTGAAACTGTAATGTATTTCAGCTTGATCCAGGCTAAGTGCTTCCTGCTGCCTCTCTACAAGTCAATGACCTTGCACAGTGTGTATGTCAGCAAATAATTTGGAGAACAAATATAGTATGATTTATGCACCTTGGACCTTTGCACTGGTTTTGCACAGGACAAGATGATGGAGCAATTATGAGAATGTCTCTTCCCCAGGCAGTGGAGGAATGGGTAACACATCCCTGAATACAGTGACCTGAGGAAAATTAATGTTGCCTGCCAGCATGATCTGGGACCTTTTGGTAGAACCAAATAGTACAGGATAAGTTTTATCCATTGCCTAATGCAACCATTTTTCCAGGGGTGTGTGGCTAAACATATGGGAAACTATTCCTGAGACACTTAAAAACTGCTCTAATTTTCTGTCTTTAAATTTTGTCTTTTTAAATTGTGAACAAGAGACATGAACAAACCAATATTAGAAGTCTGGCATTCTAAATTTTCTTCACCATACCAATTTCTTCGAACTGCAGGATGTTTACTTGAGCCTGGCTGCAAATGAGACACTTCATTAGGACACAGACATTGGACTAGACTGTTCTTATTACATTATTTTTATCAGTTATTGAAATTATTTCTGTTTATAAAGTCAGCAGCCTCCAAAAATTGTCTGCTGTCCTGAGCTACCTTATTACCAATATATTATTTGTGCTTCAGTACACATCAGTGGCTCCATATCATTAGTTATAATCCTACAGTTGTAAGATTTATATAGACCCTTAAAGGCAAAAATGAGTTCTCAAGGTGGTATTCTAAATATAGGAAAGATGTTAGTAATATACACAGTAGTAGGAACTGCCAGACAAAAAAATGTATGATTGGTTGGATGTTAAAAAAATCTTAACAAAGAGTCACCCAGACATCCTGTCAGCATGCAGCCTCTTCACTTCTCCTGAGACATTCCTACTTGGTTTGGGCTCTTGTTACTCAGACACTACACTGCTTTTCAGGCAGGATGTGGTCTTCAGTAATCAAGGTTTACACTTAAAATTCAAGGAGACTGGAATTTTACTTGGGACTGGGGTGGGACTGGGGTAGTAATATGTAGGCTTTGTTTAGTAAATGCCTCTTTTTTGTTTATGTCAGTGTAATTACATATCAAGAAAATGGAAATTTCCTTTTGTGGGCTACAATTGCTGTGTTAAAGATCCTTCAAAATCACTCTGACTTCTGCTCAGTACGTGCTGTTCTGGACTGCATGAGACTTGTGTTCCTGGGAAGTGGATTTTAATATCAACAAACAGGGAAGTTGTGACAAAGGCAAGACTCATGCAGCACGTGGCCTTATTTCAGGAAAATTAGTAACATCTGAGACTTGCCATATGTAGATGCCTTGTTATTTGGGTACTAAACAGAGGGCAGTATTTTTAATTAACAAAGCCAATATTAATTTTATAATTCCTATTTATTAATAGGCAAGCTATTAATAGCCAAATGTAACTGACAAACACTCATATGATGCTGAAAAACACATCTGGAAATCCACCAGGATCACTGATGCAAGCAATGCTGTACATTTTATTAGTGCTTTTGAAATGTCAGATCCATGGGCACTCTCCTGCAAGTGTTTGGTAACATGAACTCTGTGGGCACAGGGATGGTCATGCCAATATCCAGGGCTGCACCCACTGCCAGAAGGGAAGCTGTTCTCCTTGGGAGGCTGTATCACCTCTTAGAGGGACAGCTAACACTATATTTACAGCACAGCTGAGAACAGGGTTCTAGGATACCATATTTGAAACATTACATGACCTTTTACTACACTTTCTGCCAGTTTTGCTTCAAGGCACATTAGACACTGCTGTGAAATATGCTCCAAAACAGAAAGAAAGTTAAGTCATTTGAATCAAAGCTATTTATGACTAATTACTCTGATTCTCTGATTTTTAGGTCTTTCTTAGATTGATCTTATTTGTCGTGGATTTATGTTATTTGCTTACCCTGTTTACCATGCATAACATGATTCCCTGTAATGCTGCACTTTTACAAAGCATCATAAATATTTTTTGGATCTCGTTTTCTGTCCTCATTGTAATTTAAATCAGAAATACTGAACTTCACTTTGGTCTGAACCTCTTATCTGAAGCTTTTAATCCTTAACTCTGCTGCTCACTAATAGTGTGTTCATCTTTACAAGGTTCAAAACCATACATAAATTTGTGTAGAAAATTATGGAAAGATAGAGAAAGGCAGGTAATTCTGTGGTAACCCAAATAAATTCCTTTATCAATTTTCTTCTCAGATTAAAAAAAAAAAAGCATAACAAATAAAGCCAAATCTACAGAATCTGAAAGGTAGGAAGATGCTAAGACATGAAATCATGGTAACAAGACTAAAAGATTTTTTAAAAAGTAATTCTGTTCAGATTGATAGTGTCGGTTCTATCTTTTTTCTTGTTTGAAAGTCTCTTGTGTAGTAATAGTGTCAGGGACATACTGAACAGGTTAAATGTAAGAATGAGGGAGTGAATATGAAATAAGAGAGAAACAGGGATGTGTGGGCAAACTCTTGGATATTGTGAGGTCCTTCAAGTGAAATCCAAGACAGAAAGTACTACAAATCAAATTAGAAACTGTGGACAAAGTGGGACTCATAGATGAAACACCTCAAAATGTATGAGTGGATGAGAAGGAAGAACACACCAGTGGTCAGATTTCGGAATGTGAATGACTCTGCTTTACAAATACAGTGATGCATGAAAAACTCTTCATAAACACAGCCCCATAGTCTCCCCAGGCACAGGTGAACATATGCTTCACAATGATAAAAACTGATGTCTTAAATTAGTCAATTTTTAAATTTTAGTTATGATGCATAATCAAATATTTTGGTGGAAGAGGAAAATGACTGTAAGAGATAACCCAGTTAGGAATGTCTGAAGCAGAACTGTAACCATTCCTCATGGAATAAACCAATGGAAACAAACACTGTATAACTGTTCCTCCATAAAATCACATGTATGTATGTCAGTGTGTATGTGTGTGATGAGGACAAGCAGAGTTTAAACATAACTTGGTGTCAGCTGGTACAAAGAAGAAAAAAGTTTGAAGACTAAAATAGAGAGCCTTCACTATATGCAAAGGCATTCTTCTTTTGGAGTAACATTATTTTAATTCTCTTCATTACTTGACATGATGATCATTGTTTTTAAGCATGCTGGATACTTGAAGTAATACCTGCAGTCATAAACAGCGAATCCCTGGCATAAGTCAAACTTCTGATATTTCAGGCATTTCTAGCTAGTTATCTCTTACACTTACATTACTTTTGAGTAAAGTATTCATTGGCTCTCAAACAATAAACACATCTCTCAAAATGTATTGTTAGCAGTTGCCAGTTAAAAATGAGCTATATTTGTTAGATTAATTATTGTGGTGTCCTGGTTTAGGGCAAATTTTGGAGAAAACCTCTGAATCGGGATCCCTCTGGAAAGCAAATCCAATAATAAAGTCACCCCAGGACATGTGGTTACCAGCTGTAATTGGGAACATGCTTGTTCCTTTCTTCTGTAAAGCAAAGCTAAATACTCAGGTAATTTCTGATGGCTCTGGCTGTCAGGCAGATCGGGATCACTGTGAGAACAACTCCTCAAATTTCATTTTGACCATTCCCTTTCCTGTTTTTTCTAATAAACAAGAGGAACAGAGGTAAGCAGAGCAAGTCACAGAAAAGTACACAAGAGTTTCTTCAAGACTTAAAAAAGTTTCTGTCTCAGTTTGATGTGAAAGTTCATGAGACTTACCAAAACATTTCAACTCTATTAATAGCCTCGGTTTAATATAGGCACAGAGCAAAACCACTGTGAAAACTTCCCAATACAAATCTATTAATGTACTTCAGGTTTAAGCTACAGAATTGCTTTTCCACTTCTAGAATCTCTTCCGAAGCCAAACCATATTAAGCAAAATTTAAAGATTTCTATGTATGGTTCAGGTCAGTGCTGGATCAGATAAGCAAGCAATGAGAAGGTCTAAGATAGCAGCTAGTTCTCTACCAGGTTAGTGCTGTGGTGTTCACCAACTCACATGGGTGCAGTACTAGTGAGTTTTTCCACAACTTTGGGGGAAAGTGTCCATAGGGAGGTGTTTTCTCAAGCCCTGCCTTAGCCTTGGGAGCTGAAGATGGTGCTACTGAGCTATGAACTCTTCTGAAAATCTGGTTCTTAATGGAAGAATCAAATTACTTGAAAAAATTATCGGCCATCACCCATTGTGCAGCTGTTTCAGGACTGATGTCACTCTTAATCTCAGTTTACGAGACACAGTCTCTTAAAGGTCATTTCACTGTCATACTTTATAATGGAAGATGCTAGGCTTGGCAGCAGCAAAGAAGATGCTCAGTGTCTTTTAGCACTGGAGCATTCCTGTGAGTTATCTTGAGGTTTTGGCATCTTCTTCTGAATGGTGATGAAATGTTTTGAAGTCTGCCAGAGATTTTAACTCCTATATTTCCAAATTAGTAATGCTTTACTCTGGAATTTTGTGCATCCCAAGTGCTTAATTTTGTGAAAAGATAAATTCATGCATTAGTTTTCAGATTGTATTAAAATACAGTGAGTCTCATTTATTTCAATTTTTTTTTCAAAGATAAGCTCAAATTTAGCTTTTGTTTCAGCTCCCTCTTACCAACTAAAATAGGATTTAAGTTTGCATTCAGAATGTAGACAGGTGCCATGTAGACATGGCATCCATGGGACAGAGAAGGCAACCAGAGCAAAAAGGGTTCTCAGATACCCCCCAGGCAGTGGGTGAGGAGAAGAGAGACCCAAAAAGCAAAATTTAGGGATCAGCCACAAATAGAAAGGGCATAGGGTGGAACTGTATAGTGATAATTTTGCTTTGGGCATGAACTGAATCATAGGATGACCTGGTAATGGCTTTTCCAGTGATTAAGTTTCTGGCTTAACTTTCTAACTACTGTTGGAAATGATAATGGAATATATTTTTTGCAGTGGTTACAGAGAAACAAATGATAGTGCCAAAAATGAGGGATGTGTAATAAACTTAACATCTGTGAGGCTCTCAGTGACAGATGCTCCAAATGTGTCTCCTGGGGAGATATGATTCCAGTGACCTTGACCCACAGTAGTTGTCTCTTAGAGATGTCCCTTAAAAAGTTGTTGTTATTCACAGAAGAAAGGCATGTGTGAAACAGAATGTCATGACATACAAATAAATCTGTGTTACAGAGTCTCATACTGGGGAAGGAACCCAGAGTCTGTTTTTTATTCAGGGTAGGATCACATTTCAATGATCTCAATTGGAAAATAACTGAGTATGCAGCTAAGATGAAACAAGCCCCTTATTCCAGCATAGGATGGATTTGTTAATCCTGAGCTCAATCCTATGGGATAAATCATTCCCAGTAAATATTAAATCATACTACATTTGAATTTTATGAGAAAGGCTCAGGTATGCTTTATTTTTTTATTGCTCCAAGTAATTTTTTTCTACAAACAAAAATAAATTATTTTCATTTCATTTTTCCTAATAATTAATAAATTTCTGTAACAACTTATTTATTCCCCATAGAGAACCTCTTTAGGGAAAACAGATAGAAAGAGAGAAAGAAAAAAAAAAGATAAAAAGAATATTCCCAATGCTAAAAGTTAGCTCCTTCATACCTTCACACCAATTTTTTACTGCAGGGTAGGAGGATGCATTTGAAATGACAGCTTTATGAGGATGGGGCTGTTTATTTAAAGGCTGCACTTAAAAGCAATCATATGAGATGCTTGATAGAGGAAGAACCAAGGAGATGGAGCAACCTTCATGTCCACACCTACCTATTGAAATGAGACTTCCAAGAGGCAATAATTAGGAGAAGATAAACACATTTGTGAGAAAGTTTTGTGTTTATTTGTCTAGTCCTTCACCTCAGGAATTAGATCCAGATAATAATTGTTACATTCCTCAAGAATAGTTTTACTTTCATGAGCCTGTCACACTAAAGCAGGAATAAATGCTACTCACAGTATGTTCAGGGGGTTTTTAATACTATAATCTTCAAATAGGAAAATAGCTTCAAATGAAAAAATTATATACTTTCCAAGAAAGAACCTTTTAAAGAAGATAGCTATTGCAAAAAAAGATCAAAAATTATTTTGTGAGAAACAGAGTACCAAACTGAGCCCTCTGCCTAATTAGTTCTGTCCATATTCTCTGGCTACCATCAATTTGTAGAATGTAATGCCACAGGTCTTTGGAACACAGTTCTGTTTGCTCCAAGTTTTTGATGGTTTCCTTGTCAAGACGAACAGCAAATAGGTTCACTATGATAAACTATTCTCCAGAAAGGAGAAAGGAGAAAACACTAAGTATGTTACACATAAAAGCATTTAAACTACTAGTTTCTCAATTACAGCACTCATCCTCAAGCAATTCAGTCTTTGTAAGAGAATGCAGGGAAAATCTGGACCTTTATAAAGAGCTACTCAAACTCAGCAAGCATGAAAGATGCTACCAGAAATGTTAGACCTATGCAAGCAACTCTGCAAACAGAGGTTTTGTTCCCACATGAAACTCATTAGGGCACACGCTGAAATTACTTGCCCAGTACAGATTTTACTGCCAAAATGTAACTTTATAACAGATATGAAATTAATAGGATAGACAGAAGAGGAAAGAAACCCCACAACCTTTATCTCAAAGAATGTTGCAGTGCCCAAATTCTGGAATTTATGTTCTGCATGACTATTTAGTTCTTCAACATTTCCTTTTGACAGAAACTCAAATAAAACATCCAAACTTCCCATAAGGTCAAACCTCTAGAAAAATTCACTTCAGAATTGTTATCTGGATTTTCATTTCAATAAATCAAAACAAATCTTGTCACTAAAGCTTTCCTTGATAAATTTTATTATAAAAATCAACATGATAAAGGAGAATAAAGCACATCAGCTTTATCATAACACTCCATTAAGAATTTACTTGCAGCAACTATGAGAACTAAGTTTCTGGAGCTACAGGATTTAATCTGATCTCTCCTTTCCAAAGAGAAAAGTGTTCAGAGGCCTTTAACACAGTAATACTCATATATCAATATTCCCAAACTCATATTTAACACCATAATGCTCATATATCAATATTCCCAAACATTCTCAGAAATTTCAAGGACTGATAAGACCTTTGAAAGTATTTTTAGAAGCGTATATTATTATCCACAGAAGAATAATTTGTCTTCCTCTGTTTGTGTTTAGCTTTCCTTGATGCACTTTTTTTTTTTTTCGTTTTTCCTACAAACATTGCACAAGGGCAGCTGCTTCCCTCCAGGCTCACAGATCCCCACAGCACAGCACAGCCCAGGCAGCGGTTCCTGGCTGTGCTTGGAGATCCCGTCTGTCTTCTGGGAACTCCTTCTGAGCCTGTCAGAGGACTCGTGGCAGCCCTTTGAGGAACACCAGGGTGCCTGCAGCTGCTGGGAAGGGGGATGTGGCCACCCAGGAACTCTGACAGCAGGAGTGAAGGGTGCCTGGGCCCTCCCCGAGACCTGCAGCCTCACCTTCAGCCTCAGCTGCACTGAGGGAGGGATCAGCAGCATCACTGCTCATGGGATAGAGAAAGGGAGCCTCGCTCAGTGGGAGCATCCAGCCAGGGCCAGCTGGCTGGAAAGCAGCTTTGCCCTGCAGGCCCTGTGGGTCCTGGCAGGGAACAAGTTGCTCATGAGCCAAAAAAGTGTCCCTGAGGTAAAAAGGGGCACCAGCCCCCGGGGCTGTATCAGGCAGAGCGTAGCCAGCAGCTGGAGGGAGGTGATCCTTGCCCTCCATTCAGAGCTGGAGAGACACTCTGGGAATTTTGTGTCCAGGGCTGGGCTCCCCCACACAAGAGAGACGTGAACATACTGGAGTGAGTGCAGTGAAGGGCCATGAAGGGCTTGAAGGGCTTGAAGCATCTGTCATACAAGGAGAGACAGAGATGGGTCTGCTCAGCCTGGACAGGCAAAGACTTTTGGGGAGCTTAGCAAAGGGTATAAATACCTTATGCTGGGAGTAAAGAAAGCAGAGCCAGAGTCTTCCCTGCGGTGATCAGTGACAGGACAAAAAGTAATGGACACAAATGGAAATCAAACACAAAATACCATTAAAGATAGGAAAAAAGAAATTCACTGTGAGGGTGGTCAGAAGCTGAAAGGGATTGCCTAGAGGTTCTCTAGAGGCTCCTTTCTTGGAGCTATTCAAAACCCAGTTTGAAGCACATGGCCCTGAGCAAGCTTCTCTAGCAAATCTTGCTCTGAGAGAGGTGATTGAACTAGGCAATCTCCTGAGGTGCCTCCAGCTTCAGCCTTTCTGCTTGACTGATAAAACTACTTTCAGGTTATAATCATAGCTTTGCCACAGCAATGTTATTGCTTTACAAGCAAGAAACCACATATATAGTGTCAAATCCTTTCTCAGCAAACTTGGTTTACTTAGTTTTCTACCCATCATCTCCATATGAGTGCTGTCTCATTCTCTTTGTTATCTCCACCCTATTCACTGACAGACAAAATATGTTGATTTTTCTGAATTGTTGAATTTTAAATGGGCTCAAAATAGGATCCAATTTGAATAAAATAGATCATGGCTTCATAAGAAGATTTAAAGTGGTTTTGTAAATTTAGGATAACTACATATTTCCTTCCTTTCATAAAATTCATCTGATATCAACCTCTCTGTTTGGTCTGATTTTTATTCAGTTGGTATGTTCATTATTTTAAGAGAAGAAATCACTAATATTTGCTTGATTTTTAACTTTTTTTCTCATTCTTTTTATTTTCTTGTACATTATATACATTATGGCTAATTTATGTAAAAAAAAAATTCTACATTTTAAGTATGGTATTAACACCTGAATTTTTATTCAAGAGACTATTGATCATCCTGCTGTATGCTGGAGGTGAGGAAGTAACACCAAGCTGCAACACAGCTGCCACAGCAGAAAGTCTTTAAAACAGGGTAGGAAATGACAGGAGAGAAAAAGAATCTTCACTCTCAAGGAAGAGAGATGAAGTAGAGGGCTTGTGTGACTTTATTCTTCCCCAGCAGTGTACTCTGCCTGCAACTTGCAGCTCATACTTAGATTTTTCAGTTTAGATCTCTGCTGCCACTTTTGCAGCAGGTATATATATAAATATATACCTTAAAAATCATTTTAGGCATAAAATATGGGCTTACATCAGAACATGGGAATGGCTGCACTGAGTCAATAAAATGCCCATCTAGGCAAGGATCATCATTCTGTTTGCTACTAATCTTTCACTGTGAGAAAAAGAACTGGATGTGCCACTCTAATACCCTCCTGATTCAGTTCTTAAATAAATTTAGAGCAAAGATGTCAACATCTGAGAAAATCACTTTGGGAACCCCATCACATGGAACATGCATTTGGTGAAATTTGCCTGACCTACTTTAAGCATCACTATCAGAATGAGATGAATCTTGCTTTTAGAGTAGTTACTTCTGCTTTAACTGTAGAGAGAATCAAGCAAGTCTAGTTCAGACATAAGTGGCTTTGTAAACAGAGAAGGGGATTAGTTTCATACAAAATACCTTTAGTAAAATTTGGATTTGTGGTTTTAAAATCACACGGTTTGCGGTAGGACTCAGACCTGTGCTGCGACCCACAGCTGATGCAGCTGTACCTCGAGGGAGAAGAAATCTTGCAGTGCTGAGATGTGTTTGAATAACTGGGAATAGCAGCAGCAAAAAAGTGGCAAGAAACAGAAACAGAAACCGTGTTCAGAAGCAGTAAAAGGAGCAGCCATGAGACAACAGGCAAAACAAGGGGTTTTTAGTACCACAGAGTGAGCTGAGCAGGAACCAGACTCTGTGCCAAGTGCAACATCAGCAGGAAAGAAGGGTTGTGACTTCAGTCACATCAGTACATCTCAGCTGGAGAAGTTCAGATTTGAGGAACATTGCCACAATTTCTTCCAGAATGCCAGTCTGTCCCACTTGTAACTCCATCAGCTGTTTTTCAAAGAGGATATCATAACTCCACTTTCCTTCCCTCAGTTAAAGGAGAATCTTTGTCCCCCTTAAGGAAAAACACAATTATCTGTATGTAAGTACTGTTTGTCCTGAAGCACCCAGAAATGCAGTTTAGTAACTAGAATGGAGCATGAGCTGCAGTTGCTTTAACAATTTAAAGTAAAAATCCTTAGAAATTGAACTTAAACTTTTTTTATTATTTAGACACATATGACAGATGCATTGGGTCAGACTGAGACAGACTGGTTCTTCCAGCAAAGAAATCATACAACAGAGCAGCTTCATTCTGTACAGCATCTTTCATACAAGTCAAAGCAGTAAAAACTTCAAAAGCAAGAGAAAATGATAGAATTATTTCTCTTAGGGAATCTCAACAAAAGAAAAATAAAAAGCAAAATTAAACAAGGATTAAAAAGCTAAGAAAATAATTCTAAGACTCAAATTAAGAACAAGAAAAAATGAGAAAACTTTGTTGATTAGTTCAAAACAAGCAGAAAAGCAAAAGATTCATCCACACACTCAGAGCTCCGATGTTTCACTTGAATTTACTTAGGAAAATGGGACCATAGCCTCCAGAACTTTTTTTTTCTCAGTTAATATTTGAAATTTGAGTGGTTTTAAGGCAAAATAGATTGGATAAAAGTAAATTACTAAGGATTAAACACATCTAGGTTGTCTCAAGAAAATGTAGTGTTGCCAACCTCCTGTGACACATAAAACCTGTTCCTATTTAAGCATGTTAAGCATAAACTTCTGAATGAGAACATGTAGAAAAATATGTAACTTTAAAGCCTTTCTCACAAGTAAGGTCCTGTCTTTTGAATGTTCAGTGTCTGAGACTGGAAATATTGGTAGTCACAAGTCACGAAGAGGTTGTAGATCAAGTTTTCATCTGTTATCTGGGTCTTTTCCAATCACTCTTCCCTCTGTTCAACTTTCCAGAGCCAGATCTTTCTTCTTGCTGGGCTTAGGGGAAAAAACACTTCTACATGTTAAATGCTTTGCTATTTGCCAAAACAATAACTTTCAGCCCATCCAGAAAAAAAAAAATTCAAGAGATTTGTTTCCCAAATTTTATTTTCTGCAACCTATTACTATCTTGTCACTACTGATTCTCTGGGCAGTGGTCCATCAGTGGTCCTGCCACCAAAGGACCACCTAGTGCTTAGCTATGATATTTCTTCTACTAAGCCTGGCTGTAATGTTTTTTTGGGGTTTAATGAGTCAGATTCAAGCTCCTGATCTTGTTTTCCTTTCAGAATTTAGTTCCCTGTGAAAAGTCACACTAAAAGTGCTAGGAAAGTGCATCCTACTGCAGTACTTCTGGAGCAATGAATCTCAGTTGGAAAAAATAAGGATTTGTACATATTTTTTGTGCCATAAGCATACAAGAGTCTCAATTTTGGAAAATAAAATATTGCACATAGGCTCTATTACCATTTTTAGAATCAAAACAACTTCAAAGACCACCAAGTTCATCTGCAATGATAATATTTATTGTGAGTTTTCCAGAGAGGCCATGAACAAGTGCTCTGAACTTTAGAAGCAACCATGACAAATTATTTAAAGCAGAGATGTCAAGTGCTTTGACATCCAGGCCACATGGCGTTTACAAATAAAGACTGTGAGCCAGAGTGGAATTGCTCCCTTGGGTTGTGTGGTCTTTGTTTCCACGACCTCCTGTGATCTGCTTGTTCAAGTGCACTGTACATTTCCTTTCCGTGTGAAACACTACTATTTCCAGTTTATAGAATGATTTAAAAGGTCACTATCAAAGCACATTCTAAAATTCACAGGCTTAGTCAGCGCCTCTTGGAAATTTCTGTGCCCTATGGCATAAGGTTAATGATCATGAAATGGAGCATTTGAAGAATATCTTTCAAAGAACATGCTCTCCACCTGCTCCTAACGGAGGACAGCTTAAGTTGAACAAGTTCTCCTGACTTTTTTGCTTCTACATGGAGTTTGAATAATGGCTCCTGTCAACAGTACTCTGTGTTTTTCAGGGAACAAAATATAGGAAAACTGTTAACCAGAATCTAAAATTTTCTTAACAGAGGCCACAGTTTAATTTGGAAGAATTGTATCAAATAGGCCTGATACTTGTTTAGTTTCAAACCCAGAATTCCCTCCAGGGGAATACTTGTACATTTTGCAGTCTCTTCACCTCCCATGGATATTTTAACTCACGCACTTAAGAGGCCACTTCACTGAAGAGCAGTCTGCTCTAAAACCATCTACATTATGATTTTAGCATGTTAAATAAAAGCTAGTACTCAAATAAAGCAAATCCCCTACCCCAGGCTGCACACACATTTCTACCCTTTTACCCTAAATATGCAAGGAGGGGAAGGAGCACTGGCAAAATACCTCATCTTGAAGGACTCTCACCAGCAGCTACAGCTACCTCTTATTTAAAATATGGGGCACAGGCATGATTTCAGTTTCATAAGCTGCTGTTCATCCATTGAGTCAGTCATGTATCTTGTTTGTATTCTCAGGTTTTGGAAAACAAAATGGTCCATAGTGATGGAGGAGGTTATAGCTATTCCACCTCATCTCACATTGGCAAGGAGTTTAAGAGCATGCATGCAGTCAGACATTGCTGCTGCATGATGCACAGTGATGTGTTAAATCACAAAACCCATGCAGCATAGCTAAGGAAAACTTCTCCCCCTATTTTTTACAGCCCCCTAGGAAATTTCAATGCAGCCACACTACTCACAGATTATTCCCAATGACCCCGGTGGCTCCACAACTCAAGTGCTTTGGCAAGTATCTGAACTCTCTACTATTAAAACCATAAAGGTGATTAATAAAGGTTAATGGTTTACCTTTTGTCTACTTTCAGATAACTTGTAAATATTTAACTCTCAAAAAATTACCAAAGAGGCTTCTGAAAGGGGAAACCTCTAATTATCCACGTTATAAAGATCAGTGGACTAGTTTTCTGCCAAAATTTAGTTTTTCTGTGTGACTTTTTGTTTCTGTTTTTACTCCAGTTATTTTATGTATGAAACATTAAATGATCATTCTGTGATCAAATGAGAGGTAGTTCTTCCAATAAAATGTTACAAAGCAGAACTGAGTTTAGTTACAGGGATGTGATAAGGCCTCTCAATAGTGCCTAAATCCCAGTCACACTGAAATATTTCCCAGAAAAAATTTAGGAATTCCATGAGGCCAAGATTTTACCTTTTGAGTTGTCTCTCTCTATTTGCTATTTATGAAGCATCCAAGATGAATAGCTAAGACAGTACATTGCCTAATTGGAAATGACCCCTTAACAAATTAAATAAAAATCATTAAAACAAAAGAGGTGACACTGAAGTCTCCAGAAAAATATTTGGTTTATATTTCACTGGTTCATGTTGCAGTTTGTAAAGACAAGACTTGCACTGAACAGAAGCCCTGGCTTTTTCCCAAACCAGCAATGTTTTCACAGAGAGGCACTAGCAGCTATTTTCTGCTACATGGGAATCCATGATATCATACCACAGACTATTATCCTTCCTCATTGAATCTGACTGAAATCAGAGGATCAGTAATATCATCCACTTCAAGGGGACTTGACAGAACAAAATCCTGACTTTGATAAAAATCAACATGTATGAAGTGGTAGGAATACCACATCTCTCTTCAGCTTCCCATTTAGCTGCAGACTGTGAGCAGTGGGAGATCTGCTGATTCAGCCAGAACTGACATACAAAATGAGTCAGAGAGGAGTAGGTCAACGGAAATGCTGTGTATACAAGATGTTCTTATGGCCCTTACATTAACACAAAGAAATGCTTATGTACAAGATGTTCTTATGGCCCTTCCATTAACACAAAGAAGACATTTCATGTTGCCAAGCAACTTGACTCCCAAGACCAAGGACATTTTGTTTAGAGGTATGGGCATAGTATTAATTTTTACCAGACTACATCTTTGTCACAGGATTACTGTTGACAACAGGGGTCTGAGGAGATAACCTGAAAATATCAATGTGGCTACTTCAATCTCTATACTCTTCCTCACAAATTTTTCATATGTTGAAATCACTATGGCCTCTGTACATATATATAAATAACACAGAGATTCTAAGAACTACAAGACTTCTGTAGGCTTTTTACTTTTTTCACTGAGCAACAGTTAAAGATTTCCATGTGCACAAAGAGTGGTTTCAATACTAGTGCACAAGTATTACTCAACAGATATGTAGAGTGATTGCTCCACAATTTATGTTGGGTGATTCTGAAGTGACACCTGGACTCAAGGTTGATAAAATTGTACTAAATTAAAGAGGCAAAAAGTGGCCATCTCAAACCATCTCAAAATATCAAAAATTACAGCCTGTCTGAGTTCAAGTGTTTAGATGATGCTCACAGGTGCATGGTATGATTTTTGTCCTGCGAAGGGCTAGGAGTTGGACTTTGATGATTTTTGTGGGTACTTTTCAACTCAGGATATTCTAGGATTCTGTAATTTTTTTAAAAAACACATACAGCATCCTTGTCCATTGCTCCCAATCTCCTATAAGAGAAGACAAAATGATTCCAGCAAGTTATCCTTTGTCTCCTCCAACAGCATTGCCTCTGCAGGAAGAAGATAGAAGTCAAACAAGACTTCAAACAACGCAAGTCATACAAGTTCATGTTTCAGAAGGGTAGAATCAACAAAATAAAAACACAGAATGTGAAACTAGATTCTGGAAAATAACTAGTCTTGTTCTTCACACTGGCTCACCAGATTAATGGTAGCCTAAAAGTGGAATGTATGTCCCAAATTAATAATGAAATTTTCAAATACTGCTTTTTGACAAAAAATGATCACTTAATTTTAGCCATGAATTTAAAAAAAAAAAAAGAGATAATTATGTTTTGCTTCTGTCACCTAGTATTTAAAAAAATTTTACAATGACCTGTTTTCCATATCATGAATTCTGCTTTTAAGTCACATAATTTTCATTGCAAAATCTTATATATTCTAAGCTAAAAAAGTTAATGTTTCAGAAGAAGTGTTATATTCAAAGCAAAAGTTTCTACTGTCCAAAACAGAGTATATTTTTAAACCTCAGACATGAAAACACGGAGAATTCTAAGGATCATTTCAGACAGATTACAATTTTTTTTCAAAATTTGCTGTAAGAAAAGTGATTTCTTTCCCATATTCTTCCCCAGTATGTAATCTGAATTACATTATTCATGCTGCATTCCTGCAATTACTCTACTAACAGCAGGACCTTGATTTTCTTTTCATACTATTTTGTGTAACAGATAATTTGCAAGTGTGCACTTAATGGATCTGATTTGCTTTCATTTCCATTTCTGTAAACGTGACCATCAGTTTCTGGAGAAATATTTAATTCACTGCTACAAGTAAGGTCAAACTCTGACCTTCTTCCAAGTCACATCAAATGGTTTGATCAAACATTTTATAAATCACAGTAAATAGTTTAAAGATGCTTTAACAATATTATGGCATTTGAAATTAGAACAGATGGCTGTAGTCTACACCAGCTTAGTGAAAACCTCTGCATTTTAGATCTGTTAAGGTTCTTATTAACAAGCATCTTATTTTAGTTTACATTATCTGAAGTTTCACATTTGAATTTAAGTTCAAGTTAATTTAAAGCTTTACCAGTGTTAGACTGACGGGTAGGGAATGAGTTGAAACTAGTTTAAAACAAATTTGGTCCAAAACCTTAAAATGGGTCTATTTAAACTTTGTATAAATCACATTGGAATAAATCACATTTTTTGTTTGGACAATCTTTACTTCTGCTTCTACATATGAACTGTAAAAGGCATTGAATTCAGTTGTCATGTCACTGTTTGGTTGTTTTTTTTCCTGTATAATTAAATTGCTGATTAAATTTATATGAGAAATTCAACTCTGGCTTTTGAATTCTGTTATAGAACATATTGGGGGATGGAGTTTTGCTATTTTTCAGACAAAAAAAGGAGAGAATTATGTTCTATCTACTTTCCAGCTAGAGAAATATAAGATATTTGTAAATCTGTTGTCTGCAATTGTCTGATTTCCATGTTCAGTGTCTGAGAAGAAAAGTGGATCATAAAAATATTGAGGAGGTCGTAGCACACAGACTTGTTGCTTTTTAAAGATTTTATAGCTTGCATAATGGTTTCTTCTTGCCTTGAAACTGTAAACAGCCCATCTAGTCAAATCCTTCAGAAATTTCAAAAAACCCTGTAAATTGATTACTGTAGAATAATCAGCTCTCAGAAAAAAATTTATATTGTTATAATGGTTACATTCTATTCAAACTATATTCTTAGTCTTTTATCAAAATAGAGTCCCTACGTACATATTCAGGCAAGGACATTGCAAAGTTCTAAGTTAGTAATAAGTGTATAGAATGATTTTGTGTAATAATTGAACATGTAGCTTTACTAATTATAATATGTTTAATATTGTCTGATATCTCTACTGCATGATTCAGCAGAGAAAAAAAAAGAACATGTGATGCAGGTACACTGGAAAGTGAGCGGTCTGTCCATGGAGTTTGAATAGAATTACACACAAGACATCTGACTTTGAAATACAAAACAGAAATCTTCCAATTCCCACCTTAAAAACCTTCTGAAAGACCAGCATATTTTCTAACCTTCTATCTGCTGAAGAAAAAGAGCATTAGCAAAGTTCACCCAGTTTTTGTTTTGCATTCTATTATAAAGACTGACCCTTTCTCTAATTTTTAAAGAAAAATATGTGGGCACTTATTTCCCGAGGAGGTCTTGTCCTGCTGTTCTGTTCTCAAGCATCAGAGGCTCTAGGACTGAGCACAGCTGAATGCTGCTCCTGCCCTCCCTGCTGCTCTGCTTGGAGTCATCTCCCTGGAGGGCATGGGGATGGGGTTGCTGCAGGCACTGCATCCTGAAAAGCAGCGCAGTGGAAGTGGGTTGGGTCCAAGGACTCAATGTGCACAGTAGATGCACAGTGGGAGGTTTAACTTTAGACTGGAGCTAGTCTGTCCCTGGGAATTTAACACCCCTTGGAAGGCAGAGGGCATTGGAGGGGATCTTGAAGCTTATCTACCAGATTCAGTTTCTTCAGAAAGTATTGAGTCTGTGTGCTGTGAGACAATATGACCCAACACACGGTTAAGTGTGCTAAGACTGGGATTCACTTCTAAAGTGTACTCCTAGCTAACCTAAATTAAGGTGCTAACATGGGTGCTGTCAAAGGTCCCTCACTCTCTGCACTGGAGAGAGCCTTGGTACTGAGTTTAAAATGAATGCAAAGACAGAGTCCAGCAGCACAGAATTAGCTGCACATGGGGATCAGAAGGCAGGTAAAGATCAGCTCACAGAAGTTTACCAAAACCAAGTTACTATTGTCTTTTAGATTTGCTCTTTCAAAGCAACCCAGTGTATTTTATCAGTTTGCCACACCGGTGATCCACAGCAATTACTTGACCTCCTATGCTGAGAAATAGGGATGGAGTCTTTATAGTCCATTTGGCAGAAGCATGACATCAACAAAAAAAATCAGCTCAGTGGTTCTCAAAATCTTTTAGTGTTCAACATCACCATGCAGTTAATGAGCACTTGAAACAATATGCTGTGTCTTATTTTTTCTCTTTCCTGTATCACCTTTACTTTGAAAGCCAGTTTCCAAGCATTAATCACCAGTAAAGTACATCACCTGTTATTAGTATTTGGAAATTAAATCCTTCTCTGATGACTCAGTCCACTGGAAAATCAGCTTTTACTTTCCTACTGCACCATCAAATGAACTAAATGAACTTCCAGAAAGGATACAGGACTCACTCTTCTGCATTTTTCAGCTGTTGGCTGTCATCTGGGACTAGCAAGTGCTCAGTTCATTAGATAATTTTTGTTTCTTAGAAACCTTAAAATAAAAATATTTTTTTAAATTGTACAGTAGCTCATCTCTAAAAAGAAACACAGAGAGCTGAACACTCAAGCTACAAAGTCAAAACACAGAGGGTGAAGAAGAAGAACAGGAGGACTGATCAGCCAAGATCCAGCTATAGGTTTGCTGTCCTCAGGGAGCACTTACTATATACCAGAGGAAAGCTGAAGTTCACTTTTGCTACAGACTCTTTTCAATGAATACCTGACACTGAGCAATAATGGCAGAAGTAGTTTGGTTGATGTTTTCAGAGGACATGACAGCTCGTCAGACTTGTCTAACTTTGAATGGTTTAAGATTATCATAAGGAATTTTTAGCACTCCCAACAAAAAGTACAGAGACAACAAGTTTTTGCCAAAATGCATCTTCATTATTTTTTATACTGAATAAATGTACATAATAGATTAATAAATTTGTACCTACAAATTAGAGATTGCTGGGATGGGAGACTGATAAATCAAACTTTGAAAGAAAATACAGATTGAAACTCAAGCCACATAGCCTGTGCTGGTGGCTATGGCCCTAAATGGTCTTTTTTTAGCCAGTGTGGGCAATTGATGAGAGCTCTTTGACAAGAGAAGCTGCACCTGTCACAGGTCTTTTCTTTCTCCCCTGCCATCATCTGCAAATCTGAGATCTCCTTTCATATGTATTTTCAGTCTCTGGATGGTTCTGAGCTCTTTACTGGGTTCCTGAATTACAGGTGGGTGATGCTCAGATGGGGTTATTTTCCAGGCTGTAGCAGGTATCTTACTACATCACATGTCCATTTTCCTTTCTTGCCTGGCTGCATCTTCTTGTTTCAGAGCAGCACCAGCTTCTGGTGAATAGGTGACCATCAGCAAGTTGGTCACAGTTCTCAGATCTCAATTTTCAGCCTGCACCCATACATTCAAGGTTTTCAGTGCTATCTCATACTTCAGCTTTGCATCCTAACAGGGAATAACTGGCACTAAGCTCCAGCTCACACAGGAAGCTCACACAGTAGGTTGGTACAAGCCCTGACTGGAGCTTGTGTTGTATGCATAAGGCACTTTTAGCATAAGGTACATCATGAGGCACATGTCCTGCTACTGACAACAACAATATTATTTGTACTGGAACACTGTGTACAAAAATCTTCGTAGATTTGTTCCAGTTATGTTATATTAGTGTGTTTACTTCTGAGTTCAAAGTAAGCTAATACTAATTAAATCCTTCTTAGCCTGTTGCTACCTTAATGTACCAAAGATCTGTGCTTGGGCTTCTTCACTGTCAAGATTGAAACATGGATGACCAGCAGGTTCTATCCTGCGGCTTTCTGTGGTCTCAGTGGGTGTTTCTGCAGAGAAACGCCTCGTTATAGGTTCAAAATTAAACACTTCTGCCCATTAGCTGGAGAAAAAAAGGAGATGTTTGTGAAGTCTCTCAGCAGCCTTGCTGACAGTATCCAAAGTAATAAGAAAATGTGCTTCAGGCAGCAGATGACTCCAGCAGACCCATGGTCCATGAAGCAGGACGGGGGATGTCATGTTAGATACAATGTGAAACAGTCACTGTCTGTTCTGCCACAATTTTATTTAAGCACAAATCCAATTTTTTTAAACACATTTACTTCTTCTTATTATCAAATAACAACACTAGGATTTACTGGAGAAGAAACAATTAAAGCAATTTTATAGTCTTCACAGATTTTTAAATCCTTGATGAGCGATGACAGTGGATGCTACTGTGCTTGCTCATTTGTTTGCTAGCTTAAGGACTGTATAACCATGAGTTCAAAATTTTTCCACTAGGACTTAATACCTGTTCCAGGGAAATGGAACTTGTACATATCTCACTGATTAAGGATGGAGTGATAAATTATTCTCACCCTTTCTCACCCCAGTGAGCCAGGCAAGTTACAAGAGCCATTCTGGTGCTTTTTCTTGCTGTAATGTACTGGGGAGAGCAGGCTGAAGAATGCAGGCTTAAGCTTTTCCATATACATCACTTGTAGGAAGGTGCACACTAAATGAAACACTGTGTTTGCACTCTTGAACTGCCTCTTTGGATCTGAAATGGTATTTAAGGCTCTCTGTGTAATGCTGAAAATGTACAGAACTAATTAAAGTGACCAGAAGCAACAGTAAATTAAGTTACTGAATCACTACTTAGGCAAGCAATTCCACCAGTGATGTGAAGTGTGTAAAGCATCACTTATGGAGTAAGGAGTTACTCTTTTAAAATAAAGATACTGGACTAATGAGGTACAATGTAGCACTATAACCTCTTTTCTGTTCACTTCCACATCTTTGGTCATTCTTTCCCCCAAAGTATGTTCTCAAGTCTGGATACACTTGATGTCAGAGTGATAAGATTAGGCAGATACCTAATCAACAAGTCAAACAGTCAAACTCGAACTTGAATTTGTATGTTAGGAACAGGAATTTAAAAAATATTGAAGACTTAAGAATCAAAAAGATAGTAAGCGGAAATGGAAAGTGTAATATTTTTTAGTGGCTGTTTTTGAAAGGAGCTTATGGTTGAAGAAGCCAAGGAGTACAGGGATAAAGACAGAGAGAAAAAGGGGAAAAGGGTTTCCTGAAGAATGACAATAAGTAATCTCAGATTGTTCCCACAATAACTGCTTTATCTGAACATAGAGTTACAAAATTGAGCTTGGAGACAAAACCAGGTTACTTAGGGAGAATGAGAAAAAAATCAAAATTTCTGCACCTGAGGTTGAAACAAATTTCATCATTTGCTTGCTGGATTTTTAACTGTAGAAACAGGATCATCTTTATCCCAGCATGCTGAAGGAGCATGAAACTACAAGTCTGACAGCAAGGACTGAGCAGAGGTAGTAACAAATTTACTTCTTATCCTCGAGAAAACTGGTGGGAGGATATTCAAGCAACGGGACAACTGCAGGCCTCATCAGAGATGTGCAACTGCACCACTGTGCTGGGTGCTGTGGAAAAGGGTTGGAGAGGAGCAGTGCTGGCCACAAAACATGATCTAACACCCATCAGCACCTTTGGACTGGGACTTGGTGTAGTTTGGGTCATCCCAAAGTGTGTATAAAGTTCTGGACCTTTGGTCTTGAAGGTGATGCTGAAGTCTTTCTCCCTACCTCTTAACCAGCTGTGTCAGCAGCATAGCAGCTCTCTGCACCTACATGAATCCTGTTAGCAAGGGCAACATCCTCAGCTTGAGCTGGAATGTGGCAATTACTCCACCACAGCTAAAGTAGCCTTTCTGCACCAAAAAGAAGAGTAATGCAGAAGTGAATCTACCCAAGGAAGAGAGATAAGGAACAGAATCTGTTGGGCTCTGACCACTTGCTCAGAGGGTCTGCTGATTGTGACTCAGCTGAAGAGATTTGTCTCCCAGATCTTCCCTCCCCCAGCCATAGTTTGCAGCCCCATTAGCTGAGCTGAGACAGCTGCTTGGCAGAGCAGTTCTGCAAAAGGGATCACTGAAACAAGCTGACTCACTGTGCTGCTGAGGGCCATGCAAAAATCCTGGACACTGCAAACAGCCACAGAGTAGGCACCAAATGCAGAACTCTATGGGGATGAAAACTCCCTAGGATCCATTCCTTCTCCTAAATCTATTGAGATATTTTCCTTGGAGAGTCAGCATTAAGAGAAAAGATGAAAACTAAGATCCCACCTCTTCTTTGGGGAGGTCCTATCTGCCAGACCTGGCAGCTAAGCTTCCTCTTCTTTTTCATATCAGACTCTGATCCCTTGAGTCTTTCCTTCCTCTCTGAACAGCAGTCCAGCCATTTCAGGCCCCAGCATTTTGTCAAAGGATTGAAGGGTAAGCAGCAGCAAGGCCAGATGCTCTTTGGGGTAACTCAGGACTTAATCAGAATATTGTCCTACACAACGACCTTATGAGGAATGTGACTAAATCATAGCAGGAGTTAGCAAACATCCTCATGAGCTTCAGTGTGATCTTTATTATCTTAGCAGAACTAGATTTGTATCATTGGTGCTTATGTGCACTGAGGGTTTATTTCTAGTTCTAATTGCCTGCAGTGGACTTTTACATTATGTCAGTATTGTTCAAACATTTACACAAGAATCTTTTCCCACAACATGCAACATTTCCTGTTTAAATTCCAGTGGCCTTAAATGCTGAGAAACTCCTTAAATAGCTTGTAGTGGATGACACAATGTCATAGTTTTATTTCAATGAGAAATATCTAGTGAGGACCATCTACTCATGCACTATGAAATCCTGAGGCAAAAAGTTCCAACTTAGCATTATACAAAATGCAATGTTTAGAAATTGCAATAAAAAATATTTTTTGTTGTGATGCAAAAGGAGTAGTTTCATACTTTTATTCCAATATGCCAAAATCTAAGATCAGATTTATATATCCACTCTCTATTATCTATTAGAGATCAAGATCTGTGGGTAGTACACAACAAGGTTTTCTTTCTTTTTCTTTTTTATTCCAATTGAAAAGTTATTTATATTTTTAAAGATTTATTTCCTTTATGCATAAAATTAATAACTGCTTCTGTGTTAGTGTCTGCCTATAGCATTACCAAACAAATGGAAAACAGGATCCCAACATGCCAGTCAATCACACCAACCGTACATCGATGTCTTCTTTAAAATCAATTATGTGACACCTCTGTAAAATTAGGATCAGCTTCTCTCAGTCTATATGCTGAAAGTAATGACAAAAAGAGAAAATCACAGAAGTGATCAACCACATTCCTATCTCTAGATCTGTGCTATGGAGACAAATGGTGCCACCAGAACCTCTCAAAAGTGATTAACTTCTATGAAATTGTCTTCTCAGTAGTGAATTCAGCACTGTGATCTCTGCCCTGATTCGCCATTGCTCAGACTGTGTTGAAATCACAAAAGTAAAGGTGGTTTTAATAAAGATAGCATTGGCCAGGCAAACCACCCCCCATGCACCCATTGGTATCAGACACTGGGCAAAAGTTTGAGTAGAGCTGAAGAGTGATGGGGAAATATGACAGACACGTGTTCAGCAGTGCTGCAGTTTGCCTGAAGAGGACCACTGTCCCTGCAAGAGCAAGAGGCAGTAGAAATTGAGTCCTTCTGTCAAACATGAAATGATTAAATAATTGTCCTAAGTTCAGCTGCAGTTAACGTACACTGATGTTCCAGCAAGGGACAGGTGCTGTCACCAGAAAAAAAAAAGAAAAAAATATGTTGTGTGTAGTGAAAACTACAAAAACCTGCAAGGCATTCAGATGTTACCTTAGTGAGGAGGGACATATAATACAAAATTCATATTCCCAGTGTCAACACTAAGTTATATTCACTGTTTTGTTCTTTTGCATTAAAATCTCCCAGCCTTCCCCATGAAAAGAAAAAAGCCCAGATCTTAAAAAATAATGTTAGAAACCAAGTTCTAATATGTTTGTTGTCATAAGATCAGTATTTTTCTGGTTTTGATGGAAAATTTGCTATCAGATTAGAGTCATAGTTTCACTGAGGTTGGAAGACACCTCCAAGATCATCAAGTCTAACCTTCAACTGAACACCACTCTGTCCACTAAACTACATTGTGAAGTTCTATGTCTATCAGTTTTGAAAATTACCAGGGATGGTGACTCCATCACTTCCCTTGGCAGCTGGTAACAATGCTTAATCACTCTTCCAGTGAATAAATTTTTCATAATATCCTGAACCTCCCCTAGTAAAACTTGAAGCCATTTTCCCCTTGTTATATCATATCTGTATAGTATAGTTCTCTGTATTTGCATATATATACACATATAAAAAGAATATTTCTGTTTTCAAGAGCTGAAAATTTACAGAACAGTTTACTCAGTTTGAACTCACTGGTAATACAGTGACAGGGAATAAAATATGTGGATATAAATAAAATAAAGGAGCAAAATTTTCCTAAAAACTGAACAACCATCCAGCAACTACTCAGAAGGAATCAAAGACATCTGTTTAGAAAAACTATTATTGTGTTGCTTCCAGCCTTATGTGTTCTGAAGAGGAAACAAGAGAAATCATGAATAAACCATAAAGTAATTAATTACAAATAAGAGTAAACATTATTTTACAGAGTTAGAAATTACCCAGTTTACTGATAATAAGTCCTCATAAAATGGCACTACTGCTGTTCTTGTAAGGAAGGGAAAGCAAAGAATAATGCTCTCTAATACTAATTCAGTATATTCAGGAACTACTTAGCAAGAAATAGGGCCTCATTAAGGCACTGACCAAATTTGTAAGTGCAGCTTTTTTTCATCATTATGATGAAATAGGATTGTGGTCAATCCAACATTGTTGATAGATTAAGCAAAATTTATAGAAGTGTGAGATCACCAGAATAACTCAAGAGAAGTACTTAGCACATGAATCTGATGAAGATGAGCTTGTAAAAGTAAAAAGCAAGAAAACATTTGAGCAAACGCAATGGATATTGATGGAGAGAAAATTCAATTTTATTCGAGCACAAAAAAGTTCTGAAGACATTACTAGTAATCAAATCCTATAACTTCAGGAGGTTCACTAAATCTTTTGTAAATCTTTGACACCTTAGCCAGTAGCATTAAAAGAACACCAGGACTTGTTCCTTCCTCTCCATTTTCTTAAGATTCAAAAGGACCACTTTTTTAACCTCCTTTCATGGGTAAGGCTAGGATCCCATAAATATTATTGATTCTCTTTTGTATTCAGTGTATAGGAAAACTGTGACAATAAAACTAATAATTATGGACTTAAGTGGCTGTAAATGCAATAAAGTTCAGAATCATGCCCTGTGGATTTGCCCATGCTACATTTTACCAAACCATTACAGTAAGAGATCTATCCAGTGTAGTATATCCTCAGATGTTACCTCCACTTGGTTCACAGTACAATTTTAGGCAGGGAAAAAGCTGGATATGTAACATTTATTTTACTTAAAGCTATCTCATTGAATATCTTATTAAATTTGATACTTCTACATTTCCTGGGAAGCTGGTACTCTGTTTGTACAAACACCAGCTTAGATTCTCACATAAGGCATTGGTATTTTATTTTCAGTTGGGCCAATTCAGCTGACCAAGCAGCAAATTCAGGTCCACATGTATATCACTACTCTTCCTATAAGAAAAGTTGCAAGGCTGAGTGAAATAAATCACAAGAGATGCAACCAGGAGTTAAATATTGTTTGTCCTCATGGAGTATCATCTGGACTGCCCTATTCTGCTACAATAGAAAAGTAATCAAATCACCTCTCAACTTGCTCACAAAACTACTGGAATGTCAAGGTCCCCACAGAGTTAATCATCATGGATCTGATAACTGTCTGTGCTCCTGTTGTAGGTAGTAATGATGTGAGGCCCTAAGTAATTTGCAACCATAAGAACCTGGAGATCTACTGTCTCTGGATGTGTCCCACAGTGTTCTGAGTGGTCTTGTGGATGTTTAGTGATGCTTATTAGTGACTACAGAAACTTGAGTTCATCTGATGATAGAATAAAGGGTCTAAACTGAGATTAGAAGGGGTAAACATTTGCATCTCTGTCTCAATTTACAGTTATGAGTGACCTGCACAGGTGGATCCTTTTGCAGGTTCCAGACACAATGAGCTGGACTTTCTTGAACATTATTAAAGCAACCAGTCATTAGCATAATTCCCTGACTGAATACATGTGTATTTGCAGTCCATCTGTGTTACATATTGTTATCATGAGGCTGGAGCAGATTACCTAATCTATTTAGATTGAGTTAAAGAGCAACCTTCTGCATTCTTTACCTACATCCCTGTTGACAGCTGTATGATTTGCTGACATTCTGTCTCTCCTTACAAAGAACAGCTTATATTGGTGAAATTTTAAAGGAAACCTCTTTCCTCTACATCTACCATGAGCTGCCAGCTCATTTTATGACTGTACTCATCACTGGTGTTTGCTTGGGAGCTGTAACACTGCCCAAACTGCATTGCAAAACCTGGCTTAGAGGACTTTGTGCTCCTCTCATCTTCTGCAGAAAACCCCTTGACATTCATTTTTCTGGTAAATACTGTCTTCAGTGAAGCAGGGTCCAGTATGAATAAATAAATAATCGGTCAGAAAATTGTTTGGGATATTTACTATAATCTTTTTTATTCTTCTTCATTTTATTTTGTTAATTTCTTCCAGAACTCTGAACTTTGTTTATTTCACCCTATTAATCTCTTCGTACTTGTCTAGTCTAGTCTCTATTGTCTGATGCACCATACTTCTGGATTTACTGTGTGGGCATCATGATCACCTGCTTTTCCAAGCACAGAGACCCACAGCAGCCTCATGTGGAGAGTCACAGTCATCACCATTACACCTGCCATACATAGCAGATATTCTAAACAGGGCAATCTCTGGGGTGACCAAGTTCAAGCTGAAACAGAAACTCTAATGAAATATGAAATGTTGCCTTTGGGTACATCATCAAATTTAATCATGCACTTAGTGGAAATTGTGTATTTGGTCTATCTAAGGCTAGAGCAGCCTTTATAGAGCTCTCCAATCACTTGTTTCATCCCCTAAAAAGCAGTTCAGAACACAAAGTATGAGCTACTCATTTACAGTTCAAAGCACAATTAAAGTACCCAAATCAGGGGTGGGTTTCCAAGCTGTGACTGTCAGTCGGTCTCACATGAGAGAATGTGAAATACTCAAGTCCTCATTCTTTCCTCCTCGAGGTTAGACAACCCTCCCTCCTGGCTGGTCTAGATATAGATTAGAGAGGAGACTCCTCTCTAAAAGCACAGGAGGGAGTAGGTGCCAAGACTGGGCCAGGAATGCACAGAAAGAGCCCCTCCCGTTTCTAAGAGCTTGACTCAGGCAGTGTAGAAGTTGAGTGAAGAAAAGTAAAGATCACAGATCAGCTCAGTGATTTCCCTTGATTTATTCCTGTACTTGCCTCTGAATGACAATCTGATTATGCATAACTAACATTAAGATTTTAATGATTTGTAACTAAACTTTCTGGTTTTTATTTCTGGGATACCTGATAAACTGCCCCTTTTATGCTCTTTTTGTTTTCTGAAGCACCAAGCATTTCCATCTGTGTTATATTTTAAAAAAACTATTTTGAAAAGGCTTGGTCTTTAGTAGACATCTCTGTGTGTCTCAGTCCCCAAGATGTGAAATGAGGATAAAACCAAAATGAGGATAAAACTTCTAACAGTATTTTTGTGAAACTAAATTAGCATGTTAGAAAGCCTTATATTTCACACGATGATTGTGATGGAAAGCCCAAGGGAGTTATTAGCTTTATTTCAGAGATGTATAGTCAATAAATGACAAAGCCATAGCTTGATCAATTAATATAAGAGAAAACTAATTTAAAAAGAGAAAATTAATATAAGAGAAAATTAATATAAGAGTGATCAGTGCAACACAGTCAGAACATCTGGTCCACTGTATGAGGCAGTGTATGTCTGCAAAGAGAATATGCTGTCATAAAACATTTACTCATGCATGCATATTTTCAAGTGACTCTACATCTTTCCCACTCTAATCATTTGATAAAAATCTCTATGTAAACACTTATGCAGAACCATATAGAGAATTGTGTAGCTATATACATCCATAGTCATCTATACATATATAGGAACACTTCACAAAATCTTTGCATTTTTATTTTTAGCATTAGTGTTATTTTTAGCATTATAACATTGGCACTAGTATATCAAAGTCTTCCTCTGCTGAAGGTCCTGAATATGAAGTTGCATTTCTTTTTTGTCTTTTTTTTTTTTTATCAAACCTTCTTCTTTTCAGGGCAATTCTACAAGAATTTTTTTTTCCTCTAACATTATAATACTCAAACTACTGTGAGGTGAAAAATGAACCTTGCAATTTTCTTGTTCAATGACACAAACTGTATTGAGATGATATTTTATTATATATAAACAAAAATTAATTACATGCATTTTTAAATTTTATTTTAAATGCAATAAGAATTAAATTTCATTTTTTAACTTATTTTCTTCAGGAATCTGCTGTCTTAAATTTCATTAATTATTCAATAGATGGTGCTTTTTTTTTGTTTTAGGAATGACTCACATAAGGAGCAAGTATCTTCAAACTATCACTGGTATTTTGACAAATCAGTGTTAGTTGGGAAGTCTTCCCAATATTAACAAGATTCTCTGTTCACATGGTCCTTCAGTCTGGGGGTTCTTGTATTGATTACAGATTTTGTTCAACTAAATGAATAAACATACGAAACTGTTATTCACAGTAGGTATAAAACTGGTGGACAGGGGAGTATAAACTCTCAGGAGAAAATTACAGCAGTGGGAAACTCTCCCATTTATGCAAAGACAAATTAGAGCTCATGAAGTATATTTTCCCAGACTCAATAATTTTCAAACAAAAGTATAAGAGGATATCATTTAACTCTGAGTGTCATGCATGTATGTATGTAACTGACACTGCTGTATGGCTTAGCCAAGCTGATCCTCTCTTTTCTGAAGATCTGTGAAAATTTTGGTTTAGAAATCAAACACCCTGCATCTCTCTAACCAGAGATACAAAAAAAAAAAATTACATCTCCTGCCTTTTTCCATGCATCCACTGGCATCCTTTCCATTTATGCAACAGATTCAAACTTCTTTACCTCAACTTCATAATTCTTCAAAAACAGTGCTGCCTGTAGTCTACTCTTAGTTCTGCTTCATCCATCACCTCTCTCCACTACCTTTGGCTTAGTCCTCTCCTTGATACCTCTGCACCTTCTTTTGCCCTTTTTGCCTCTCCACAGTTAACCCATGGAACAGATTCCTAGACCCTCTCCATTAGGCAATTTTCTGCATCTCCATACCAGCACCTCAAAATCTCACTGTCTTGCCTCCATGACTCACCTTGGACTCCCAGATTTATAATAACCCCCTTATGCCATCATGGCTTCTATGTGCTCAGATGAGTTCATTATCAGCTCAGAGCAGAGATTTCTCCATCATGATGTTAATCCTAAAGTGGACATTATACAGAATTAGCCAATTCCTGTACTAGTAACTCTGAGAGGATACAACAGAGTACCTGAGTACTGAGTGCTGAGCAGGACAATAACCTTAAAAGGAAAATCTCACTGGCATAAAAGTACATGTTTCACCTGTGCCTTGTTTCTCCAGACAGCATTTCCATCCTCTCCCTTTCACAGGAACCAGCTTTGATGGACAGGCTGAGACTAGAAACAAACTAGAAAGACTTAACAAAATAGCAAAGGCAAGAAGCAGAGCTAAATAAAAGGAGCAGATGATTTTCCTGGTGTGGATCAGAGGGTTTCAACATGTGTCAGAACACTGAGGAGGCAGAGAGATGAAGAGAGCTCAGCCAGGGACAGGCATGTGCTAGGTGTCTAGTGAACATGTTTAGTTTCATGCCAATGTAAACATTTTAAGCGTGTATGACGTAGGTGAGAAAGAAGCATTCCCTGACCCTGTCTAAATCAACAAATGGCAATCAGCTTTTCTTTCTTCCCCCCTACAGATATTTCCATGCCAAGCTCTAGCAAATCTAACTCTGCCCAGTCATCCTTTCCTCCCCAAATCCCTGTCCGCAGGAAATGATAGGTGTGGGAGGCACACGGAACCAAATTAATTTGGAAAGTGAGTGCAAAGTCATTTGAGACTGTCCTGTTGGGGGAAGCTATGACTGCAGCAGGGGCTGGAAGGCAGGGAGCAGTGCTGGCTCCCTGACCCCCATGCCCAGGTTGCCAGGGTGCAGGAACACACCGAGATGCTGCTTGGCACCGAGCAGAGAGGATCTATGAGGAGCAGGACTTTTATTTGGTCTCAGCTCTCAGCTGATTGCTCCTGGACCACAGCTGATTTCTTGGAGTACAGGAGCTGCTGCAGGGCTTGGTCACTACTGCTGTGCTTTTGCCACCTCTCAAACACCTGTGGGGTTCTACTCCTCATGTCTAAGGGGATTTTTAGATCCCATCTGCAGTCCCAGACCTCAGGTTACACTGAGATTCTGGAGAGCAACTGAAGAACGTAGATGAAAAATCAGCAAGTTAAAAGAAAGCAATATAGCAAATAAGCTTCCAGAAGCTTCTAAACCCAGTATTTTTCATTAGACAAACTGTTGGACAGAAAAATTTCTGAAACTTTGTGTGCTCCACTAAGGTTATTTATTTATGCTCCACCAGTAATAAAAGATTTTTTTTTAAATATTATAAGAACCATGTACAGAGGGCCATTTAAGAAGCAAACACCTTAAATATTCCTGAAGAAAATACTTGCATATGTATGCAAATTCAGAAACAAGTATTCCTCAAGAATTTAATCAACTCACTATATTCACACCTGTAAAGGACTCAAATGATCACTATTTCATAGAGGAACCATCAAAAACTTCTGTAATATTTTTGGTGTTTACTTTATAGATAAGGAACTTCATATTTTCTAAAGATCGGCCTTTTCAAAGAAGCCTTATGAAATTTACAAATGAACCAAATGCATCAGCTGAGATCTGCCTATCCAGCAACAAGAATAATCACATATTTATGTGACCAGCAAACCTGATTCCATAATGAACATAAACTGCAGAACAGTATGCTCTCAAAAAAAACACCCACTCCTTAATCTAAGATTACATGCTTCAGTGCATTGCAAGGCTCTCTACCATGAAGCAGGCCTAAAGTAGACTATTATGTCCTTCCTTCATATCCTTGACTTAGAAAATTCCATGCAGGCAGAGAGTCCCTATTCCAAAGAGCCTTTTCCCTTAACTATAATCAGGGAAGGCACATTTGGCTCAATGATTCATAAATGTAAGTTTTCCTTGCTCCTGGGTGGCTTCTAAAAATGTTGAATCTGGAGCTTGAATGCTTTGTTCTGATGTAATTTGAGAAAGCAAGTTTGTACATAATTATACCTGCTGTTGATGATATTAACTGCATCTGCTAGGGAATCCATACATACAATTACTGTCTTCAGTAACTCTGTAAGTAGTGATGTAGAAAAAGACAGAGGTTTTTCAATGAACAGCATCAACTATTCAATGAAATTATGTTTGATTTTGTCAAACCAACAGTGGAATTTTCCTATTGTTTTAAATCTTGTTTCATTACAGCCCAGAAAATAAATTAAGTCACCCTTCATAAAATTATCGACCAACTCACCAAATAAAAGTTTGTCATGTACATTTTTCAAAGTGAATAGAAACATACAGCCTTTTAAGTTAAGATTATTTTACACTTGCTTCTGTGAAGCAGATTAATCATAGCTGATTCAATTCAATATAGAAATTTATAACATATCTGGAGCACACTCTATAAATACAAGTCAAAGGAACACCTTGCTCTAATATGTTCAATACTAAATTGAAATAAATATTTCAGCTAAATTTTTTTTTGCTTTGATTTACTAATTGTGGGTCCTAAACTGAGACTTCAGCTTGCAGAAAAATACCTCCTTTGGGCATCCACCTACTCCAGTGTGGGGTCTCCCACAGGCTACAGGTCTCATGCACCTCCAAGAACTGCAGGGGCACAGCTGCCTCACCATGGGCTGCACCTGGGGCTGCAGGGGAATCTCTGCTCTGGTGCCTGGAGCACCCCCTGCCCCTCCTTCTGCCCTGAACTTGGCGTCTGCAGGGTGGTACTTCTCACACATTCTCACTTCTATCTCTGGCTGCAGGCTGTCTGACAGAATTTGATGACAGTTTGACTGATGTTAATCCCAAGAGGAAAAAAAAAAAAAAGTGCAAGCTCTACAAGGGATCTGATTAATATACAACAAGAATTGGAGGGGTTTTTGCCCATCTCAAATACACTATCCCAGAGGTGCTACCACTGCCTTTGCTGGCTGGGCTGTGGCCAGCAGTGGGTCCATCTTGGAGCCAGCTGTCATTGCCTCCATTGGACATGGGGGAAGCTTCCAGCAGCTTCTCACAGAAGACACTCCCGTAGTGCCCATGCAGACCTCCCACTACCAAAGTCTGGACACACAAACAGAATGCAATGTTTTAGAATGATAAGCACTAATCAGTCATTCACTTCCATTAGAATGCAGGAGTTACTTCTGCTTATGTCTTGTAATTATTAATTTAAAAGGACAGGAATAAAGTGAAGAAAAATAGTTGAAGCATCTGAAAAGGTATTAGGAAAAGAATATAAAGCAAAATCGGAGAAATTACATAGCTGAATTCCTTCAAATATTTCACTAGAAAATAGAGTGTGCTTCTTCTTCCGATTACAATTTCTGGATAAGAAAGATGCTATTAAAACTGTAATAGCAAAAAAGCTTTGTACAAAATATTCTTTTATATTGTGAGGACCTTCTCAACTTTTGAACTCTGGCCTCCTGAATTCTATTTATTACTCGGCATTTTAAAGGACTGTCAATGTGATTTGATCAGAATTAAATCAGAATGCTAGAAAAGTTTGAAAAATATTTAACCTTGCAACAATACAGGACTTTATTGAATATTATGAGGCTAAAACAGCTGAAAATAGAAAAATGAATCTGTTGTCATAGGCAGGAGACATAAAATATGAAACCTTATTTTTTTAAATACTCAGTTTAGTACTTGTGTGCCTGTGTTGAGTTCTGTTTCATAACTTGTGTACTTAGTTTTGAAAAAAAGAAGAAAAAATAATTTCTATTTTACATCTGTTCATTGTAGAAAATTAATTGGATTTTGACATTTTTTGTCTGCAGCTAAATACCACAAAACAGCTGAGACTGGAAAAATTGACTTCATTTTCCTCTATATTTCATAGTTTCTGCAACCCTCTTTCAGCTGAGGGACACAATCCTATGTTTTTGTACATGGTCCAGCAAAAGAGGCACAAGGAGGGAGAGGGTGACATCTTCTCCCTCTGCACTTAGTGTGGGTACATGGTGAACTCACAAGTCCTGATCTGAAGGGTGTTCTGACCAGCACTTGGTCAAAGTGTTCTCTAATGCCCACCTAAGAAATGCCATGCATTCCTTCTTCATGAAAAGTCAGGTGCATCAGAGGAATGAGGGTCTGGCAGGCACCCAGGCACAGGAGGAGTTAAGCACAGTGACATTAAACCACAGCCAAAGCTTATCCATCCCACATCCCACCTTAAAGAGGAAGTGCTTCCTACATCCATCTCTATAAATGCAGCTTCTGAGATTACAGAAGATTACTCACCCCATATATTCCCACTACACAGTCTTCATCCAGACATCCATACAAGCAAGCCTCACACCTGATGGGAGCCTAGAGCAGATACCTGTGGAAGCTATCAAGGCAAAACAAGACTTAGTCTACAGAAAGCTTTGGTGCAGGGGCTCCCTGACCTAGTGACAATGTCTGTGAACATAATAGCAACAGGTGAGGTTTAGATTGGATATTAGGATGAAAACCTTTGCTATCTTTAGCAAATTTTTCTGTGTAAAGATTCATTGCCATGAGCCCCTCTTCCCTAAAGCTAAATATAAAATCCCCCCTAAACCACTGCACAGCACTGTCTACAGTGAATAGTGAAAACCAGAGTACATGGAAACCCTGATGGGCATTGCTCTGAGGGTTTTCTCATGGAAAGCAAACAGCAGTGACTGCAGCTCTGGGCTGCAAAGGGAACACACCTGTGCAACCAGGGCCGGTGCAGTTCAGGGAGATAATATGTGACTGTAGGCAAAACACACTCAAAAAAGAGGAGAAGAAAGAGAGAAAGTTCCAGGAAGGGAATGGGGAAGGGAAGGAAAGGGGAAAGGGAAAGGGGAAAGGAAAGGGAAAGGGGAATGGAAAGGGGAAAGGAAAGGGGAAAGGAAAGGAAAGGAAAGGAAAGGAAAGGAAAGGAAAGGAAAGGAAAGG
>QUSF01000006.1:30006430-30506501 GCA_003676055.1 Chloebia gouldiae | reverse complement strand
GGAAAGGAAAGGAAAGGAAAGGAAAGGAAAGGAAAGGAAAGGAAAGGGGAAAGGGGAAAGGGGAAAGGAAAGGGGAAAGGAAAGGAAAGGGAAAGGAAAGGGCTTTGGCGCCCCCTCGGCGCTGCCCCGAGCAGATGGGTTGCCCCGCGAGCCCCGCCGGGTTTGGAACCTCGCGGGATTCCAGCCCTTGGCAGAGAACGAGAGATCTGGGAAAATACTCTCAGTTTTGAATGGCTTTTAGAACAAAGCTTTATTGAACTCAAAGCTGAGCCTGGTTTTTGCTTCTGAAGGTTTGTTTAGACAGCCTCGGCTGTGAGCCCCCTGCCGAGGACAGCCTGCCACAAGCACAAAACCCAAAACTGTCAGATCAGATGAGGCCGGAGAAATGCTGAAGCAGTGGAGGCTAGCACATGGAAAATACATGATTGTGAGCCCCTTTGATACGAGTATTAGCAGCCTTCTGTCTCACTGGGAATTACACTGGAAATACATACCCGTATTTGCCTGCTCATGTGTGATTTCTACACACAGACACACACACACAGAGCTAAAAATTGAAATGATGGAGCAAAAAAGCTTTCTGTAATTAAAGGACCATTCCCTCATATATTTGTATTATATCTTTGTACAATTCTGAATTGTACAGTGTCATTTGCTCTGTATAAGTAAGTTCTGTATAAGAAATATTAATTAGAGCATGTTGTAAAGTAACAACCTAGCTTCTGGTTGATGAATATAGAACATGACAGCAAATTCTGTGTCCATTGAAAGTCATAGATGCTTTTCTGTCCTCAATTTTAACTCATTTTACAATGAGCTGCTAAATGATGTGCATCCTCTGTGTATAGATCAGAACACCTGGCAGATCAATACCCAGCCTGGAAATGGCTGTGCAGGTCTCCAGTACCTCTTCTGTAAATAAATTAAATTCTCTATACAGCCACACCAACAGAAATCCCACAAAGCACTTCTCCCATGCCAAGGGATTGTCTCTGCAGACTTCTGGTTTGCCAGTGGGACAATACAGGGCATACTTCAGAGGGAGACATGCAAAACAAAATTAAAGTCACCAGAAAGGCTTCTTGTGACAAGAACTGTCAAATAACTAAACAATTTGAGTTCACCAAACTGAGGTTTACAAACTGAAGACATACTATTGGAAAAAGAAAACAAAAGAAGTGCAGTTTTGTAGCATCAGAGATTATGTATCTTTTAATGACAACTTCTCATAGTTTAAAGTATCATTCCTGGAGTAGATATCAAGTTAAACCAATTAATTAAACCAGTTAAACCAAGGTACTCTTTATTTGAAACACTCAATTGGTTTCTCTTAATATGCTACACCCTACATGTTCCCTTATATTATAGTTGAAAGAAGACTGTTTGGGAAATAAACAACTAATTACCAGTCCTAAAAATGGCCACACAAATCTTGTACTATTTTATGACAGTTGGGAACCATCAGCTGCAAATATGAAAGAGAGGCCCAAGGAAACATTTTAATGTCCTTGAAAATTCTCTATGTTTAACTAAAAAAATTATTTGCTTTCCCTTTTTTTTTTTTTTATTTTTTTATTTTATTGCTGGGGAGGAAATGGAATGAACCTTGTAAGGAAATAGCCATCAATCACATGGAATATGGTCTCTATTCATCGCTGTATTTAAGACATGCAGGAAGATGCCAACTAATCTCTAGCACTCTGATTTTCTAGGCATACTCTACATTTTAGAACAATGCATATTTGCAAAAATGATTCTTTAATTATCTTTTCAGGTCCATCTCTTTTAAGATTTGTTGCTGCCAGCTAATCTAGCTAATGATTACAATGGAGAGATTAAACCTCATAATTAAATGTGGTAATATCTGCCAGCACAAGTCTGCAATCTTCATTTACTACCTTCATTTTTAAGCAGTAATTCTAATTAAGCCAAAAGCAGCCTCAGGGTGTCAGTAGAATATAGCTATAGACATCCAAAGTACCTACTTAGACTCCTGCTCACAGGCTCAGATCTGGTTATCAGAACAGAGGCCACACCATCAAAGTTTCATTAAAGCCATTATATTTCCATGAAATTTACCCACTGGCATTCTCCAGTAGGATTCTTGTGCCACAGGCTGAGGACTCTTTCTGACATAAGAGCCCTACTACAACATCCAAACTTGCAGGCAGAATTAATATTCTTTTCAAGCTCCAGTGCTTGTTAATCTTAGTGCAGAAGCTCTTTCATTTAAGCATCTACCTTTATAAGTCTGCTGGGTCCAGGCTGCTGTTCAAAGCAGTTGCATTCCTAATAAGGCTGGTGTGAGGGCAGGCTGAAGAAGGTGTACTGGACAATCTCTTCACCTTTAATTTCAAAGACTCCAGTGTCTGACAAAAACAAACCCCCATTGTGCTCAGAGAATTCAGTCTCCCCCAAGAGCAGGACCTATACCCTTTCTTACCATGCCTCTACTGAGACAAAGTAAAAATTTAACAAAGTAAAAATCCATTTAAATTTAGGTGAAATGTGCAACTGTAAGTTTACTAAATATGCTGTTTAGTTTAATAACTGCAGCCCTAGAAAAACTACCCCAGCTAAAGAAAAAAAAATGCAAATTTCCACACTAAAAAAATAAGAAAGACTTCTCAGACCTTAAAACGACACGGCAAAGTAACCCAAGAATTCTTTCTGTACTTTCTAACAAAAACTGAGGACAAGTGTAACTAGCTGTAAATATAATATAAAATCAGCAAAATAAATATGCATTAACCTATTGTAAAATTCTATGCATATAAAAATTAGTAAAAGTAATAAAAAAGGATTGAGAGTTCTTAGAGGTACGCATGTCCATTAAAGGGCAATGAGTCCTGACACGCATCCACAATGCTGTAAATAAACATACCCATTCCCTACAAATCTTTATTAGAATTGTAGAATTGAATTTTTCATCCACATTTCACTACAAGGCCTGTGGGATTTTTCCTCAGGCTACTTCCTACCACACATCTCCTGTAAGCCTCCCCATAAAGACACTCTTCAATTTCTCTCTAACAGAGAGGAAACCTTCTGCTTTTAGCAACTTTTACTTCCAACTGTTACAGGCTAGTCAAATAGAAAAGAAAGGAAGAATCTTTTCTCCCCCTTAACCTTGTAACATACCCTATAAAAAGCATCCTTTCTTCCTATGGCTACATAAATCTTTGGGAATAAGTCCTAAATTGTGGTGGCTCTGAATTGTTAATGGTCTTTACTCAGTGTATTTATTCTTGGTTAAAAGGAAAAACAGCAAAGAGAAACTTAATGGAATTTTAAGCTATTCTCATTTCACATGATATTACAGAGCTGGTCTGCTGAAACGGAAGCAAAGATGAGCAATACCATGCCTAGCTGCTACAGATTTGATGCTAGGTTCAAGAAACACTGTACTGACAATATTCATATTTTCACATTTTTATTGATATTTTTATATTTTTACTGACAGAAATTCAAAGAATTCACAATCCTTACTTTTAAAACTTAGTTTTAAGTTGGTTTTATTCATTACCACATGATCATTCATGAAGTGACAGCCATTAAGAATGAAAAACATAAGATCAGGCCCATATATCCAAAAATTAAAACCACACAGGTTATATGAAAAGTTATATGTTTTCTTTGAAAATAAGTTTTAATTTATAGTCAGTTGTGAAATAGGCAATGGTAGAGTCAAAATTGGATTATGAAATACATTGATTATGAAAATTAAATATAAAATTGGTCATAGTTTGTGATTGTCACTATCAACATAACTTGTATAAAAATCGGGCCATTATGGTATACAAAACCTTATTTATACATTGAAACAATTGTTATCGTGCCTGATAAGGAATATAGAAAGAAAAGCTGATGCTGGAAATTTAACTTAAGATGTAGTATTTTCCAAAATATTACAATGAAAATGGCAGGTATATGTTTTTTTAAAAATAAAATTTGCTAAAACTTCTTGCCAATTTAGATATGTAGAGAGCACAGAAAGAGCACCTTCAAATGTCAGCATTACACTTCTTTTTATAATTTTTTCTCTGGTTCTGAGATTTTTTAAGAGGCAGTTGAATAAAAGCTGACAAACACTCAGGTTAATCCTCTTCCTGAAAACCCAGTTCTTAGGGTCTTCTTTCTCAAGCTGGAACACTATAAATGCTGACATTTCATAATAAAAATTAGTAACTGTATTATAGAAATATCTAATAAAGTTTTTAAGACTGAACTGTTCAAGTGAAGATGAAAGCTACTTATGATTGTAGTGATACATTATTTCACATAATTGCAAAGAGAGATATATTTCCATTTTCATATGTTAATGGAAATACGGATAATTGGTCCTCCGAATTTTCATTGAAACTGATTTAATTTTGACTGGTTTTTTGTTCATTGTCCATGTATCCCAGTGAATGCCAGTTGAAAGGAATCTACCTGTGTAGCGATGAACACCATTAAGATTTGCAAGGCCACACTTGTTGAACCACCATCCCGTGTTATCACTGAAGTTACTACAGCTCTTTACTGGCTGTCCTTTAATAGTGCACATTGGCCTGCATCCATCATTATCAACATCAAAAGTGCTGAAAGGCATGGAATTTTGGTTATCTTCTCTTCTATATCCTCTAAATGCATCACCTAAGTACAAGAGATAAAACAGAACGATAAAAATGTTATTTACAGGTAAGTGTTTCTCACTTGATGTACACTGTGCAAACTTTTCCGCTGAATTTATTAGAAAAGTAGAATTCTTCAAAAGCGCTTCAAAAGCACCAGCTAATGAGCTGTAAAAGTGCTGAAGATGCAGGAAAGAAAATAATAAAATCCTTAGAAATATGGAAGAAGTTGAAATTCAAGGAAATGCCTGTATTTTTGTTGGTTTTAGCAATGCATGCTGGCTATGAAGGTAAAGGCTTCTGTTCTGAAAGACAGACGAAGAAAAGATAAAAGTAAACAAAAAGGGCTGAAACTTCAGATTTTCCAGTAACATGCCCAAAGCCCCAGAGTGAGTCATGAAACAAGATGGAATTGTTAAAACACAAAAAGGTCAGTTATTACTGTCTCTGTTGTCTTAGTAAAGAACTTACTGAAAAAATAGTATTTTTCATAAATACAGAGTAGAGCACCAACACCTTTAGAAAGTAACTATTTAATTGATAATAAGGACCATTCTTCCATAACATGGAAAAAAGCAGTAAGAATGATGCAATGCTTAATGCAAATTTTTGCATGTTTAGTATATTTATTCTATTAAGGGAGGTCTGGAATCTATTTGTATCTATGTATCACTCAGCAACTATTATACACTGTAGACCAGCTTTGTTCCACTCAGTTGCTTCCTCTATCTTTTATACATGACTATCTTGGCACTTCTGAATTATCCAAAGCATCATCAAGAAGACTGCCAATAACATCTGTTATGAGATAATGGGCATCTAAATAATTGTACATTAGGTAAATAAACACTAACGCCCACAAAATCCCTTATTTATTTTTTATATAACCCATTCAAAAATTTTTATTACAGGCATAACTGTAATAATATATATAATTAAATTAATTAATTATGCATATAATTTAAAAATTATCTGCATAAATGTTCATTATATATCAGAGAGAAACACATTAGAAATAAAATTTTTGAAGTTAATTATTATTTTTGATGCATTTTTTTATTATTAAGAAAGGGAACAACTACCTTTAAACACTTCAAAGAAGTTCTTACCAGCATTTCCTGAATAATACCCCAAATGGATCTTAAAATAACATGCTTCATCCTCTATCCAAAATCCATCATATGATGCATAGGCATGCTTGTCATTTTCTGATTCCAAATCCACATAAAGACTGAAATGAGTGGCCTTTTGATTTACAATGTCAAAAATCTTCCTCAGTCCAAGCCAAAATTCTCCTTGAAGAGAAATATAATATATAGTCTAGAAATGGAAACTGTAAAAGAAAAAGTGATTGTTCCTGTTTTTTTACTTTCCTTCCTGAACCAAATGTAATTAAAGTTGCATGATATGCTTATATTCCTTTGAAAGACTAATGAAGGAACAGAGTAATCTTCGTATTTCCTTAGGAAATCCCTAAGAAAACCCATGTGTGCATCATCCTTTTTTATTCTGTGATATTTTTTAGAAAATTGTCCAGATGATAGATTTCAAATATTTGTCTGCAATATATCTTAGAAGAACACAAAAACTGAATGTGCTAAAGATCCACTTGCATGAACAGAACTCAGTAGCACTCCTAAGGGCAATACTGAAAAATGATAAATGTTAGCACTCTATGAAATGCAAAAAACATGCAAACCCTATTCTCAAAATTTAAGCCCTGTTGTCAAGATTTGCTGCCTCCATAAATCACACTTGAAGACTCACATGAGATGCACTTCTTTGTAGAGAAAACCTGCGTGCTTCTATGGCAATTCCAGATAAACATCTGAAAAAGCTTTACTGGGATTAAAGGTGGCAATATAAAATTAATATCACAGTTGTGTTGGTATAAGCTACTGAAATTTTTCCATTGTTAATAACTTTGCATGCCCTGTAGTGAAATATTATTGATTTTTCTCTGCTCTAAGGAAATATTTTGCAGAAGTGATTCAAACCAACAAAGGCACTTTTTCTTTTAATCTGAAAAGAAAGGAAGTACAATCTATTATTTCAAGCAGAAAATATAATACTTTAAACACTCTTGTGAGACTGCAATACCTAAAGACTCTAGTGGGATAATAGTCATTATTGGGAAGATCACACAACAGATCTGATGAAAAAATCCTTAAGTAAAAATAAGACTTTTAAGAAACAAGAACTTAATTCTGCTAAAACTACCACACAATTTAGTGGAATGTAGCTCACATAAAATCACTTTAGAGTATTTAAAATTAATACCAGTAAGGTCACCAAATCCATCCAGATATTCAGACCATGTTCTCTGAAACTGAACAATTCCATCAGTTCTTTTCTGAACCACAGTCCATCCACCTCCTCGAAAATCCATGTCACATAAAACCTAAAATAGACATAGATAAGATTAAGCATTCTTGAAGCAGCTTTTATGAAAAACACATTCTAATTAAATAAAGGTGGACTATTCAGAGTTTTGCTAAGTAACATAATTTTCAAATATCTCTTAAAAAAGGTCTAAGAAAAAAAATGAAGCTGCAGTACTTTCTTATATGTTCTTGTTGAACTGTTTGATTTGGATATTTCTCCAACCAGTAGAAACTGCTGTAAGAGTCTGCTCATAACAGATATAATAATTAAGCTTTGCTAAATGTCACTGTAACATTTATAGCATGAAAGGGAAGCAACTTGCAATGTCATGTCAACTTGCAACATATCATCCATACAGGTAGCAACACTGAAAAAACTTTTATTTCAGCAAAGCAAAATAGACACAACTGCTTATATGTTCTCTGTCACCACCATGCCTTCTTCCAGAGAATACTGTGTTTGTGGTGCCTGGGAAATTTAGAGCCTTTAATAAGGGTGAGGAAATGGAAAACAGTGATAGCAATAACCCAGCATATAACAATAATTTGCAGCAGCAAAAACCTCTACATAAGAAGTGGCCCCAATCCAGGGAAGTCCCATTGTGAACATATAACTGCCTGAAACCACTGAATACATAAGATCAACTCTCAAATTTATGAGTCTTTATGAGTCTTTGCTAAAATTTGTGCCCAGCAGTATGTCAAATGGCAGTGGTCCAGCTGCCATCTGCTCTGCTTTGGAATATCACATTGTGTGGCATGTTTTCTCCTCAGCCCATCTAACTTAAGATTTGTAATTGACTTTCCTAACTATATCCACAGTGCCAAATCTTGATCAGTTCTAACTGGGATTATAAAGTCTGGGAATCTAATTTAGAAAGATCATATTGCACAGTTATACACTGTACTACATAAGACATTCAATGTAGTTCTAAGGGATAGTATCCATAATTAGTGTTTGAAAATGGACTCATTTTTGTCTCCAAAGGTGACTAATATCAGGAGAATTAACCTGGAAAATGCTTATGGGTAGTGAGCCAGTAAGCTTCTTGTGGTAACATAAGTTCAGAACATAATGTTGGATATGGTAACATTAAGCCGATGCATAAGTGATGGAATAAAGTAAGAAATTGTTTTGACATTACAGGAAATGTACAAAATGAAATATGTTTCAGAGAAGAGAGATTTGCAGTCTTAGCCAGCTGATTAAAGTGGAAACTAGATGTAAGTCAGTTTAACTCTCAAAAAAAAAATTGTGGCAGACTGAACATTATATGTTGCACCTCCATGGCCTATAGTAGCCATATTTTTCAGGAAACCAGACTTGCTCCTTAGCAGGAAAACATCAACATCATAGTCAGAGCCTCTGTGATTTAACAATGTCTTCTGAATGAATGACAAGAAAGCAACAGGACAGAGCTGTAATTTGACCTAATACAGCCTGAGGGATCCTGGACCTTCAAGTAAGATACTTCAGGCAATTCTTGCAAAACAAATACTAAATGAATCATACTAAGATTCTTGTGCATGAAAAAAAAGTTGTGACCTTTATTCCCTGGAGAATCACATGCTTATTTCAGTTACCCAAGGAGGATAGGACTGGAATAAAAAGAAATACAGAAGATTCCAAAATGAATATTTAGATGAAAATACCTAAACCTCATTAAAAATAATCCTATTGCCTCATCCACTGTCTTGAGAAGACAACTGCATGCTTGGCTACTCCTCTGACTATGACTCAGAAATACTATGAGGAGAAGCCCACTTGGTCACAACATCAATCTTCAGTCCAACATAAATCAGTGTGAGTGTTGATAATTCACAGAAGGAGCAGATATGGTTCTAAATGAGAGGTCATCAGCCAGTTAGATATAGCCCCAATACATGCACAAGCAAAATAAAAATATTAGATAAATACAGAAAAATACAGTTATAGCTGTGTAGTTTTCTTAATGCTTTATGAAAATGTTGCAATTGTAAAGGCTTATAATAGATAATCTGCTTTGCAGTTTGCTCTGTCTCATATCATGAAAGTATGAAGGGCATAATTGTGCCAGTTACAACCTAAATTAAATGAGGAGGACACTTCTACTGAATATTTCTTCCCTTTCCACCTGCAGTGTGTATGAGAGGTATATTCTAAACAACTGTTTAGTTTGTCTGATCCACCTGAGAAATATCATTGATCTAAATTTATTGATTGAAAAATGTATCAGAAGTTGGTCATGGTTCATCTTTCCAAAAGTAAAATTGGTCTTAATCACCTCATGAATAAATGCTCAGGAGAAAGCCTATTTGAGAGTAACTTTTGGAGGTGACAGAAACCTGCCACTGTCACTAAAGGTAGGTATTCTTATTGCTCCTGGCATCTGGAGTTCAATTAGTCCAAGTTAAGCATCAAAATCTATACTCACTTTTGGAAACATGATGTATCAAACATGATATATAAGAATGGGATCACATTTTTCTAAATAGTTTTCATTTCACTGATATCTTTATGTATATTATTCTAAACATATTTTCATTTAGGTTCCATTGCATAAAAAGGCATCTTATTGCTGCAAAGGTCCTCATTGAAATAAATTGTTTCATGTTGGGTTTGTTTCCTCTTTTCTAGTTTCTTACTATGGTTTTCTGCCTCTGTATTTTTTCTCATTTTGCTGGTCTGCAGGACATTTAGAACTCAGCTATTAGCCTCCAAAAGATGCTTTATCATTTCTTGTTTATATTCTAATGTCTTGATATTTTTGTCTATCTATCATTTCTCTTGTATTCCTTTTATGCTTCAACACATGAAAGAATTCACATTAAATAGTTTTCCTTAAAATAACATTATTTATGGAACACATATTTTAGAAATTTTTTCTCTGAGAGCTTTTTGGCACTGTCTTCCAAGTTCCGTGCAACATTTACCAGACAAGAAATGAGACACTCATGATTGCAAACATTCTTTTCATTATTTATTGTTACCTTGTTCTTTTAATCCAATTGCTATGATTTTTCTTTTGTATTTCTGGAATCACCTTAAATCCAAAAGAAATTCTGAAATAGATGCATTTTTTCCTACAGTAGCATTTTGTTCATACTAAAAATATGGTTGTTCTGTGAACACTGTAATGTCTTTGCCTTTCTTTTACATGGAAGGGACTTAATGATGAATAACAAATCATTTTCCTGAGCTCACTGCATTGTATGGAGAGAATGACAGGTTTTTATATCAAAGGTTGCAGAATCAAGTTCATTTTTTTTCTTTTGAGATGCCAGCATAATTCTGAAACCTTTTCTTAACCAGTTTAAGCTCCTTTTTCTAGCATTTTGAAGGGCTCCACTTGGCTAGAAATAGAGAGATTCATCCTTCCTTTGCTACACATAAAGGAACACTATAAAGTTAAATATTAAACTTTGCTAGTTATTATTTGGCTTAAATTCCTTGTTTTTTCTTCAAAAAATAATGACTTCAACCTGTATGGCAAAGCTGAAGGCTTGAAAATGCCATATCTGCCTTTCCACTATGCATAAGGACTTCTCTAAATAGAACAACATGAAATGGAAATAAACACATTAAAAAAATATTCCTTGCGTTTGCAAGGCTCTTAATATTCTGAGTCTGAGGAAATTAACCCAAAATTCCCTTCTATATGAGCACTATTAATCTGAGCAATTACATAAAGCAGAGGCAGTGATAAGAAGCATGATTGCTGCAGTTTGTTTTAGGGATATATATCCTTGGTTTAGGAATATAAATCCTGCAAACTGGATGGAAAACCGCAATTTTAGATGCCTCTGTGCCTCAAGACTGGATTATAATGATACTCAGACAAGGTTTCTACTCCTCAAACCAAGGCACATCTGCACCTACACCTGGATGACTGCATCAGCAGAGTCCCATCACAAGACAAGGCAATGTTACACAGCAAAATCACTCAAAATCTAAAAGTCCCATCATAAAAGACAAATGGATCAGTCACTTGCTCTTCAGTTTTCCATCTCTAAAAGAGAAAAGAACAGCTTGTCTCCATATCCAAGAGGTGCTGGAAAACACCTTGGGTTTTCTTCTGGTATTTTTCACTGCATATGAAAACAATGACAATGGGTTCTTATGACAGAGATTAAATTTCTTTGTAGAAAATACAAAACTTGTCAAAATTATAGTAAAAGCAGACATGTACAGATGATTTAATACTTTTTTTATTCCTCTGTCGAGGATGAATGGAAAACATTTTAAGTCTATTAAAAATATACTAAATGTATATTCTCAATCAAATTATGACTATAATAATAAATGCATTACCTCAAAAGGATAATTTGATCCTTCTGGATGGATAATGTACAGACCACTTGGAGTTTTTGAAACTGAACCAACAGTATCTTTAATATGAGTGCAGTCCAAACCTACAGAAAAAAGGTACTCAAGGAAGTTCATGAGCAAAATATGTTTAAAAAAAATACAGATTAATACAGGAAAATTACTTTTCTTAGTGGCATAAATTATTTAAAATACAATTTTCTTCTCATGAAAATGTTAAAATCATGCTTTGTCATGAATTTATCTTGCAAATTCAAATTCTCTAAACACCATTCCACCTCTAAGTTATTACAAATGACACTGTATTGCTGCAGTTCTTTCTAATCTTAATATATATGATACATACCTATATAAAATTAAAGATTATGTATCTGGGTCAATTTACAGATTTTTTTTCATTTTATTTACAACACCTGTACTGTGAAAAAGACATATTACCTGAGAAAATAAGTCTTTTTGCTACAGATATTTATACCTGTAAAGGCCTTTCCATCTTAAAGTACACATGAAAAATATTCCATTTGAAGAAGGATACTGCAGATGCAGAGCACACCTTATTTCATTGCCAAAGAATGTACTATTCAGCAGCCTCAGATCACTTACTAGCTAAAAATCATACTTGGTGTTTTACATAAAAATCAGCATGCTAAATGGGATGCCCGGAGTTGTCAATTGCAAATGATTTAAAGCAGTATTTATGTTAACACTTTTAAACAGTTTATTAAGTTTACAGAGTTTATATGTTACTAACACAGGATAAATGTCAATGTGCAATTGCTTACCTTTGCTTTAATTAGCTCCTTTTCAAAATACAAAGATGAAAAGGGAAGGTGCAAGACTACATCCAAAAAATACTTACCATGAGATTGAACTGCTTTATAAGGAAGTGGATCTAGATGTTTTCTCAGAATTACGGTGTTCAAAAGAAGAAGTTTGTTCATAAGTTCATTTACCTGCAAATTCAAATAAAAGATCTTTAATTAGGTTGCAATGAGAAATTTTACATTTTAAAGATTTTTTTCTGACTCCTAGTAAACATAATGTGAAGTTAAGTTTTGTGATGTGTAGTAATTTGTATCAATGTGAAGGAATGGTCCTCCACTTTCCCTACTGCAATGTTTGACACTAAGCTGTGAAATGGGGTGCTTACCACTCCTCACAGAAATGGAAGTCACACCCTACCACAGGTACAAGGACTGGTGATAAGACACTCTAATCTTGGTGAATTAATGACAATTTAATGGTTTAATGACCCCTATTTTTCCTCAGAAAGATAACACCTGCTGTAAGAAATAACAAATACAAATCTTTATAATAAAGGAAAAAAGTACCTGATTAGAAAGGTAATCTAGTGAAGACTGTTGATCATCCATCATGTCTCTTACCAGTTTTTTTGTACTTCTGGCATATTCAGCAAGAGAGTTCTGCAAATTTCCTTCAAAAGAAATATGTTCATAAGTTTAGAAATATTCTTGACTAAATGACAGCATATTTATTTATGACATCTAAGTGAATACGGAAGGTGTTTTACCTTACAGCACTAAAAGTGAAATGAAAGTAATACAGAGACTACAGATTAAGGACAAAGGTGCTAAAAACTTCAAACTTTCTGATTGCAGTACAGACATCTTAAGAAGTGTTGGTTCTTCTCATGTTTTGGAGAAGAAATTAATCTTCTCATTGGGTAAACTGAACAACTCATTAATGGATATCACAGACATATAAATGCATATGATAAAAGGCAGATATATATATAAGGTTTCTTGACACCTTACATTTGCTCATTCATTGTACTACTCCTGGTTTTTGCCCTCATGCTAAAAATCATACTGATCATAATAGTAGCATGTAATTAATAATATATATTTTTTAATCATATGTGAAAACCAAGAATTTGCACAATTATTTTCAGAGGCTGATTGTATAATTTGCTGTATAGTTTATCAAGCTAGTGCATAGAGAATATCCTTTGTAAGCCTCCATAAAAGTAAGGTGAAGTACACATTTACTCCCATGTAATGAACTAATTAATTAACATCCCACTTACACCCCCACATCCAGCTATGACATTTAAATGAGGAACAGACATCCTCCTCTTCCTCTCTACTTGAGAGAGATACTGACATTCAGAGGGCAACAGCTGTAGGTGGGTTGTGTGGCTGCTTGGATTTGCCTGTCTTCACCAATGATTATACTTTGTCACACCAGCTGCATCCCTAAAAAAGGGTACCCCAGATTTTCTGGACAACACACAGTTTGGGCAGCAGGGTCACAAGGCTGTCACATGTGCTCAAGATTAAAAAATAAATTTGCACAGCATAGCATAGCAGAGGAGAGGATTGCATAGCACTGCACAGCTCATCACTAAAAGTATTCTTTATGAATACATACTGCACATGTAATGTTTGTCCCCTCGTAAAATTTTAGCTTGAGCATCACATGGTACAAGGCATTGTTCTTTTTGTTTTGAAATATCTGCAGATTTATTTTTCTCTTCTGCCTGGAGTGGTTCCTCCACAGCTCCAACATTCTTTGTGTCCTGTTGTACCAAATAATGGAGGGGGAAATAAATTGAACATAAAGCACACATAAAATAGCTCAGTCTGTCAAAATGGAGTATATTGCTTAACAGAACTTCCTTCAAAACATGTTTTCTAAAATCTTTATCAAGCAATAATTGACAGAGCTGAGACCAAAACTGATTAGATGTTCTCTGCTTAGCCATACCTCTCAAAAAAAAAAAAAAAAAAGTAGTGTTAGAGGTAAAGAATAACCTCTATAAATTAAAAAACCACCACCACCATTTTGATGAGGTATTCTATTTGTAAGTACTGTAAGTGGGAGGCAAGAACTTGCAAATTCTGCATTTTAGGAATTACCACACCCAATGGACAACTCAAATGCTAATGAACTTATTTTCACTGGAAAGGAGCAGGCTTTTGGATTTGCCACATGTTAGCAAAGTACTTTGACTCTTGAAAATCCTTAAATTCATTATTTAGACATTGATCAAGGAAATAATTGCATAACTTTTTATCTTATGCACACAAGCACTCATGAGAAGATTTGCAGACCAATTCAGCAGTAAAAAAATATTTTAAATGTTCTTGTAGGGGAAATAATAAAGGGACAGTATTCATGGGCACACAATTATCTGAAACGGTAACAATAATAGCATTAGTAAAAGTAGTTCTACCTATTACTGTTATTTTAAAATTTTATTTTTATATTTAATAATTTTTCTTCCATGGTGCCATATGACATAAAATAAGGGAATGCCTCTGAATCATCACTTAAAGAAATTACTAAAAGTAATTCCCAAAATATGTGTCACTGTCAAAAGTCTAAGCAACATATTTTCGTATGAGTCTTTGTTTGATGATTTCATCATCTCAACAAATCATTTGTAGTAGGTTCATACATTGTGTTTTCAAATGTAAATAGGATGCTTTAGAAATGTCAAGATTTTAATGAAAAACAAAAGTTATTTTGACTTGAATACATCTTCATCATAGTTGCTCTTTTCTGCTCCAGTTTTCTCTCTCTGCAATTGGTGCTACACCAGCAAGCACTGAACAGGGTTTTTTTCCCCTGATTTTTGCTCTTAAAAAGCGAAAGTAAAAATTACAGAAAACTGTTATACAAAGAAATTTTACAAGAAAAGGTTTATGAATTACTAGTATAATTGCATTTTGTGCCAGGAGAATGACAGAGAAGTAAAATAATAAGTTTCTTTCATTTTGAAATAAGCACAAAATAAAGAAAGAAAAATTATGCAAGAGTTATAAACAGATCTCTAGAAACTTATAAATAGAACACTTGAAAGTATGGCTTATTTCAGAGCTATCATAGCTACTCACCAGATGTTCAATTAAACACTGTTAAGCAAATATTTTTAATCAATATTTATCTTTAACAAAAGCCAACATGAAACAAGCAATTAAATCTGATCTCAGCAATTCAAGCAAAAACTGACTCTGCCAAAACCAATAGTTACTCTGCATTTAAAGTCATGCACATGAGATTAAAAATATGACATAACAACTGAGCTGTGATACAGGACATTAACTCAAAAATGTTCTAATATACTGAATTCCTGCAATTTCAATGTAGTTTCTTTTCTCTATCTGAAAATACCTGATTCTTCTGTATTTCCATATCAGTCTTGAATAAGGCAATCTACATTTTTAAAACATCTGCAACTCTTCTGAAAAATTATTCAGTTACATTCATTATCTTATCTGAACAAAGTAATAGAAAATCTTACCTTAGGTGAACAAGGTTCGCCATTATTTATTACAGTCTCTCCTAAACTGAAGAAAAAAATATTAAGACAAATAATTGAAGTTACCCTAAAGTGGTGGTTCATCTTTTACTTGAAGAAATGCAAATGTTTTGATGGGTTTCAAATTTCTGTGGAAAGAATTGTACACTATGAAGGCCTGATCTAACTATTTGGGAATGTCTACAGCACAAAGGGCAGCCAACACATCACTCCTTTACTGCCTGGATTTAATAAACCACATTTCAACTGCACAGTAGATTTTTTATATTACTACTTGCATACTGAAGGAAAATTACAGCTTATCACCTCTACATGACACATCAAACATATATATTTTCATTGTGATAAACTCTGACAGATTTTCTTATATGCTATTCTTGAGCATTTTTGTATACTTGGCATGAGTGTTCTGGGTTAGTTGAAAGACAAACTAGTATCACTTGATGTTTTCAAATTTTTACCAAGTTTTTTATCATTAAAACGAAAGAGTCTGTACTGCTGTGGTGGTAGTTCACTAGAACAGGCCATGGAGGCAATTTTGGAATATGTCATCAAAGTAATTTCAAAATAGAGAACTGAATAGACATTATTTTAAATTAATACTTTGTATTACATAGAAAATCTTTTACCAGGAGAATAATAGCAGTATGTTGGTTTCACCGGTAGCCCACCCATTGTAACACCAGTACTGAGACTGGCATTCAATACAATGATTTTTATCCCTGAAAAAAAGTCAAAGTGCAAGAGAATGGCATTAAAAATAAGAAAATTAAATGTAGTCCACAGAAACTTAATTAAAACTATGAGGCACTTACAGATTTTACTCAATTCCACTGCTTTTGTATCTTAAAACTGGATCTGACAGTCTAAGCAAAAAAGAAGAAAAGTTCAGAAAGGTCAAACATATTTAGAGAATTTAGACACATTAGAGAATTTAAATTGTTTGTGATCTGGCTGAATAAACGAAATCTCTGCTTCCAATGTACCACTGGGAAATACACTGTCTAAAGGATCTTTAAAATACAGTGTTAACCTGCATGTTACACTGGAAGAAAATGTTCCAAATTTGGCTTGATAATGTGATTAATCTCTGCCTCTATCTAAAGCTGGAATACACTGGAAATAGCTTTTGCTACTAAGATTTGTAGGGAGCAACCAGTATTTGTTAGGACTGGGGATTAATACACTTTTTAATCCAATGTTTTCTTTAAAAATTAATAGCTTAATGGCATTAAGAACCTGTAACTGAGAGGAGTATATTGAATTGCCTGTGAAATTCTGAACAGCTTTGGCTCTTCTGTATTTCTCAAAATTAATTTTTTTTTCTAAAGTACCACATGGTACATAATAGTTTTCCAATATGAGACTTACTAGGGTTTAATTAATGCATCAGTTGATGCTCTCTCAAGAAGATGCAGGTTGTGATCATTAGTTCAGTCTCAGGGAAAATGTGAAAAGATTTCCATGGCTCTTTATATATCACATTAAAGGCAAACAAACCGTTTTTCTTCCTCTTTCTATGTACATCAATAGGCAAAGTGACAAATTTCAGGCAGGAATGGTTAAAATAGTCAGAACATTATCTTCTCCCATGCAGCTGCCTACACAGCTTGGAGAAAAACTATAGGGTGTCAACAGATTAATCCTCCACTGGAACAAGAAGGAAAGAACAATGTGTTTCTGCAGCAGCACAGCTATGCTCCAGCCTTCAAATAAAACTTGTAATAAATTCAGAATACATCCCAAAAAGTTTTAAAAGCTGATCTTATCCTTCACGGGAATATCGGTGTCCAGCCCAAAGTAAAATTTATGAAACTTCTTTCAAACCAGCTGCCAGAGCAGGACCTTCCATTTTGTAACTACTTAAGATCAGGTTTCTTGCTGCCCCAGAATAATCATACACTTCTGAATTACATGGCCCTCAGCTTGTCACTGTCTTGTCCCACAGTCTGAGGGATGTGAGGTTACTCATGAGGAGAAATTATCCAATAACCATATAGGAGGACTATGAAGACTTAATAAAAAAGTAAACAAGAGAAAGATAGAAATATATAAAAACACTGAGGAAGTTCTGAATCTCAGTAGGTATCTTGAGGTGAAGCTGCAAGTTGTGCTGTATTACATGAAAATTTTCAGTAAATCTAAGGAAGCTCAAAATCTGTCAGTGGCATGAGTTGACCATGACCTTATATCTTCCTAGATGTGACGTGGGCCCAAATTCTGCCGTTTCCCAGCTCCACCTCAGTTCTGATTGGGTGACTCAATTCTCCCTCCTGATAAAGCCTTCTACTGCATCCTAAAAGAAACAGTGAATTTTATCAGGCAAACTGGGATTTTAAATGTGTGTGTGTGGGTTGAAAAGCCCATGGTGGTAAATTGACAACCACTTTTCCCCCTTCTGCCACACAACAGAAGAGATGGGGCAAAGAAATGGTGAATTTGGGGTTGATTTTCTGAACTAGAGTTGAAAGACTTCTATTTTAGGGTTATCTTCTAAATGACAGTAACTGGGATACTATAAATATTAAACACATTTGGCAACCTTCCCACCACTGGTCTTGACTGTAAAATGGACACCCACTTCTCAAACTGTGCTACAAATATGAGGGAGGGGTTTGTGGAGAAAAGTATTTTACAAATGCAGAGTACTATTTTTTTCCTTCCTAGTCAAAGACATAGAACAGCTGCACACTGAAAAAAAAAAAAAAAAAAAAAGAAAAAATAAAAAGGAAGAATTGGTTTAAGCTCAAATACATCAGCCAAGAAATGTCTCGCCAGGAAATCACCAAGGCATTTAGCCTGTTGCTGACAGCTCATCCAAGGAAGGGCAATATCCCAAGACAACACACCCTGCTTTGCTTAAAAAAAAAAAATAAAATAAAAGGGGGAAAAAAAAGTTTTGTAGTCGTAAGAACAAACTGGTTGTTTTTTTTTTTTTCGTTTCTCTTCTTTGTTTTTGTTCTTTGCGTAGCTGTATTCACAGACTTGTAAATATTTTTCTATAATAATCATCATTTTGTGCATCAACTGATGCACAATTGATGCACAAAACATCTTTGGTGGTTGTTGTTAGCTGTTATTTCTGCATGCTGTGTTTAAAAAAAAAAAAAAAAAAAAAAAGTGTATGGTGTTAACTCCAAGTCTTCAACAGGCCTAAGAGGCACCCGCCCCCGCAGAGCAGTGCAAAGGCGGCACACGGGGCCGGGGCGGTGTTCGCCCACGGGAACGCTCGGAGCCCGTGCTCGGGGCTCGCGAAGCCATCCCGCGGCTCAGGCGCTGCAGAGCACGGGGAGCGCAGCGACAGCCGAGCGCCGTCCCTGCCCGGGCGCCCGGCACCGCTCTCCGGCCGGGCCGGCAGCGCGAGCAGCGGCCCCCACGCGTGGCTCCCACCCCGGCGCCGTGTCACGGTTTGACGGGGAAGTGAGTTCAGATAAGCCGGGGCGAGGCGGCTCCCGGCCCGCAGCCCCGGAGGCGGCAAAAGGCGGAGCAGCGCAGCCCGAGCGCCGCGGGCCCGCCCCGTTGCGAAGGAAGCGGCGTTGCCCGGTTGCTGCGAGGCGAGGCGCGGCGGGCCCGGCGCTGCATGGAGCTCGGCGGGCGGGCCGGCGGCGCGGCGCGGGGGCAGCTCCTGGCCGGGGCCCCGCAGGACGGCGCGGGAGGGCGGCGGAGCGTCCCTGTGTATCCTTGCTGCGGCGGTCCCGGGCCGGCCGAGCCTGCCAAGGGGGCCGGGGCCGCGCGGGGCCCGTGCGGGGCGGCGATGTCGCAGCCTCCGCCCTGCTCCGCGGTCAGGGACCGCCTCAGGGGTGTCTTCAAATTAGAGCTTGCACACTGCGGGTTCTAAACCGCCGTGGGAAAGTTGACTGCTCCAGCAACTTCGGAGTTTTCTCGTTTTCCCTTTTCTAGGAGATTATGCCGCTAGGAATAGTGTTTTCCATCCTACCTTGTGGGTTGTTGTTTTTTGAATTTTAGTAGTAAGAACTACTGACACAAGCTCTTAAGATCTGCCTGCACAGTGCTACGTAAATAATTACTGGCATGATGCAGGACTGATCTGGCTCTCCGGAGAGCTTTTATTTAGTGATGCTAATCAATTTCAGTGTAAACAATTAATCCTTTAGGGTGTGGGAGTGTGTGTGTGAGGGGGTGTTTACTATTTAACATTTTCCTTCTCATATCTGCATCCTTATGTTACAGGTTTAGGTAACTACACAAAATGTCCCTTCAGATAATAAAGGTGGGATTTTTCATCATGAAAGATGAATGTAAAGCCTCTCCTAAAATGCTTTTTAAAAGTAAAGTGCAATTATATTTTTTTCTAGATGAGCATAAAGTTAGTTATGACTGTAACATACAATTATGGGACCTACTCTATATAAGGTCAATCACACAGGCTATTATATCTTTTAATGAGCTGTTCCATCCACTTTCTATTGTCCTTAACACAGTCTTAGGGGTGGAGATTTGATATCTCATTTTGAACAGGATTTACAAGAAGAACGTCGGGCATTGAAAGAGGATCAAAAAATGCATCGGACCAAGGCAATGAAATATTTGATGGAGACAAACAGAAGAAGAAGGCAAGTAACTAGGGTTCCTTTAATGGAGGATTGTAAAAAAAAAAAGAGAAAACCAAAGCAAAAGGAGCATAACCTTGAGACAGATCAATATATCTCTACTGTTTTCATGTTCACTTTGATAAATAGCTTACTGCTTTGGCCTAGAGGTATCTAAGCTGAAAAGTTCACCAATCTAGTTTCTTGGTATAGGACAAACAAAATAAAAAGAGCAATATTCTGATTTTCTCACTAATTTTTGGAAACTCAGTGTAGTCACATCTCATATAAACTAAAGGTAAGTAGTACTTTCATCTTGTGGCTCTGATCTGCATTTCTAGTGTTCTGGGTTTTACTAGCTTCAATGCATGTATGAAAAATGAACTCAGCTGTACAGGGTGGGCCAGCAGAAGGCAGCTGTTGCCTTCTGAAGTGTGTACTTTTCTGTCTGCATGGTGTAACAGCTGCTCAGCCTCCCCTTCATGCCGAGGCTTTGTGCTCCCACTTCCCAATAAACACCATGCAACATTTTTCTTGCACAGGATAATACTTATAATAAACTTATTTTGTACTGACATTTTAAACAGAGCTTTGAGTAATCTGTCTTCTGCATACATGAGAATGCAAAGCCATGAAATATTCTGTGGCAAATGGATTGAGTAAATTATGCACTGAAATGTCTCAGTGAAGTGCTGTGAGTAGTTTAATGAGCATAGAGGTTTTTCCCCTAGGACTGAGGTGGTGCTCACACATACAGGGGGCTCAGCTGTGTGTACTGGAGAGGCAGATGGGTCCTCCTTGCAAGCCCCCAGCCTCAGACCAGCTTCCTCTGCCTCTTGTTAACTCATTAATGCTCGTGCCCCACAGTTCCCTTATCTGATGACTTCTGTTGTACAATATTCACCTATTGCATGTATTCATAACTCATCAGAGAGGTGGTGTTTATTGTTTATATTGCCATTTTAGCCTGACAGTATGTGCTATCAACTTACCCTTTGAAATAAAAAGAAATGGAAGAGGAGATATAATCAGCTGTGAGTAATTAAAGACAGAGTGTGACCCACAACCTTTGCAGATAATAAACTGAGTCTCAGTTGAAAAATTAAATACCTAATTTCTTTTTCTGGAACAGAACCACTGCAATGCTACACATCTCAGATGAACACTGTTTATTGTATTACTGGTCTTGAAATATTATACTCTAATGTAAAAGCAAGTACCAGACAGCCTGCATATTTTTGACAGACTGGTGTAGTTAAAGCAATACTCGTGGATACATAAATACATTTCCATATGTATTTCATTGCAGCCTTAAGAAACACAGTATAAATCCAAGTTACTCGGGTGAGTCACTTAGAAATTTGGGTATGGTATTCATAAAACAAACTTGTTTCACTTTGTGATAATTGAGAATGGCATAATTATTAGCACAATAAGCAGTTCAAATGGAAGTCTGTGGTAACAAGTGTTCTCCTAATAACTGAAAAGGAGTGAATTTGTTAATGTTAGAAAGGTAGAAAATGGATACAATGTTATAAGCTGTGACATAGATAATTAAAAATCAAGGGTCGCTGCATATGTGCAGGAGAGTAATTTGAAAATAAAGTTCTTTGAATAAAGTTCTTTGAATCTACCTATTTTTTTCTGGCACTTATGTGGGTGGGAATTGATTGATCAACCCTCAGGTTGTGTCTCAAGTGTGTATGATCCAAGTTCCATTAGCTTTCTTACACATGTAAAGGTGTTAGATGTGATGATGGTTTCTCGAGGGTAACATGACGTTCTTAAACTCCACATGCTCACCTGGCAGCACCCAAAATTCTCCCTGCCAGGGCTTACAGGTGTGTATCAGGAGTGTTCTTGGCACTGCTAGTATATGATTTCAAAAGAAAATTTGTATCTTTTGCATATTTTATATGGAGAGTAGGAATGAGTGCACTGTGAGGTGTGACAGTCCATTTTCTACCTCTAACCTTCACATAGAATGATTGAGGTTGGAAAGGACCTCTTGATCTGGTTGAACACATCCACTCAAGAAGGACAATCCTCCACAACCTCTCAGGGCAAGCTATGTCAGTGCTGTCATCCTTACCAAAAAAAAGCATTTCCTGATATTCTAAAGGAAACTTCTGTATTTCAGTTTGGTTCTGTCAGCAGGCATCACTGAAGACAGCTTGGCTGTCTCCTCTTTGCACCTTCCTTCCAGGTATTTATAGACATTAAGAAGATTCCTTTGAACCTTCTCCAGGCTGAACAGTCACAGACCTTTCAGCCTTTCCTCCTAGAGAGATTCTCCAGTCCCTTCATCATCTCTGTTGCCCTTCATTGAACTGTCTCCAGTCTGTCCATGTCTGTCTTGTACTGAGGAGCCCAGAGCTGGACACAGTCCTTCAGCTGTGGCCTGCCTAGTGCTGAGCAGAGGGGAAGGATCCCTTTCCTCTATGTGCTTGCTGGGCTTTGTGTAGTGCAGTTCAGGATACCACTGACCTTCTTTGCAGCAAGGTTGGTCCTTTCTCTGAAGTAACAAGTTTTACAGCCTGAGAGGAAATGGCCTCAAACTGCACGAGGGGAGGTTTAGATTGGGTACTATGAAAATTTTCTTCATGAAGGTGGTTGTCAAGCATTGGAAAAAGCTGCCCATTGGAGTGGTTGCATGTAGTATACTTCAAGATGTGGTTTGGTGGTGGACTTGGCCATGCTGGGCTTGTTGTTGGAGTTGATGATCCCAGAGGTCTTTTCTAACCCGAATGATTCTATATTTCTATGTTTAATGAAGGTGTTAAAGAGGATTTGGCCCAGTACTGATTTCTAGGGTTAACCACTACTTACTGGCCTCCACTAGGACTTTGTGTCACTAATCACCACCCTCTGAGCCTGACCATTCAGAATGTTTACATTCCACCTTACTCACTGCTTATTCAGCCTCTCAGCAGCATCTCGTTTATGAGGATCATAGGGGACACTGTACCAGCAGCCTTAATAAAGTCCAAATAGAAAATATCTATTGTTCTCCTCTCATCTACAGGACTGTCATTTCTTTATGGAATTTTATTAAGTTGATTAAGCTTAAGCAAATTTAGTGTAAACCTTAAGTTTATAAATTTTCTACTAAAAAAGTAAAAGCAGTTAATTCCCTTTAGGATGAAGCACTAGTGAAGATACAGAAGAGTTTCTGCTCTCTCTTTAATCTTGTGTCATTTAGGTTCATTCTCTTATGTTGCTTTGTGGAGGAAAATTTTTCTGTGGGTTTTAATTTGTGATTTTTTTTTCAGGAACGACTAGCAGGCCTCCTTTAAACAAGGCTGTACCAAAGCACTTTTTAAGCTAATGAGACCTGCATATGCAAGATTCTAGCAGATTGAGGTGTTCTGTTTTCAACCTTTTCTATATGTACTTGTAATGAAATTTTCCCTGACAGTCTACTGTTGATTTGTTGTCAATACTTCTAAAATGCAGCACCTTCAGCATTAAAAACAGTCAACTTCTACAAGTTGTACATAGTTAATTGGTTTAACAGTAAAAAACAAAATCATCATTTGCTCATAAAGAGCAAGGATAGGTTTGGAAATAAAAGTCCCAGTAACTTAAATTTCAGATCCTTTTCAATCCCCCTGATGTCATCTGTTTCTTTGCATCTCTTGTACTGACCAAGCTTCTTAGTTTTGTGCTAACAACAGTACTGTGACACAGCAAAATACCCTAGCCTGCAGTTTTTATAAGTTGCCTGAGTATCAAGAAAGTAATTTCTTTATTGTCTTACTGATACATGAAGTTGCAATTTCAAGATCAGATTAAGAATCAAATATTCTCTGGGGCAGTAGCTGGCAGATATTTTGTTTAAATAACAGTATTACAGAAATAAGAGCTACTGACTAAGCACATATTAATGCAAATGAAGAGGATATTGTATTTTATGTTTCTCTAACACACTGCTTTCTAAATACTAGCTGTCACTTTTGCTGGGGACTATTAACTTTGTGCTGTTACTGCTCAGTGCAAAATGTGTTTTCCATTTTACTGTGATGCTACTGTCTGCAGGTAGCTGGTTCATTCTGGAAATGCAATTGTCTATGTGCATTTTAAAATAAACCTTACAGTTGGTTGTCTTGGTTCAGCATTTTGAATTACCTTGAAATGGCTAATCCATCTGTTGAAACTGGGGAAGGAAATCGATATCTGTTTCCAATCTATTCCCAATCTATTGTTCATTCCCTAATAGTTTATTTTCAACATATGCACAAGCTGTGTGCTCCACCTACTGGCTGATTAACATTGATTATTTAATAAGTGCTCTTTAAATTATTCACCAGTTTTGTTGATTAAGAATGAAAAGCAGTCTGTGGCCAGAAATATGAGAACAATTTCAGCACTTGGTAAACAGAGAGGGCAGAGTGTTAAAAATTTTGTATTTCTTTCTACATCAGAATGGAACTGTGAAAAGTAGGTGATCATTGTAACCACTATGATGTGGACTTGAAATGCAGTATTGCCATTTCTGATAATGAGCCACAGGATTGTGCTGAATTAGCAAGGCCTTGGAACAGATGCTTGCCAAACTTGCTCTCTTTGAACTTTTCTTGACCTGACAGCAGCTTTGTTTTGCTTGGTTTAGCTGTAACAGCAATTTCTTTAAAAGACCAGGTGTCTGTGGCTAATTTTGCCTTTATTTTTTTATTGTATGACCATAGTTTTATGTAGATAGCAGTAAGAAGCAGTTATTCTATGTAGAGGATATTTATGACTAAAATCATGAAGTGGTATAGAGAAATGCAGGCCTGGTACGGTAACAGAGGCTTTGAAAGCTGGAGGTGTAGGATGTGGCATGGAGGAATACAGGCAGGGAATGGTAAGAGATGGCACACAGGCTTGGCACTGGAGACCCCATGGCTATACTCACCAATAGTCAGCTAAAAAAGTACAGAACTAGATCTGACAAACCTGGCTTTTAGAGGTAACAAAGAGAAGAAAAGAATAGTATATCACGTACATAGAAGGCACCATGTATGGAGTATTTGGAGGTACTGTGGAGCTACAAATTGATGATGATAAAGCAGAGGTGTAAAACTGTATTAGCAAATACAGAAATGTCTCCAAATGGATCCTAAAGTGAGGGAGAGAAAGCATTTACATGAAGATCCTGTTGTTCCTGCTGAAAGGACTCCTGATGTTGCCTGTTCACCTTTCACTCCAGCACAAACAGAATGAATCTATAAGCCTTGGGATGCAAAAGAGCAATGCAAGAATGAGCATCAGGAAAAGAGATAGAAACTCAATATGTGAATAACTGTTCAAACTGGTATATCACTATTATTGAGTCTTTTTCTGTATAGAAGTATTCTAACACTATTATTATTTTTCAGTAACAATTCTGGAGTCATAATAATTGGACTCTTAAGATTTGAATTATACTAACAAAAAAAAAAAAAGCTTGACTTAATAAGGTGTGCTTGGTTTTTGCCTATGAACAAAACTTGGAATAGTGCAGGCAGCCCACCTGTGGACCTTTGGGGTGTATTTGCAGGACAGTCCTCTGTGAGCCCATACAGTATTGTAAGGGTTGGTCCTTCTGAAGCTCTCACAGCAATTTCAGGCTGGCCTTTTATATTCAGCATACAATAATCAAAGATGAAGGAATAGATTTAATATGTGTTCCTGATCTTGGGAAGTGTCTTAGATAAAAAAGTTCATTTCTGGGCAATGTCCACAGATCTTTTTAAGGATGTAAGATTGCTTCCTGTTTGCCCGTGAAGGAAATTTTGAGTGTGATACTGCATTTTAGCCTTTTCTTCATCCTACTGCAGTCATTGACCATACAAATATCTCCCTGTCTCAATTTTAAAATTACTGTGCACTGGTTTGCAACATGATGTGGCAATGGAAGAATAATAAAAACTTTAATTTCATGGCACTCCATACACACTGTATATATTCCTTTTTTAATTATTATTTTCGTCCAATGCAGTAGTAAGCATTTAGTCCACCTGGGAATGTAGCATCTATCACTTCACTGTGAAGAGAATTTAATAAAATTAACCAGAAAATAGTTCTACCATCTAGTCATACTGTTTTTAACATAAAAATGCCTTCCACATAATGTCTGTATATGTGAGACAGCTAAGTATTTTAAGTTTTGTATTCCAAATTCTCTATAAATATTTTGGCAGCCGTTTCAAAAATTGCTGCACCACTGGGTTGTTTATACTAGACAGAAAAATTTGGTTAAAAAAATACGAGTCAGGAAATTCTTCTGCTAACTATCCATCTTAAAGCCATACTCTTTTGCCAGTGGTACATCTGTGATATGAACCTAAGCTGGTGACTTAAGGAGAGCACATGAACAAACATTTGCTTTAACTGTTATTCTGTAAGATGTAAATGTGCATTTTTAAAATTATTTATTTTACATAATGAACCTGAGTGTTACAGTTTACATTCTGTGAGGTCAGGAAGTTAGTAAGTCTTCACTGAATAACTTTAATGCATTTCCTTACATTAAAGTAAGTTCCTTTTTTCTCCTTCTTGTCTTAATCCAAACCAAATATTGATCATGATGAGCTGTGCTGAAAAAGACCTCTTGCATCAGGATTTGGACTTGCTCATTGAACAACAGTCCTTTTTTAATGCTCATTATTGATAATGTGGAAGAGAGCAGCTAAGCCATATTCAAAATAATCTGAAAAAATACTCTGTCAGAATTGGTTTTTTTCCATTTTGGAGTTATACTCTGGAATTACTCCAGGTGTAAAGTTGCAGAATTTCCCACATGTCTGAATTTAACAACTATAGTTCAACTAAAGGCCTTCTTGATCAGGTTCTAGAGGTATCAAAGGGCATCAAGAAGAATTTGTTTAAAATACTTACAGGGATAAGCAAGTCTATTTCCTCTCTAGTTAATTTCATTTTGTCAAGATAAAATTGCACATTTTTGTATTAGGTTTTACAGTGAGTAAAATTCAGGAATACTGAAAGTGTTTCAATGAATTCTAGTTCTGCTCTTTAGTTCTAACATGTTTTGACAGCTATGTATATATGAGTTTCCAAAACAGTGAATGTTCTTTGTCTCTCTCTCTGCTACGCTTTGGCTTCCAAGTGCATTAAAGTGGATATTCCTGTATAAGTGTGTACTTAGGAATTAGTTGGCAGTTTTTCTATTTTTTTTTACTATTGTGCCTTTAAGCCTTTAAGATTTCTAAAATGAAAACTACCTATTTCAAATTATTTTTGTGTTTGATTTCACAGGTCATCACTTTGAAGGGATACTAGGTCAAGTTGATTTTTTCAGTTTGAACTTTTTCCCTGAAAAGCAAAGGGAAGAATAATTTAAAAAGCTTGAATTAAGGAGGAGCTCTGTGAAGTAGCTGCTTTGCTCCATTAAGCAAGAAGAACTATGAAGCAACTGCTAGTGATTAGAGTTATGGGAAGGTTTCTTACTGTGATGAGAGAAACAAAGAACATTTGGCTAAACTTTCCACTAATGCTGGCTAAAGGGGGGACCCTGCTTAGTGTACTAGTGACCTGTTAAATCACATTTCTGATACACAGATGGGAAGCTCCCAGCTATAGTGATCTTTGCATGGCAGGCTTTGGAAGTTGCACATGAAGACCATTACTTTTATAGTATTACTGCTTTTAGAATAGAATGTTTCCAGGGATGGGGCATCTACAACCTCTCTGGGCAACCTGCTCCAGTGCTTCACCACCCTCACTGTAAAAAATTTCTTCCTTATACTGAGTCTGAATCTACCCTCTTTTAGTTTAAAACCATTAAATATTACTTGCCTACATAGGCACTGTGCCAATAAATATTCTGGGTATATTTCACTGTGGGAGCTAGTTTTTCAGTAAAAGTTGATGATTCTGTCAGCAGGAGAAAAGATTCCACTTAACTTCATGAAGCTCACACCTCCTGAAGGAAGCTTTTGTGGTGATGGTTGTCTTTGACTAGAGCCTGCTTTGCTTTCCAACCAGTGAGAGGACACATTTAACGTATTTTTTAATAATAACAGATTCTGTCAATTATAATTTCGTGTAACTGTTTTATCCCATTTTGTGCTGCTAAACTGATTGTCTTTCAGGAAGCTTCTTATAACTACAACAAAATACTTTTATATATTTAGAAATAATAGCTGTAGTTCCTTTGTGTTATTTCTAAATAACAACTTTTAAACTGTTATTACTTCCCCAACAGCTTGTGAAAAGTACACACAGAGCATTTGCAATTAACCTTCCTACTTATCTGCTCACTGTGACATGCTTATGTGGTACTGTAAAGGCTGTTGTAAAAGTCACATTGGTGACAAGAACTGGTCAAGTTTGCATGTTAATTCACATATAAAAAAGAATCAAATCCCTGGTTGAGGCTAAGAAAGTAAAATATGTTGTGACTCTTCTTCATCACCCACTGCCCCATTTACGTTCCAACAAACTCTAAAAATCCAGCTGTGCTGAAGTTAATAGCATTTAATTTATGGACAAGCAAGCTTTTGTACTAAAATAGCAAGCTGGTAAGCAAGTTACTAATATTTCCTAAATGTAATTCATAAACATAGGAATAATCTACTTTGGCTTCTTAAATACAGAGCCTTTGAAGAAAGACAGAAGAAAGAAGAAGCAAAAGAAAAAAGACTTAGAGAACAAGTTTTGCAGCAGAGGAGAAATAAATTTCAGGAGGCAACTGCTAAGTTCCAACATGCTCATCAGTCCTTTTCTCAGCAGAAACAAAAAGGTTTGTGAATTAACTGTTATTCACAATACAAGTATTTTTATATTCACAGAATCAAAGAATAGTTAAGGTTGGAAGGGACCACTGGAAGCCATTAGTCTTTTCTGTTAGTAAACAGAACAATTGACTTCACTCAAAATAATTGAATTCACAAAAGCAAAACAACTGACAAGAAGCTCAGATCTAATATATATGACAGTTGGGTAGGGGAAATAAAAACAGATTTTTTTTTTCCTAAAAATTGTATTGTGTGATAATTCACTATATTCCAGTCACAGTAAGTACATGACCTCCTTGATGTATTGTGGCTTCCTGATTTTTCCCCACTTCTTTGACTGCAGTGTGCCTATTGGTAGCAGTAGGGTACTTTCACAGCTGGGTGAGGGGTGTTACAAAGCCACTGACAGTTACTAGGATAGCGTAATGATCCCCTCTTTGAACTTTTGAATATAAAATATTCCAAAATGTGCATTTTGTTTGTCATTAAGTAAATGCAGTCCTAGCATATATTAATATGGTACATAACTTTTTTTTTTTTTTCTGAATTAGTCCACTTTCTAAGCTGTTCTCTTGCTGGGAAGCAATGATCACTTCAGCTCAGTTCCTGCTTTCTTGGAATCAGTGCAGATTGGCAGGAGTTTGTAACAGCATTGGCCAAGTCTGATTTCCCGTCAACTTTCCAGTGTTCAAATACTTAAGATATGGTCTATTACTTAGGTATTCTTTAACAGATTTACTCTCCCAACTGCAGTTGTGCCAGCTGTGAGGTAATGTCTCTGACTTCAAGATCAAATGTCAGATTAAAATAACAAAATAGAACAGTACTGGTTTAGGGCTTCTTCATGGTTGTACTGGCAGCCCAGACTGTGTAGCAATAGAAGGAATCAGTTTTTTCTCTTAGTTTTCCTTTATAGAAATTTGCCTCTGCTACTCTCTGTCCTACTTCTACTCACTTGAAAGTGGCAGTACATTGTGCCTGTCTGGACTTCTTCTTTCCCCACTGGTTCAATTATTAGGTTACAACTTGGCCTCTGTAAAATATATGCAAGCCATAACTTTGGCTTAGTACATGATGGAATAATCATAATGTAAAAACAAAGTTAGATTTTTTTTTAACCTCGTATTTTTTTCAACAGTGCAGTTTAAAAGCAAATAGCAAAACTGTTGAATACATGTGTGACTGTAAACACTTAAATAGACTGGGATTTTGTTTCAGAGGAACTCAAGGTGCTCTTGCATGTCTAATAATGCTAAACTACTGTGTTTATTGTAACTGTCTGGATTTAGGCTTCCAAACATCAGCACCTTAACCAAACCATTTATGGTAAAATATTCCAATTTTAAAGAACTCTTTCCCCATTGTGTGTTTATAGCTCTGATCCCTCCAGTTCAGACAAAAGCAGCTTTTCAGTTAGAAGAAGCTCTTGAACAAATTAAAGGATCAGTTTTAACACCAGGACTGTGCTTGCAAAACATAAACAAAATCAACTTCAGGTAAGCATTCATGTTCATTCTGATGATCAAAGGAAGTAAATTTCTAAATCTAAGTTTCATTTATGGCAAAAACTGTAGATGTTTCTGAACCCTATCTCAGGTTTTCTGATCATTTGTCTCATTTCACTCATAGGCTTCATAAAGGACAGCATCTCACGGCCTTAATCATTTCTTGCCTTATTTTTCAACTTTTTTCAAACTGCTTCTTGTGCAACACATTGGTATCTCAGGACTTGTACAAACCGCTTACCACTTCTTACAGTGCTGTCACTCCATTTTTATTTGTATAATATAAAAAATTAACTATCTTTTAATAATGACAGTGTGTTCTTTTTCTGGTTTTCATCTTCTTAACCTGTTTTCCTAAGGAAATTATATTTACATGTTCATACTATTTACAGTTTGTTTTCCCCTCATAACCAAATTTGAGAGAAAGCTAAGAATCTTGAAGTTAATTATGTTTCTGTAAGTTTGAACTTAGAAATTGCTCAAGGGAAAAAATGGCAAATAAGTGACCCCAGCATCAGAAAGGCTTAAAAGTTGAGTCCACTATGACCAATTGGGAGGTCACAAGACAGCTAGTACAGATAAAACAGAAGAGCATTTTGAGAAGGTTCTGAACAGTGGAAGTTCTTAAGAAGTCACCAGTTTTGAGATGTAAAGCTTTAAACATTTCTTATAATCCCTTTAATTGGAAATTTTGGGAAGGGTAATAACTAACTCATACAAAGTAGTAGATACCTATTCTGTTTCTTACAGTTTTATAAATGCTGAAGCCAAAAATCTTATGTCATCTTTAGAATTTACCCTTCCTCAGAAAGAGAATGCCTAGAATTGACAGTCCCCTCTTAAAGGAAAAAATGACTATTGTATTAAGTATGCAATATAAACATAGCTTCAGACCCAAGTGAATATCTGTGAATTTTAAAATATTCTAGGATTCATAATGTCTGTCTTTTAAAAGGTGTAAAAAAATAAGCAATGGTGACATATTAACTCCTCTTGGAGAAAGCAAAAGTCCTGAAACACCTACTAAGTGTATTCCACGCTGCAGTAGAGCCATTTTGCTTCTAGTAGGGTTTAGTTATTGAATGCTAAAGCAAAGATTTTGGAGAACTCATTAGCTAACAGACACAGGGATGTTTGTACATTAGGTGTGTAAATGGCATACTGCTCTTTTTACAAGATATATTTCCCTATTGGTGTTTGAAATTATAGTATTTGAAGAAGTTGAGTCTTGGGATATAAACTTCAGTATGACAAATCAAAAATTGTCTGTGGAAAAGTTAGAATGTTGAAACTTTTATAAATATAAATGGTCTAAGCATGTAGAAATGTTTATAGATATGAATGATCTAAATACTCAAATAAAGAAAGTTGTTTGTATCAAAAAAACCAACAAACCAGATTTTTGGGGGCCAGGTGTTGGTCAGTTTGGTCCACAATAACAAAAAAGTTTTGGGATAGGGAGGATATCTGCCATTCAAAAGAAAACAGCATGCAGTTTTCTATGTTCAATAAATAAATATGTGAATTTGTTCTCCCTTTTTGCTCTCAGCCATCTCATCAGAAATAATAAATTCCATTTTACACTCTCCTTAGGTCACTGCAATTAAGCCAATGTTTTATGTAGTCTTGTATAAAATCTCCTGAAAAATAAAAATAATCTTAAGGGTTTGAAAGTTTCCATTTTCCATTGCCCTAGAATTATAAGCGTTGTGATAAATACAGGAAAAAAAAAGGTCTTACTAGATTATTTACCTGTATCCACTAAAAAGAACAGGGATAATTTTAGGTGCAAGAAGAGAAGGCTCAGAAGAAAAACCTTAAGCTGAAGAAATGTATAAAAATTAAGGAAAAAAGGTTCTTGAATTTCTGTACATATATGAAACATGTATCTCCAGCTAAGCGCTGGTTACAGGTCCCAACTACACTAGCTACTCTAAAGATTTTTTTTTTTTTGTCAGGCAGCAAATTCTTTAACATACCACAATACTGACATTACATATCATTGGTAGATTTGGGCTCTCTGGATACAACAAAACCTTCTTGCTCCTTGAAGTATGGGAATACCTGACATCATCAATATAGTTAACACTTTGCATAAGCCAACTTTATGGAAAAATAAAGCCCATTTTCCTATTTGGTTTTTTTTTTCTTTTTCTTTAAAAAAAAACCTTCCATGTTCCATTTCTGGAATTACCAAACTGTTGGCTGACATTTTGCATATCAATGCAGCCAGAGGCAGTCACCCAATAACCCAATCAGAAAATTCTATTTATAAATAGACAGAAGAGAAGTTTTAAAATTGAAAGTGTCAGACATGTTCAGATTGTGCTAACAGCATTTTTCAGGCTTTTCATTATTTATTGATGTTGTATACTTTTGGTAAGAAATATATTTAAAAATGTACAGTTGATGCATAAAAGTAAGACAAAGTAATCATTTTCTTGTTTGTATCAAGAACCACAGATGACACTTCATCCTCATCAGCATGTAGAAGTGATTCTTTCCATCAGAAGAATTCATCAATGTTTGGATGTGATGAAACAATGCAGGAGAACAGTAGAACAGACATGGATAGTCACCAACTTCTCTTCCAGAAAAATCTGAAAGAAATGCAACAGCTCCTTGAAAAACAGCATCTCAACAACTTAGAGGTATGATATTTTCATTTCATGTGGTTCATTGCAAGATGCTTTTAAGTGTGACAGAAGTTTCTTGAATGTAATAAAAATGAAAGTCGTGTTCAGCTAACTTTGTCAATTAGACAAGTCAGGAGGGCACACTGTACTGTGCCTTATCAATATATTATTTTTAGTAAAATTATATTTTCCAGTAAGAAGTCAGAGATCTTTAAAAATATTTGTAAGAATGTTTTCACAAATTCATCCAAGATACCTATTATTTTGTCCTTTTTCCTCTGTTAATGTAAGATTTCTATGTCAGACTTCTTGTCTCTGACATTGGTAGCCATTAGCTGATCACAGGAGTCTTGTGCTACCTCTGAACTTAAACTGATGGTTTTCAGTGCACACCAAGATTCTGCTGTGCTGATTGTGACAGCACAAAATGCTATAGCAGTATTATGATGGCATGTGAAATGTTGGGGAATTTTTTCTTTGTTTTGTTTTCCTGGTATGTGGTGGTATGCTTGAGATTGACTTCAAGTCTCTTGAGATCCTTTTTTATCATCTTTGGAATAGCTGCGGGTATTCCAGTAATGAGTTTTTTCTGCCTAAACTAACTTTTAGATTAAAAATCAGTTTAAAAAGTCACCTTAGAAACAGTGAAAATCAAGAACTGAGCTCTAAGGTGATTTTTAGTTGTGCACCTTTAAATGTGATTTTATGTCTCAGTGTTGTCTTTGATTTTGGAAATACTGTCTTCAACATTACATTTTCTGGAAAAAAAGTGCCCATACTTTGGTGCTCATTCTTTTATTTCTAGAGTATGTATTGGTATCCAGAGTCATGGTATCTGAAATGACCTGGACTCCATGAAGCCAGTCCCTCTATTTTGGTTGTGGCTGAAGGCAAGGAACCATTGGTGGCCATAGAGCAAAGGATTTTCCTTTTATTGCAAGTGTATGGATAACTTGTGAAAGACTTTAGAGTTCAGATATGGTTTGGCATTGGTGTTTCTTGGAGCATTAATCTCTGCCTTTGTATATACTTTGTTCTGATGGTTATGCATGAAAATCTTGAGCTGATGGCTAAGACAATCTTACTCAACTAGACTGAGGTTCAAAAAAGTTGAATGGAGAGAAAGTATAGTTTGTACTGGCAGTCTTCTTTCTTATTTCTAAGCATAAAAGAAGGAAGAGAAAGTGACAATTTATAGAAGAGAGCTGATAAAACTGATTCTAGATAACCACTTTACAAAAATACAAAAAAGTCTAAGCTTTTTTTAAACAATATCGTATTTGCATTTCACTGGTAGAGAGTTTGCAAATCCCTCCCTAAATGATGATGCTGAATTTGGCAGTAGCTGCATTAGAACATCTTGGAATTAGAAAGCAAAACACATTCTCTTTGAGAAAAATATATTAAAATATTCTTTTAAATGTATTTTAAGACTTCTATATTGGAGTGTTTTATCAAACAGAATTATCACTTCCTAATTGGATTCTAGGGGAAAAGAGCTATAAGTCATGCATAATTTCTTGCTTTTAGTTTTTTCTAAATGTTATCATCAGCTTTGGATACTGCATATAATATAGGAATTTGTGTTTACAAATTAATGTATTTTTGAAACTATGTGTAAAAAATTTTGCTTTTTTTCCAGAAGGTATTTTTCTGCTACCACTAGGGGTTGCTCAGCTTCTTTCCTCTGATGAATAGTTTAAAATGTAAATATTTATACTTCAGACATTTTGACTTGCTTTCTTGAAATTGCATGCTTTGGACTCTGATTAGAAAAATAGTGAAGAAAGCTATTGACCTTGTTCTAAGGCCTGAGTTTTGGAAGTTTAATGTTTGGATTGTACTGATGGCTGGTGTGCACGTGCATTGTGACTTCCTGTATTGTGAAATAGTACTTATAATACTCTTACTAATAAAATTTATAACTTATAATGATTTAGATTGATTTCTTACTAGAAGCAATATACTTCAGTGGTCTTGATATTACCTGTGGTCCAAAGCAATTTCTGAAATTAAAGTATTTCTCTGTGCACATGCTTTGCAACCTAGCCATCCATTGAGATCCTTTGACCTCTCTTTGTTTCTGTTTTTACAGGCCCAACAGGATTATAAAGATTCCTAAAATTCTTTACTTTCCTACAGGGCAATAAAGTTCTATGTGAACCTTTACCAGTAGATTTTTTGTGTTACCTGCTTTACATCTCTAAATATTTGTACAGATTCATCGGTAAGCTAGGGTTTTAGTGACTTCTACTGTTTTCCAAAATTATTTTGTGTAAAGTACTGAGAGCAGTATATTTTATTTTGTGCAACAGTTGCATCCAAGCCACTACATCAAGTTACTGTTTTATGTTCAGGAATATGTTCCATTTTTCAGAATTTAATATTGCTAACTTTATTCACAAATAAAGGTTTTGTCTCTCCATTCTTTCCTGGTTTTATTTCATTTATAAATAAAATCTTTAAGGTGGAGCTAGTAGCATGGTCTTTAGCAAAAGCTGCATGCGGGTTTTAACCAAATGACATTAGTCCCAAGTTGCTTAACAATTTTCCGAACTGTTAACTCCTTATGTTGAAATTTTCCATTTCTGGTACCTGCCTTGGACTGAACAATTTAGAAAATTTCCACTAAATGGCTCAAATGTGACAAGGAAGAGTATTTTTCAGGTATTTTTTTCTTTTTCTTTTTTTCACCTCTTCAATTTCATAGCCATGCAACATTATTTTGGCCAGTACAGTATTTCTAGGCTCTACCAGAAAAAATTTTGCTTTATGCCTGAATTGCATAACATTTTATGTCCATAGTTTCATTTTTTAAACAAAATACTTAGAAGTAAGAGCAAGTTAGAGACAAAATAGGTGTAGATTATCACATGGAGATAGTATTTTCCTCTTCCCTTCTTTATATGACCATAATTAGGTTACTCAAGTGGTATCTGTGAAATCCAAATTTAAATCCCTTTCTGACTGATTTGAAGCAGGATTTTTACCTTGGTTCACTCTTTTTTTTTATGAGAATATTGTGCAGCCATTGAAGTACTCAGTACCATTCTATGGATACCATTCCCCTTGGAAGAAAATACTTCAATATTTATTGAAATAGGAATGGAATATCGCTATAATTTCTCAGAAATTGCAACCCAAATTACATTATGTATAATACAGGGAAAATTTGTATCTTATTGTCCTGTGTGTGCTTATACATGTTACATGCAAAATCCCATAAGTCTCTGAGAAAAAATGAAGAATATTTTCTAAGTGATGTTCCACTGAATGGTCTGGACATCACCTGCTTTTCAGGAGTTCACTTGTAAGGCTGTTAGCTGTTGGTGTTACTGTTTTGAGTTCACAGTGTCTGTGAAATGGAGATGTTTCAGGTAACTGATGGAAAAACTGTAGTAAGACTGGAATGAGTTAACCAAAACTTCCCTCTGAAAGGCTAGTTAGTGGGAAAACAGACTCTGACAAGGAGGCCTAGAATAAAATGGCATAGAAGCAGAAAGTCAAACTCGATTTTGTAGACACCATTCAACAACTTGAAATAGGTTTCTACTGTCACCTTAAATCTAGAAATGTTGGCCATTTTTTTACTTTGAAATGTGAGTGTTAACATTTTTATGTTGATCATTTAAATTATATGACAGGCCTGAGTGATTTCCTTACTTATTTTCCTCTTGGCAAGAGGAGGGGTGTTCAGTTTTCATTGGCTTTCAACCAATATTGTGACTAACAGCTATCTTCCACATTATTTCAGTAATCCAAACTTCACATGTGCTATAAAGACAAATTGAAATGTATCTCCAGACTAAATTATTTTACCCAAATACTCCAACTTGTTTTGATTGTGTATTCCTCAAGAGTAGGTTTTGAGGTTTTGGAGGCAGTTTTTCATAAAATAACTTATTCTAAGCTTGTTCTGCATAAAATCACACTACAGTCTTCATATCCGACTGTCTGGAGTTCATTCAACACTGTCTTTCCTCAATTCAAAGCCCTTCTTGAATGGGTAATAATGTAGGATTGAAGCTGAAACATATTTTCAGTACAAAACAGATTGTTTCACAGTTAGAATTATACATGGATAAGCTTTTGCTTGTGGATAAGTTATGATTGTTATACATGCAGCATAGCTCACAAACCACAGGAACAAGGAAATTGATACTCTCCTTTAATATATACCTGTTCCTTTTTTACAAGCACATAGTTTTTTTCATAAGAATTGCCATACATATTAGCATGACTCCATTTTTGGGTTTACTTTCATATACATGTGTATATATATATGTGTGTGTGTGTGTGTGTGTATATATATATACATATATATATATATATATATATATAATATTTATGTACAGCTATGCATTAAAGTATTTTTACCATACTTCATGACTGGTTTTGGAGAGATTTGTTTTACTGCAACAGGGTAAGATGTTCATAAATGTAGCTGAAAGAAAGGAACAGGGTAAAAAATAGCAGTATCAAATCTTCAGTGCACTCCAGTTACAGTAAGATGCTTGCTGGTAGGAAGGGACTGGAAAATATAAAGTTCATGTGCATGTGGACCTTCCAAGATACTGCATCATACTGATGTGGTATTATCAGTGATAGCATATTCTGGTGTTTCAGGGGGATACTGGAAAATCTATTGATTTCTCATAAAGTATCAATCTCCAAAGTAATTTTGCCCCTTTTAAGACAGAAGAGCTGAGTCTTAGGTTTTTTAAAAAAGATAAGACTTTTGTGAATTTTAAAGCAACACAGAATTCAGATTCTTTTTTGTATCCTAGTACTCTGTTTATATCCTAATATTCTAATGGTCATTTGGGTACCCAGGAGTCTAATAAATTATTTAATTTTTTTCTAATGAAAATAAAGTCTAATTGTTATAATTATTAATTATTATAAATCTGCAGCAGCACTTCTGTGGTATTTAGTAGCTTGAGCTTTGGTGGGTAGTTCATGCCCAATACTTGCATATCTTCATAAGGAAGTATGGTTCACCATAAATAAAGTACAAAATAAAGCATCAAACCAAACACCCAAAATTCAGAAGACAAGGATAAGTAGAGGGTAACTGGGACCTCCTTCAGAAGACTGAAAGTTCTTGTAATAAACAAATAATTGCACTATTTCAAACAGTGGCATGATTTTAAAAAATTAACCTTTAAATCTGGTAGGCTGTTTAGGGGAAGGTAGATACTGAAATCTTGTACAAGTTCTTAAAAATCAAATCTGTTAAGTTCTTAGGAAGAATGTATATGTTGAAACATATCTGATTGAAAAAGTTGACTTTGTAAAAAAGGTAATATTTAAGTCACAGAATTTTTTTTCAAGATAAGTGATTATATTAATGAATCATGCAGTGAATGTTGGAAATTACATTAAAGTGCATTATTAGGTAAATGTATTTCTAGAAAGGTGTAAATATAAGTACTAGAAAATGCTCTTAGACATATTGTTTATCCTTCAGGTTGCCGTGTATGGAGTCAGGTTTGTACTCAGTGATCCTTGTGGATCCCTTTCAACTTGGAATGTTCCATGATTCTAAAAGTATTTCTGTATCTGACCTTTGGGATTTCCTTATATAAATCCACCTTCCTCCCTGGCTGCTGCTGTGCAGTGCACAACAGTGAGACCATGTTAAAAACTCTTCCATCTTTACAAAGTATACTGCTAAAAGAAAAAGCAATTTTCATTAACTAAAAATATGTATACTGGTTTTTTTTTTTAGAAAATAAAGATCTTGGGTAGGGTTCTCAGCTGAACGAGAGATTATTTTAAAATTATATTCACACATTAATCCATTCAGGAACTGAACACTACTTTTTTACTGATGTTATGGCTCCAGATCGTTCAAATCTGTTAACTGTAATCATTAAAATTATTATTAGTTAAACACTAAAGAACTTCTAGAATTCATTGTTCATATCCATGCCCAGTATTTCTATATGACTGTCTGCCTTTTCATGGTTTTTAATTTTGCAATCCCATGCTATTGTTGTATGACAAATTTGTGGGGCAGATGATGCCTGCTCAAACTGAATTCATCAATGGGTTAGAAACAAAAAAAGGGAACAGTGCATTATGGTGCACCCTGCCTCACCATTTAATCATTTAACACTTTTAATAGTACTTTTACCTAGCATTATAAATTGCACTCCTGGAATTGAATGACCAGATTAGTGTATGATAATTAGACACCTGGGACAGAGTACCTGAGAAGCAGCACTCTGAGTACTGAGATGCTAAAGAAACAGAGAGACAAGTTCAGCTGAAAATCTGTTTCCTACACAATTATATACATTTACCTCAGGGCTTATTAAGACTGAAAATCAGAATGAAACATTGGTATTGAGTGTTCAGATCACTTTTCTTTTAAAATCTTCTGATAGTATGGCTTACTGATATTGCCTGCATGCCTATAAAATTAGAAACAAGTTATTTTTATACTGAGAAGCTTGAACCTGCATTCCTGTGATGGTATTTCAAATAGGTCCTTTCAAAAACTCATAGATTCATAGATAGGTAGTTTCCATGTTCTTAGCCTGGGAGGAGATCAGGCACCTAGGCATCAGACTGGGAAAGACAGTGGTGTTGATAGTAAGCTTTTCTCTGGTCATCCTATACCTTCATAGCTTCTTTGGTAGGTTTGGCACATTAAAATGGAACTCTTGTGTAATGAAAGCACCAAAATCCTTTCACAGTGTCACTTGCTCTCTTGAGTCTGCTCAGATCTTCTGAGAAATAAGTATTGTGTACTGCTATGTACGTGATGTTTTTCAAACTCATATGGAAATGAGATTATGAATTTTGAATGGACTTTCACATTCCATAGTTGGTAAATTTGAAACGAGTTGTTTAGGTACCCCACTGGCTTTGAAAGTTAGTTTTGCATCTAAATAAGTTCAGTGGTGTCTTTTATTTCACAGTCAATGCCAAGTGTAACATGATAAATATACACATATGAAAAGCAAATAATTTCTGTAAAGAAACCAGTTGAAATTATCAGAAACAGCAAGTAGTGTGAGAGGTATGAGGGGCTTTGGTTTTTAGAATAGGTAGCATTTTTCAGGATTTTATCTTCCAGAAGAATGTTCCTATTCACATCTTAGAATTATGAACAATCAGCACTTCTTTTGCAGAAAATGTCAAATACACATGTAGCAGCTCTTTAGTGTAATAGCATTCTGACAAAATCTTTTGGCAGAAAATTCACTTGTCAGGTTCACTTAAAATCTTACTTGTTGTTCTTTCACTGGCCTTATGAAAGATCTCATAGGCTCCTGTTTGCCCTTTGTTTTAGTGCTTTACTAAAATGAAATTGCCTGACACAGCTGTTCTAGTTCCTAAGACATACAAGTGACCTCTTTTACTCCTCGGAAGTATTCCTTTCCTAGGAATGTGGATATGTGTGGGTGTTAGATTTCCTGTATTATAACATTAGATAATGCAGGCTATACAATAAATTGTACTTCTATAACAGGAAAAATGTAAGTCCAGTAAATAACAATATAGTACTCTATGAACGTTTTGTTTTCATATAATCCTATAATACTCTCACAGATTAAATAAAATTAAGTCAATGGTATTTCTAGGTTTATTTCCCTGCACTTATTGATCACTAAAAAAGGATAATTTTTGAATGCTTTTTTATTTCTGCAGAAGTACTTCTAATTACACATTTTTACAAGGAAATGGGACATTCATTTGCATTATATAGTACTATAAAATGGGAAATATGTAAATATTTTAATGAGAATGTTAAGCGTCTTTAATGTGTGAAAGGATGAAATTGTATGATGCAACAAAATAAATGTAAATGAACTAAATTTGCATGAACTAAGTAGGAGTGTGTGTTTAAATAACTCCTTCTGTGTTCTTTAGTTCCTAACATTTCTGAATGTTACCTCAACTGAGATTTTGTTTTCCATGGGGTTTTGCTTTATAAGGAGCACACTTATTTATATAATGTAGGAACAAGTCTATTTTCAACCTCTGGACCACAACTGCATAGAATTTTTTTTTTTTTTAATTTTTGAAAGTTGGAAATTTTCCTGCACCCTCCAGATATATCTGCTTAAGCTAACCTGCTCTCAAGAGAAGGTTTTTTTTAAATCTATATCTACAAAATTTTTCTTCTGTCTAACTGCCATTTGAGAAACACATGTTTTGCTATACAGGTGCAGTTTCCAAATTAGACAAGAAGTAAGCTTGACAGCTGTAATTTCTTTTCACTGTTTTTTCCTCTTCTGAAGATTTCAAAATTAGTTCTTAAATTTGGCCTCATACAGAAAACTCTGAGTATATGCCTTTTGCTTCTTTGAGGAAGTTCAAGCAGAGGTTAACAATATAATTTAGCCAAAAATAAAGGTTAATAAATAACTAACAAAGTGCTACTTATTCTTTTTTATTAGAAGGACATCGGTTTGTATAGGTTTAGTTTGAAAATGTTCCCTAAAGGGAACATTTTATCTTTCCCTACACTTCCTTCTTTGATCTTCTATTTAGTATCTTTATCTCAGATCATAACTATAATGGAAGACTGCACCAACCTCTAAACATTTGGTGCAAGATAAGATTTAATTCAATAATAAAAAATCTTTCAGAACGTAGTAAGCTTTTTCTTCTGCAGTTTAATATATTTGGACAGCTATAAAATATGCAATATTTAGATAAACAATTTTATTGGAATAAAAAATATTTACTACAAAAATGTGTTATTATTCACTAAAGAATTCTGTGTTTGGTGAGTTTTCAAAATGTTAATTCAATGTCATTGCTAGGGGACATATAGTCACTCACCTAGGTTAACAGATTTTGCTAGTTGAAACATTTTCCATTTGAAGTCACTAATGAAAAAAAAAATCTTTATTGCGTAAGATTGCATATCTAATTCAGCTTTTCTTAATTTTTTGCACCAATTTTGTCCAACATAAGGTTTAAAATTACTTTGCTGCTGAGTTGTGTAAAAGAGAACTTGAAGGCAAGAGTGTATGAGACTGAAAATTGTCAACATGCTTGTTTTCCTTCATGTTCATGTGTACTTTGAAGTCTTGTACTTAACAAAGTGTGTATTTTCAATCATGTCAGCATCTCAGTGCTTGGATAGAAGAGTAATAGTGAAGAAAACATTTGTATAGTACATGCACACAGCTGTCCCACTGGTGTTTCAGATGGTGCCAATTGCTGTTATTCCTCACTCCATTAAAATTTAATTAAAAGGTTGGGGAAGTGGGTGAGAGTCCCTTATGCCCTGGGATTGATCTGTCCTCATAGAACAGGAGATATTGTCTTCTTTCTGAAATACTTGAAGAAAGAGTTTCACTGGGGGAGTTGTTAATCACTGTGGGTGATTAACCAAGAGACTTTTCTGTGTTTGCCATGACAAGGCTTAACTCCTCATTGCTTGTGGCACCTCATATGAAAAGAAACATACTCAGTCTAATATTATGGAAAAGTTGCAGTTTGGGGTAGATCCCCTATCAAACCTTCATTTTCATGGATTCTCTTTCAATTTATAACTCAAGTACCCTTACAGAGGATGAAAACAACCCAGTCTCATAGGGAAATTCAGAAACAGTACTGTTGTTCAGATAAATTTAGTTCATTTTTTAATACTGCAGAATTTATATATCATTTAAGATTCATTTTGTTGAACTATGCTGCTCTCTTCTCTGGATTTCTTCCCAAACTATGTCATTGTCTTTTGCGATTTAACAAAGGTATATTTTGACTTGATGGAAACACTCATGGAGATATGACCCCAAGTCATAAAAACACTAGGCTCAATATTTCTTGGTCTAATCTCTCATTAATGAAAAAATATTAGCAAAACCACATTTCTGAAAAATCTGAGAGTTTGGTTTTATGCCTGTATTTCAGAATTTTCATCACGAAGTCAAAGGAAGAGATGATTCAGAAAGCCTGATGAGCCTTGACAGTCTTGAGGCTGGAGAACAAAATGGAAATTGCAAAACACAGAGTGAATCATCTTTTACCACACAGTGTGACTGTGCCCTGTATGATCCAGAAAAATGCCAGACTAGGAATAATGGTTTACTTCACACAGATCAAAGTACTTCTAAAAATGCACATCTAAATAACTGTCTGAGAAACATAGATTTGCTACACTACCACAACATACCTACTCATGATCTTTTAGCTAAACATAATGTTCTAACTCCTGCTGAACATGTAAACACTTCAGAAGAGGAATCATCTGCTTCTCACAGATATGGAAAACAACCTGCAGAATTCTCTGCCTGTGGTAAGCCAAAGGGCTCTGTAAGTAATGCATTTAATTTCCTGCAGAACATAAAAGACAGAAGCAAGCCATCTTCTGGAGCAGCTAGCACATTTGCCACTGGTCATCCTGTTTTCACTCCTAGCAGAGCCTGGGACAGCCCTAATTCTATTCCAGGAGAAAGAATTCGGGATCTGATGCAAGATCAGAGTTTTAAAATAACCCCACAGGAGAGAACTAAATCTATGCAAGCATCCAGTCAACCTATTGCAACATCTGTAATCTTATTTCCTAATCAGGGATGTTCCTCTGCCATTCCTAGCACAGCTGATGTGTTACCAAAGGACAAAAACATCAGTATAGGCTTTTTAAAGAATACCTTAGCAAAAATGACTGAAACAAGAGAAGGCAATATTAAATGTATGAATGACATTATTTCAGAAACATCTTTATTTCAGGACATACCAAATGCCTCAGTTCTGTTGGAAGTTAAGCAACAGAATAATAAAGAAGGAAAGGGAAATATAATTGAAAATATGTCAGTGTTACCTGATACAGAGTTCAATTCTGACACTCCTAGACAGGACAAAAGCCTGAAAAATAATATTCTTGAAAGAAAAAGAGCAAAGCTATTCACAAGTATCTTAAAGAAGAGTTCTAAATATGGACCAAATAATTTCAAATCTGTGGTTACAGACCATGGGATCAGTTTTGGAACTCAACTCATGTCATCTATCAGAGACACTTTAGAACTGGCAAAAATAAAAAAGAAAAGTGCAGAAAATGAAAAATGCAATAGGAAGCTAAAATGGTGTGATGAAATTGACCAGATAATAATAGAAAATAATGAAAAATGCTGTGAGAAAAGCATCAGTGAAATATCTTCTTCAAAACTGCAGTGTGTTCAAACTGCAAATAACACTCCTAAGAATAATTTATGTATTGTTGCTCAGCCTTCAAACCCTGTGTTCATAAAAAATCATCAGGAAAATTCTCATATGTTAAAACCAAACATTAATACTAAAAAATCAAATAAAGAATATCCATCTCAGAATATACGTACATCTACAGGATCCTTTTCTGCTAAGAAATCTTGGATGGTATCAAAAGATAAAGCAAGTAAACCCCCAGTATGTAGCAATAATGCTAAAATTAATGAAGGTGGACAACTCAAAAATAAGACAAAAATAACCAGAAGAGTAACATCTGTAGAAGTCCAGTCACATTTTATGCCCAAGAAGAGAAGAGGCACTATGATCCAACTGCAGTCAGCCACTGAAGCCAACAAAACTCAAAAAGCTCCAGGGAAATTCCTTGCACCTCACCCACCTTCCACACCTCTGCCAGGAAACAGAAGTGTTGAGAGTCCAGCCAGCCCTGGGTGTCACTCACTGCCCCCTGCCAGCCTGCAAGCTACTAGTGCTAGCAGCAGTGATTTCAATGACAGGCATGTTGTGCTAGCAAGCCGGGTTTTAAATAGGAAGAGTGCAGAAAACAGTGAGAATACTGCTGGTTGTGCTGATGTGGCCACTGCCATCTCTACACCTGACTGCAGCAGGGCCAAATACAAACCTTGGGCAAAAAATACTTGTTCTGTAAATAATGTTAAGGCAAGCGACTGTCAAGATAATTCAGTAACTTGCTCTGAGAAAAGACCTGTTAGCACAGAAAATAGATTACATCTCCATCGTATCCCAGCAGCTGGAAAAACAAGCACCTTCTGGCACGGAGCACATTCTACCCAGGCTCCAAAAGACTCTGCTACTGGTAAATCATGTTTCTGGGTCTGGGGTGGGAGAATGTTTAGACAAAAGTCTTCTTCAAATACGTCACAGATTTGTTTTCAGTTTTAACACCCAACCTTTTCACACAGCACAGCCAGTTTTAACAAGCTTTCACCATTTGTCATTCTCATTTCTATTCTAGTGGTGCCCAGAGGCCTCTCAAACGTCAGTCCTCATTTCTAATAGTTCTCTTCAATATTAAACGAAAAGGAAGTATTTTCCCTGAGATTATATCCATGACTAATGAGCAGATGTGACAGGTGGTCTAAATAATGATATAGGAGGAAGTGAGTAAGTTTGTACAAGTGAGTTTTACAAGGTAACAGAGTGAAAGCTTGTTGTCCAACAGTCACTGCCACATGAGTGAAAGAAGTTTAGTTCTACCGTGTTTTTTAAATGCTGACACTCTAAATGCCTACAATTACTGAGACTTAGTCCCAATAATACTATTAAAAGCTGAGCAAAACTTAAAGATTAGTTAAAATTAAAGGCAAACTTTGCTCTGCTGCAAGGTATATCTGATTTATAAAAAATTTTAAGAAATTTGAGGAACAATCCTGCATTTTATTAAAAGTTAACCTTGGAAACAGAGGCACAGATTGGCTGGAAAATTGCAGGAAAGATGGATAAGAAAAATTTGGGAGAATAAACTTTAATCTCCTAGGGTTTATTCTCCTACATTCCAATTTACATTTTATGGGTTTTTTTATTTGCCTTGTTTGTCCTGTGCAGCCTAGCTACATTCTGTGCCTTGGACAATGATGACATCCTTGTACTTGTAATTTCTGTGTAGTATGCTGGTTTGCTTCCTACTGAGAGCTGCAGCTGCAGCTCCTGAAGCTGTAGTTCCTGCTTCAGGTACAAGCAGTACTCCAGACTGCTTCACATACTGGGATCACCCCAAGGATTGGCCATGGAACTCAAAGATACTTTTTAACAAAATGATGAATACCCTTAATTTTAAAGCCCCCACATCTTAGTTTTATCTACAGTAATACAGTTTTAACAGTTTTTACAATTTAAATTGAGTGATTCAGAACAGCTCTGTTGTGTAAGAGCAGATGCAGGCAGGTGAATATTTTTGGCCTAAAGCAGGAGTGGGAACAGAAAATATCTGCTTGTCTGTTCCAGTTCAAAGCCAAACAGATGAGTTTACGATCTGGGTGACTTAACCTATTTGATTTCACATTGGAAATGAATGAAGACTTGCATTACCACGCCTTGCCTCCAGCAGAGATTTTTGTCTCTTGATGTCCTTATCTGCACATCAGATCAATGAATCAGGAAATGTCCTGGGTCCAAGCTGTGCACGACTGACAGTGTCTCCACTGCAGCTTTAAATGCTACATCCTCAGCGTCACATACCTCCAGCTCTTTTAGAGAAGGGCTGAGCAACTGCCTTTTAAAATTCATGTGGGTTGCCCTCTCTCAGGATATGCTTATATTTTGTATTTCGAAAATCTTCTTTAAATACTCTAGATTTGCTGTTATTTCTTCAATTGCCTGCAAATGCACATAGACACCATAGTATTGTCCTAAAGTGCTTGCAGTGAGACTGAATACTGCACTGCTCTCTAGTAAAATGTCTGCAGAGTTCCATGAGGTCTGTGAAGACACTGTAGAAAATGTGATCTGTCATGCTTTGCCAAATGTACAGAAAGTGAGAACCAGATGAATACAACTGTTGTCCATGAGGATCTTAATTTAGTTTGGCTTCAAGGCTTCAAGTTGTACATCTTCTGCCCAAGACATATTGAAGAATTTCTAACATCTTTCTTGTTTAGTCAGTAAAGGCTTTAAAAATGTATTTAACCTTTAGCCTGTGACAAATATGGGGCTAATTAAAATGTTTAAAGTTAAATAGCAGTAGACTGCTCAGTATATCATTCCCTAAAGATACTATTGATTAATTATTTTGTCTTATATATCTCAAAGGAAGTTCTCCTTTGCATTGATCTAGTCTTGTAAATTAACTAAATTAAGTATTGATGCATAGATATAGAGCACGTTTTGAATTCTATTTTTTCAGAAAAACATTATGTGATTACTGATGTAACATGGGGATTCTTCTTTCAATTTATTTTTTAATTTTCTCTTATATTCAATATAATATGATCACATTTACTTTCCTTTTCAGATTTTACTCAGCATCATGTATTGTGATACAATGATTTGCAAATAACTAAATGGCTGCATTTCAAAGCTAATGTGTCCCATGTTACTATTGATGGCAGCAGCCAGATGACTACTTTTAGGATCAGTTCCTTTCTTTTTCTTTGAGTGATAAGAATTCTGCTTTAGTGTCACTTCAATAACCAGAAAATAAATGAAATTGTGTTAGAATCATGAATGCAACTCTTGGTCAAATTATGAACTGGATATTAAACTGCACATGTAAATATTTATTGTGTAAATAAATAGGTAATTTGTCTTTCCAAGTTTAAATCAAGTAACTCCATTTACAAATCTAGTAACTGTGTTTACAAATAAGAGTATAGTATCTCCTTGGTATGTAGATTCCTGAGCTGCACATGAAAATACTAATTTGCATCTCCAATTTGTATGCATGAAAGTTTAATTAAGAACATAATTTTAATTTTGAAACTTAAGCCTTTCATTTTGAAAATGTATTGCTACACCAGACAAAACAGATAAATTTGAGGTACAGTGACTAGATTAGACCTCTCTGGCTGAAAGAAAATGCTGCACAGCAGTACTGCCTTTTAAAAATTAGCCCAAAGATGTATGAATTAATAAGATTAACTACGAAATGCCAAGCTATAGAAATAAGTTTTAAATCCATGACTTTTAAACCTCACAACACCTATGAGGCCACACCTGGAATATTGTGTTCAGTTCTGGGCTCCTCAGTACAAGAGAGACATGGACATGCTGGAGAGAGTCTAGAGTAGAGCCACAAAGATGGTAAAGGGATGGGAACACCTCTCCTATGAGGAAAGGCTGAGAGCTTGCAGTATTCAGCCTGGAGATGACAAGGCTTTGGGGAGTCTTAACAATGTCTATAAATACCTGGGAGGAAGCTGCAAAGAGGACTTTTAGAGAGAGACTTATTAAACTTGTGGTGCCCACTGAAAGTACCTGAGCAGTGGGTACAGACTGAAACACAGGAATTTCCCTCTGAACATCAGGAAACCCTTTTATTATTGTGTGAGTGACTGAGCACTGGCATAAATTGCCCAGAGACTTTCTTGAGTCTCCATCCTTGGTGTCACTCAAAAGCCATTTGGGTATGATCCTGGGCAATGAGCTCTATTTGGCCCTACTAAAGTGGGGACACTGGACCAGAAGGCCTGAGAAGATCCCTTCCCATGTCTGCCATTCTGTGATTTTGTGAATCAGATAAACTTTGTGAACTACTACATGTTTTCTGCACACTACTATGGAATCCTAGTGAAAGTTTAATCAATTAACATATAAATATAACAATTTATCAACAGGGATTTATTGTGTTGGACAGTTAGACTTTAAGATTATTCTTTAAATTCAATTTATTTTCTAAAACATTACTTATTTGATATATTTTATATCACAGCTTACCTTTCATTCTCCTTTTTACTTGGTGCTCTTGTACTTCTGTACAGACCATATTTATTATCTGTGACTCAGCACAGGGCTTCACTTAAGCTGCATACCTCCACATCTAAGACAATTTAAGGAGATCAGATGTATATATCTAAATGTGGACAGGGACATTTACTCACCATTTTTAGTTCTGCTATTGCTATATTTATCATGTTGTTTACACATTTTTGGCTTGCTTTTTTCTCCATGTCATTTAAGATGGTGTTCCTGTTACAAGACAAAATCAGGGTTTTGGCAACTATGAAAATAAACACCAAGGTTTTTCAGAATGCAGAAGACAAAGTGTCGTCTCTAAAATATGGAAGCCTGCTCATCATGCACAGGTTAATATAAAATACTATAAAAACCCAAAAATGTTATTTATCTTCAAAATGAAAAACCTTTCAGAAATATCAAAGATTTGTTGATTGTCCCGTGATTTTGAATCAATGTGCATAGTCAGCTTGCTGTCACTGCTAATAAAAAGAATAAAACCAACTGGAATACATCTCTGTATTTGAGTACTATAATATTTTTTTCACTTTAAAACAGTTAGTAATACAATATTAAATATTAATATTTAAAAAATTAAAACATGTTCAGAAGACAGTATAGTTACTTTAAAGTATACTTAAAATACTCTTACAATATTTTTGATAGAATTCATTTTCTGCTGTCCAGCTGAGTCCCATTCAATCTGCATTTGATCCAGTACAAAAGATGAAAAACTTGTCAAAATCCGAGGAAGGTATAGTAACACAATTCACTTCAGTTCTTTGTTATACATAAGTAGAATGATAGAATATACCCACTGTGTAACATGGCTTGTGTCTTTTGGCATCAGTGGTAATAAGTAAGAAAGGGTAATTCTGTACAGCAATTTTTTTTCCTGTAAATATAAGATATAAAATCATATAGCATTATATTAATAGTTTTATAAATGCATTACAACATATATTCCATTTTCATTCAATTCCTGTTTTTTTTTAATTGCATGTATCACATATAACTGTACAATGTGGATAGGTATTGCTTGCTATCATTACATATTTCCAAACTCATTAGTACCTACTCTTGTGCCATTTGTAAGATGCATTAGTGTCCTTAATTGTTTCATTTTTTAACATATCATGTTTATTGATTTTCCCACCTTTTTCTTCTTTTAAAGTCAATTTTGTGAGTTTCAAAGAGCTATGGTTATGAAAATGAGCAATTTATTTAAATGTTTATTCAAATGCACCCTTCTCATTTGAAGATCTCCCTGTAATCTCTCTCTTAAGTTTCAGAAAGCACTGCTCAGTTTCTAGTGGCAGAAAAATTAGCAAGTACACCAATTGCAGAGGGTGAAATCCTGGCAGCCATGGACTGTGTGAAGCCAGACAGAATGCTCTCACTGCTTAAAAGGGCTCTGTGTCCAGGCAGGAGTACCCTTTCCATAGAAGAACAGAAGATTTTCCAGTCTCTGGATTGTTTGAATCAAAAGTTACAAAGTAAGTTGGATAATAAATAGAATACTACATCAATTGATTAAATAACTTTATATTTTGTTGCCATAGATTTTTGGGACTAAAAACAGGAATCTTGTAATATAAATATTTTCTACTGTTGTTGTTGTTGTTGTTGTTATTTACTAAATGTAACAGTGTATCAAAATCAGGAAACACTTTTTTGAGTCAATGAAATTAATTTTAAATAATGATGACTTTGTCTTGTCAAAAAAATAATTCTAAATGTGATGGGAGGACATCTTCAGAAACTGGCTCAGCCTAACTGAAGATGTTGTTTGTAAGAGATATTTGTCAAAATTATTCCTTCAAGGTGCATCAGGTGCATCAGCCTCACTTGGAAATCTGTTCCAAAGCTTATCCATCTTAATTTTTTTGCATTTCTTTTTGCAAATTATTGCCCTCTATGTCATATAGTTTTGCAAATGTAGCCCTTTATATTGAATGTCTTTTCACTTTCTTACTTCCAATATTTTAGAATGTTCCTTTTCTCCATGAATTCTGAAAGGCTAGAAATAATGAAATCTGACATTGCTGCAGATAAATCTAAATGTTTAAGTGAATATTGCTTGTGCAACCATTTAAAAAATGTCAGACTTACCTAAGCATTCTCTAACTTGTTCTTCCTTTATGCCATGTGGATTTCTTACTGGCTTTATACTGGTGCTCTTTATGTGAACTCCCCAATCACAGCTTCCATTTTGCTGAAGAATGTGGGGGAAAAGTCTGTACTTGTTTGCATGTTACCACACTTGTTCTTAATAATTTTTTCCCCAGTGATTAATTAGCTAACACTTTCATTAGTCATCCTATATTACACTTGAAGAACTCACTTCTTGAGTCTCTTGCTACTTTGGGATTTGCTTTGACTGATGTGATCATACAGGTCTTCCATTAAAAATTCACATTAGTTTGGCATAGTTTCAATATTTTGTGTGCTCCGTCCTGTACTTGAAATCAGTGGGGACCTTATGACTTAGTCTCTTCTGCTTGGCTGCTTGGCATTTTATATGATTGGAACAACTGCTTGCCATTTGTGCTCTGCATGGAATTGCCAGTTCTCCTGAATTTTACATTTTCCTTGCACTTTTTTCATATAAAATTTTACATGCCAATTATTTGAGTTTATTAGAATGTGCTTTCTTAAAGTCCATTAGTTTTGCTTTACTATTCCACTACTGTTCCTTCTGGACTGTGCCATTTATGGTCAGGTTACCCAAGTTTGCCCCCTTATTGACTGGAATCAAACTAAACCAGGGCTTATTAAACTTCTGCACACTCTCCATATATTTCTACATGACATGGTGAATAGTTTGAGGAAAAAGGCTTCAGTTTCCTATAGACTGCAACAGAAGCATAAAAGATCTTTGCAATTGTTTAGAAACTTTGTGCAGCTGTAGCTAACAATTCTTGCTCTGTCAAACAGTGGTTCAGAATTTCATTGTATCATAACCTGTGGTTATTGCTTCCAGGCAAATAGAAATTTAAGAATCCATTTTTTACCAGAAAACTGTTTCAGTATGATGTGCTCAGGTTAAGAAAGTAGATATGAAAAGAGAAATATGAGCATATCAAGCTAAATTTTTGTGTAAGTAACAGAGAAACTACAAAGAAGGGAAAGGAGAATTCAGCAAAAGAACTGGGAGCAAGAACACTGAAACTTTTGAAGTGTGAAAAGGAAAAATGTAAGAAAAGTACATAGCAATATGGACGAAACAGTGAAAGAATCATGGGAATTAACAGATTGCAAATGAAGTAACTGTGAAAGTTAGTGTAATACATATACGTACACGTATCTCAGAAATTTAATTAGCTTGCCTAATTATTTGGGGATTAAAATTAGTAATAGGAAGCTAGGAAATTTTACAGGTAGACTTACATGTAAGTACTTGTAAGTAAGTAAGGTAAGGTAAAGTAAAGTTGTAGGTATTTACACATCATACAAGTACATTGCTTTTCTAAACTGTTATCTTTTTCCATCCCTTCCTTTGGCTTTGCTTTCAAATGTTACCAAATTTAAAAAACCATGTAGCTTTGTATTGGTCTTTTTAATGAATAGCAGTCAATCACTAGCCAATCTACATTTGGAATATTTGTTGCTAGAGAGTAGATGGCATTCTTTTCTCTAGATTTAGATGTCTTTATTGGTACTAAAGTTTTTGTTCATATACTATTTAGATGCAAATTTTTAAAATAGAGGTATGGCCTATACTTCAGCAGCTGTTGGTAGAGGAAATAAAACCAGTGCTATTAAATTACATTTCCACAATCTTCAGAAAGTTTTAAGTTTAATATTTGACTGTGAATCTTATTTTTATGGAAGTATTATGTTTATTTAATACTCATTGTATACTTTCATGCTTTTTCAGATGTTCAAAAAGCCATTACCAGAAACCCATTTGCTTCACATGTTTTGCAGATAAGCAACCCTTAGTAAGTATTTAATTTAAATGTATTCAGCTTTAATTTCTACAAACTAACCTTATGGCTATTTTATTGTAAATATATAATTGAAAATACCAATATCAGTCTGTTCAGCTGGCTTACCCTATTTTCTGTTTATGTAAAAGGAGCCCAAACAAAGATGAACTTTATATAGCCTGTAAACAGGCTTTAACAATTTATATCAGACTGCCTCATCCTCTAGCTTCATTTTCAGTTTGGTATTTGAAGACATTTGCTAAGTTCAGGAAGTCCCAAGAACTTTTAAGGAACAGTAATTTAGCAGAGTCCATTTGAAATATATATAACTCATAAATAATTTGTATTTCTAAACAACACAGAGAGAAAAGGGATCATTATACATGCAACGAATTCCTACTTTGACCTGAAGATATACTATTTTCTACAAGTGATAGGTATTACCTTTCTTCAATAGGGATTTGCATTTTGTTTCATATATTGTAGATCTTGTCAGCTGAAAACAAAATATCATACCTGGAATGTAAAGAAATGAATAGGCATAGGAGTGTCTGAAGTGCAAAATTACTTTTCAAAAGTTTGGTGTATAATGCAGGAGCTTGTATTTATAATTCTTTATCACCAGTCTTCTCCTATAATCTAAATTTACACTGAAGAAATATTATAGATATGACCATAGACTTAGAAACACAGAATCTTACAATTGTTTTGATTGAAAAAGTTCTCTCAGATCATCAAATCCAACCATTAACCCAGCAATGCCCAGTCCATCCCTAGCCCACCTCTTTAAGTGCCTCATCTACACATCTTTTAAATACCTCCAGGGATGTGGACACCACCACTACCCTGGAGCATGTTTCAATGACTGACAACCTTTTCCATGATAAAAACCACCCTAATATCCAATCTAAACCTCCCCTGACACAGGTGGAGGCTGTTTTCTCTTCTCTTGTCACTTGTTACCTGGGAGAAGAGGACAACTCCCACCTGCACATCAACACTCCCATCCAACTTGGTGTCAGCTGCAAAGTGACTGAGAGTGTATTCATCCCCTAATCCAGTGATAAAGATGAGTGATAAAGAAATGGCCCCAGCACTGAGCCCTTGGGAAACCCACTTGTGACTGGGTGCCAGCTGGATGTAACTCCAGGCACCATCACTTTCTGGGCTCAGCCAACTAGACATTTTTTTTACTCCTTGAGGACTGCATCCAGTCACACCATAAGCAGCCAGTTTTCCAGGAGACTGCTGTGGGAAACTGTGCCAAAGACTTTACTGAAGTCCAGATAAAGAATATGCACAGCCTTTCCTGCCTCCACTAGGTGGGTCACCTGGTCATAGAAGGAGATCAGGTTGGTCAAAGAGGACCTGCTTTTCCTAAACCGACGCTGGCTGGGCCTGGTACCCTGGTGGTCCTGTACATGCTGTGTGATCACACTCAAGATAATCTTCTTCACATACTTCATATACTTTACTGGATAAGCTGTTACCAAAAATGATAAAGAAAATATTCTTTATTCAAAAGGCTTTTGCAACTCTGAATTTGAGACCGAAACACCCCAGGAAGCATCCCAGCTCCTAAATTCAAAATGATTGCTCAGTTTTGAAGTGAGACTCTGAAGAGACCGTGGTGCATCCATGCCTTTCTTCTTATGAATCTCAGTAATATGTGTCACTTGGTATCTCAGCGTCCTTTCTTCTGCCTATTATCTTATAAATTTAGTTGTTTATGGCTAAACAACTTGTAAATGTTGTTTTTTTTCTGCACGGTTACTTTATTGGATCTAAGTGTGTTTCAATAATGCATTTTTTTTCTGGGGTCTTTCATGGTCTATCCCACATAAAAAAAAAAAAAAAAAAGGAAACAAAGCTGCTCTCCTCATCCATGCATTTCCCTGTCTTTCAGTAGACAGAATTCTTTCTTGGCTGACTGGTCTGTGACAAAGCTTTCTCCCACTAATTCATCTACAAGATTTTTATTTCATGAATAAGAAACAAACACTAGATATTGCTCAGACTGTCCAGTCTCTGGAACTTGAAGTTCTCTGATGGACATTTAAGACCCTTTTTTCACTACAAGTATATACTTACATATTGAAACAGGTGTCCAGCTATAGATATACAATCAAATCTCAGCCACTGGTTTGGAATTCTTCTTGATGATAAGAATGAACTGTCATACAAGTACCCAGCTGCAGAAAAAGTGCAGATGAATGAGATTTCATCAAATCTGCTGGGAGAAACCACGGGATTTAAAATTTTTACTTCACCAAGAGAACAACCTATTTCAGCTCTCTTTGTTTCAGAGCACCCAGATAAAACATGGATATTTACTCAGTAATTTCTGGGAAGAACCTTGTACTCTATAATACCAACCTCTAAATCCAGATGGAGGTATGCAGTTGTTTATAGAATGGACAACACATCACATTATACCATCAAATAATGTTTCTTGAATGTTCTACATAATCACATTTCTGTTTATATACATGCTTATCTCATTATATTCTGTTTTATTATAGAGTATTCAGCAATGCATATCCTCCCCTTGGGTGAGCCCTGCAATAGCCTCACAGCAGTACCAGAGTACCTCCAGCCGGCAACCCACTGCAATTGTACAGCAGACATTGACATTATCTGCTACAGGATCTTGTGGCTTTATGTACTTTATATGCACTGTGTACAATGTTTGACAATACAAAATTTTAGCAACAAAATTAAGAAGAAGGCAGAAACTCAAATAATGAATGCCAATTGACTGGTAAGCATTTTTAGGATAACTAAGTCTATTTTATTCTACACTTTATTGTAAAATCAACTATTAAAACCCAACTGAATTTTTATGCCAATTCTGGATTAAAAGCCTTTTGTTAACCAGTACAATACCTAAATCTGTGAAGTTAGTTAATTGCTAAGAAATTGTGAGTTTTTCTTTTTCACTTCCTCTGCTGTTTCAATAAAAGTAGACAAGCATTCATAGAATCATAACATCACAGAATCATTTCAGTTAGAAGATCATTGAGTTCAACCTGACACCGCCATGTTTGCCACAAAACCAGGTACTCAGGTGCCACAGTCACATCTCTTTTTTTTTTTTTAAATGAGCAGAATCCATCAACAAATATAGGCTTTAATTAACTGCAGGAAGCAATAAAAAGAATTTACAAAATCTCTCCATTTATAACTCCATATTAGATGCCTGATTTTATGATACCTACACAGTAACAATTGTAGGGTTTGTCTCGGGGATTAAGCACTCCTGTACTTCCACCAGAGCTGTGCCTCAGCCCCACGCAGTGTTACTGCTAGTCTTTGAAACAAAGTGTATGGAAGCTTGGGAGAGCCTTATTTCAGGAGTGGACTCAGTGCCATAAGAGTGCAGCCACAGGAACATCTCCCCCCATTTAGAGACTGGTATTCTATAAATGGAATGTGTCTTCCCTAAAGAAGCTCTTAAATTATCATTTGGAAAAAGTATTTTAAAAACTTGGTTGTTCCCCATCATACCAAGATCATCATATCATTGTCTTTAAAAAGAGCTGCCATTGCTTAGGAAGGAGCCAGCCTGTAAGAAAAGGAGATGAAAACATGTGCTGTCCATCATAACAATGGACAGTTTCTCAGGGTTTAGAGCTACCTGCTGGTGCATTGTGTCAGCCAAGACTAAGGTGAACTACATATAGCAAATAGCAGCTTAAATTTTACCAAGAAGGTTTAGTGAAAGATTGATTATTTTCAAGAAAATATTTTGAATAATGGAATCATAAATAATAAATAACCTTTCTCCTCTAGCTAGGCATTACAACATCTTTGGAGGAGAAATCTGTCTTAAAGAGACTGACTTTAGTCTGGAGACTGTTAAGATAAACTGTATTTAGACATCAAAATTACAGAAACTTGGTTTCTTATGACCACTGTTCCCATCTGTTCTGACAGTTCTGCCAGAAAAGGGAAACTATAGTTGAAGTCCACATGCCTAAAGGATTTTGATATGTTCTTGTTCTTTGGTGCTCAAATAAATGCAGAATTCCCAGCAAAATGCATGAAACAAACTAACAAGGAGCATTTTGACTTGGAACTCAAAATTGGTTTGCCCTGAAATACTGAGCCCTTACATCTCTGTTTGTCAGCAGTCCCCTGTGACATTCCAGTATGGTGAGGATTTCATATTTAAATAGCGGGGGAAGGTTTCCCAACAGAGATTAAGAGAGAGGAAAGCAAATAATCCAAATACCAGAGGCCATGGTAGTGGCTATTCAGCAAGCCAGAGCAGCAGTTTAACCAGATTTCTACTCCTGGGTGGCAGTTTAGGTGGCAAAAGTAAAGCCCATGAGTCAACTTCCTCAATTACCTAAAGACATTCTTTCAAAAGCAGGTGCCTGCATTTACATTTCCAGGAAAATAATTTCAAATTAGTTTTTTGATTTAGTGTTACAGGCTTCAACCCAAAGGTAATAACCTTGTTTCTGAGGTCACTTTGGCTCTTATGACAACAGTGAAATATAATTTTTATTTAGGTGTTTAAACAGGGTAACCCGTGGACATCAGGAATGTGCACTATGAGAGCAGGCTCAGGGGCAGCAGTTGGATTCTGAGCACTTGTGAAAAGCCAGAGCAGAGCCTCATGAGGGTGTCATTGACAAACAGCCTCTCAAATGCAGACATGGCCAGGAGAAGGCCAGGGTTGGAAGAAATGGGCTGAAGTTAACACAACCTTTTTGCCCCATCAGGGCTTAACAGGGCATGAAAGCACCCCTACCCTACCAAGGTCTGCCTTTTCTTCCATCACCTGTGTAGCAGCCTCCAATGCTGCCAGGAAGAAAATTATCTATCTCTGTATCTGGGAGGTCACCACAGCAAACAGCCACCATCCACTCCAGCACCTGCTGGAGTCCAGTGAGACAGGGGCTGGCTGAGCTGCAGCTGGAGCTGGAGCTGCCACAGTGGCCTGGGAGCTCTGAACAAGGCTCTGGTTCACCTTTCTCATCTGGACTTCCTTCCAGCCAGGGTCATTAGACAGCAGGGACCTTGCCTATGCTTATTGATAAGGTCTTGTTGGTGGCAAGAGCTGCAGTGATAATGGGTGGAAAGAGGGGGACTGGGAGAAGTCAGAGACCCTTCTCCATCAGCCACTGCTCCCAGTCAATTTGCTCTCATGGGGAAAAAAGTAATTTCCTTAGCTACTAGATTCACAGACTAAAGGAACTGCAGCCCTGTGAATGGGGAAGGCCTTTGCAGACACCTGTAAATGATGTGTCAAGAATTTTGAATGTACTGTTTTGCAGCCAAAATAGGCACAAGTGTTTGAGGGCAGCCAATGTATGTGTAAAATTGCACCAGTGAACACTACTGTCCCATACAGGCTGCTAGGAGGGTGCATCAAAGCATTTGATACCAAAGGGCTACCTCAAAATATGCATTTGCCTGGGTTAGGCCACTGTAGAGTACACAAGTCTTCAGTTGTATGGCAGCATCTTTGGTAAAGCCCCTGCTAGGAGCAGAACCTGACTGATAGTGTCAAATTCTGCAGACACATCAGGAATGACAATGCACAGCACAAAAGAAACCAGAAATAAAACATGGCCAGTGGTGTGTGGGAATGACCAGACTTACTTCTCACCAAATACACTAAAACACATCTGCTCCATCGAGTAGAGAGGAGGTGTCATATACTTTTTTCATCCTCATCATAATATTCAAAATCATCTGGCTTGTAATGATTCCTTTCTAATACTATTGCTTTTATAAGAGAGAATTCACCCAAACTGAATTTGACCCCCTATAACTAGAGATGACTCCACAATATTTTTGGAATTGTATTTCAAATCATAGCTACATGATTCCTTCAATACTGAATATAAATCCCAAACCAGCAACAATGGTGGCAGTGATCCAGGGTGACTGAAGTCTCTGTGGGTGACACAAATCTACATATAAAGTTTCTATTATTGTATATATAAATTTTATTCTTTTTTTGAGAAGGAAGCAATTGTTTAACATTTTTATTTAGTCTGTATCCAGTAGTTTGTGCTCTTTCAGAGAAACAAAAACAAAAAAGAAAAATAGGAGGAAAGGAAAATGGAAAGGAGAAAAAAAATAAGAAAGGGGAGGGAAGGGAAGGGAAGGGAAGGGAAGGGAAGGGAAGGGAAGGGAAGGGGTCAATTTCCTTTGTTTTTTATTCAATTTTTAGCAGTTTTTATTTGAACTTCTTACTTGTGCTGTGATAGGACTCTGAAAGATGCTGAATCTCTTGAAGATTGTGCTATCCTGCAGTTAGGTAAAAATGCCAGTAGGAAGGACCACTGTCTGTTACTGAATGATCATTGAAGTGTTGTGCCATTAAGTAAACTGAAAAAGTAAAAACATAGATTTCTAGGGAAATGCTGCTGAAATTAATATTAAGAGTTTTCATCAAAGAAAAAAACCCACTAAAGTTCAAATATTTCTGTTTATATTTAAAAGTTTGACTTTTCATTTCAAAATAAGGTTTTGAGCCTAGCTTAATAAGATTAGTCAAAAGCTATGTGAAGTGTTTCGTTTCAGGTCCACTTAAATATTTGGTAATTTCTTGCCTGTGGAAATTTTTTCCCTTTCTGATTTCTCAGTTTGGCCATCTAATAAAAAGCAAAACTTACACAATCTATTCAAGAGGTCTGAACTCTTTTCTCAGGTGTAGGCAAAGGGTTTGGCACTGGGGAACGTGTTTGTCAGAAATCGTTTGGTCAGGGTGCTGATGTTATTCTCCCATGGTTATTCACATTGCAGCATTGATTTCTGTGTTGTCCAGTCAGCCCATGCCCATGGTCTCCCTTTGGAGAACTGAGCTATGTGGGGATATGGGGGGCAGGATGATATTTACACAGACCTTTCATGATATCACTGTAAACAGCAGGCAGAACTAGGGAGACAATACACAGATTGCTAAAGTGAATGTCTTTCTCTTCCTGTAGAGCGAGTCCTACCAAAGACAACAGGTGACTTGACTGGCAGCTTGTGCATTTAGGTGAATTGTTTAACAACCTACATTTGATGGAGCTAAGGAGTAAGCTTGAGATTTCCTAGATAGCTTCTAAGCCAGAAAAAAATTATTAAGTCTTTCCCCATTTTCTTAGATTGTTAGAAAGCTGGATGAAAATGTGAAAGCAATTATGTCCTTCAGAGCTCTTTAAATGACTGTACCATCCACACCCTGTGACTAAGTTCTTCTCTCTGTCTGTCTGAGATTGTCAGAGGGGATCGTTCTTTCTTTCTGAAGTAGAATGTGCTCTGAGGTCTCCTGGGAGAGGCTTTGTGCACACAATGCGCCTTTGCAGACAGAACTAAAGCTTCCAACTCAATGATCTTATTACACATATGTGTGTTTGTTTTATAGAGGCATACAGATATATAGGGTATGCATTTTGTTTTTAGATTCCAGGATGTCGCACACTATAATACATGCTTCTGTGCTGTTGCTGCAAAATTACCCTGCTGCAGGCAGGGGTATTTGTCTTCTTTCGAGGGGGGGGGTTGTAGACCAAATATGGCCCAGGCCTGTTTGATAGTTCTCTCGTAAATGAAATGATGACAATCCTCTTATGACTAGGAAACATTCCAGAGCCAGAGTGTAGGGTTACACAATGGTACAGTGTCTTGCCCCTGATTTATAATTTGAGAAGCAGATTGTGTTCAGACAGAATGTGAGTTGAACAATGAGGTTTCTAGTCCTGATCTCATTAACAGAGATTTATACCAAGAGGCTATTGTATCTTGTTCTTTTTCTTTGCCATGCCAGCAAACATTCATAAGGTTATTTAAAAAAGAAAGCTTCTGTCACACACTTAGGTCAGAAAGTTCTCAGGAAAATAGCTAGTCACATACAGAGTGGTCTAAATCTGCATTTAGCTAAGGCTTATGTTTCTGGCCTTAATAAATCTCAGAATGATTACTTGAAACATCATACTCAAGCTTATTACATGTAAAGTTTTCTGGAGACATGGCTTAAAATGCCTTCTCACATATTTATGTTTGTTCATGGTTGAGTCACTCTAAAATAGCTTAATATTTGCAAATCATCCATAATCAACAAAACAACATTCTTCCAGTGCAGAAGAACCAACAGAAGGTGAAATAACAATACCTTGGGAGCTACATTCCCTCCTGCTGCGCCAGAGCTTCTGTGCTGGGAGCCTGCTCTTTGTCAGTGACAGCCAAGAAGTCATTGTACATCCAGAAGATGTACAGCACATTAATTAATACATCAGTAATGCTGCCAGGCAATTTGGCCTGATCACCAGTAGAAAGAAAATGGAGGTTCTTTTCCACACTCACCATGCTATCAAATAGACTGACCTGTCTGTATGTGTCCACAACGCAGCTCTGAAGCCTGCAGACCAATTCTGCTCAGAGAACCTCAGCAGGAGGCTGTCTCGGAGTGTCGCAGCAAGACATGAAGTCATGCAGAGCACAGCAAAATCCAACATGGCTCGTAGGAGATTAAAGGGCACTGTTTCTGGAAGACAGGAGGCATCTGGCTTCAACGTGCCACACAGCTGTCATCACCACTTTCTCATACTCATGTGAAACATGGACAGCTAATCATTATCACGGCATGTGACTTCCCAATTTCACCTGCACTGACTACTGTGCTGTTGCTGGTATAAATAAGCACACAGCACTATTAGCCTGTTATTCGAGGTCCTGTCAAATATCAAGTGTTGTAGTAATACTCTCATGAGCTGTGTTCTCCCAGACAGCTGATGCACATGTCAGATGAGAGGCCCCTCAACCCAAAATCTGATGGCCAGTTTCCACATATTAAGCACCCGAGAGTAGGTGAGGAGACAGGGCAGTAGAAGCATGTCAGGCAAACCTTCAGATGGTAGCCAGCTCCACATCACAGAAAACTGCTGCTAAATAGTATCTCCTGTTGTAAAGAACATGGATTGGCCAGACTGCAGGTAGAGAAACACTCTGCAGTAGAGGAGCACAGAGGAGAGTGGATGTTATACAGATTGACAGCACACCTTTGGTATGTTCAGTTTGTGCTGAGACAACAGGACCCAGTAAAGGCACAAGAGCTGAGTCTTTGCATGTTGAATGAACAACAACAGTCATCCTTAAATCCTGTGATGGAAGTGTAGCTAGACCTTCCATTTGATCTCCTCTGCCTGAACTGCCAGTAGAGTTTAAGTTATACAACATCCTCTCATCAGCTCCTGGCCTCAGTGTTACAGAAAAGTTGCACAGAACATTTCACCTTAATTTTTCCAACACATTTTGAAATAGATTCAGGTGATTTTCGCTTCCTATCCTGTACCTTTGCTCTCTGGTAAGTCTGAAGAAATAACATGTTTCTCACTTTTTTCTATGCTTTTCAATATTTTGCATGTTTTTCCAGAAGAGTTCAGACTGTACTGCAATTGCAGCTTGTCTGTCTTGCTAATTACTTGTCACTGAATGCCAGACAGGCCAAATTTGAAGTAATTAGGATAAGAATGAACGACATTTTCTAGGCAATATGTGAATGATAAGGTTTAACTAATTTTGGCAGTCTTCTGCTTAATCCATACCTTTTTTCCTTTGGCTGAATGCTTGGTGTTAAGTGATAGAAAAAGGTGAACTTTTCCTTCTTTTTTTTTCTTCCAAATGTTTTAACTATTCTTTATCTCCCACAAAAGCCACCCTTCCCATAAATCTTACTTTCTAGAAGAAAGTTCTTCTTTACAAGTTTCCTATCCAAGTGCAATTGATTTCTAGCATTTATGCTTTTTTTATTAGGAAGAGCTGGAGAGACAATCCCGACTGTTTTATTGCAAGTATTAAAGCCCTGTCAAAGGGCAATGATCTGACAAGGCAGTGCTTAAAGCAATGAATCCTATGTTAAAACTTCACAACAAAAAAAAAAATTGCAATTGCCTTCTGTGTTTACCTTGTTAGTCTCATTACCATTCACACCCAATGCAGTACTTACAGCAGGATCACGAAGCCTCCCCTCATTGCCCTTTCCATGTTTCTGGGGACCTAACACCAGAGTGAGAAAAGCAAGGCTGAGGTCAAGCAGGAGAGCTCCAGGAGAAAGCTTCTGTCCCCAGCTTTGGAAACAAGCTCCACAGTGAGTCTTCTTAAATCATATTTTGTATTCGCACACTCGGTCAATATGAAAAGACACACATTATTAGATCCCTATGCTTTGATTTTGAAAAAAGGTAAACTTGACAGAAAGGGTCCTACTGGTAAGAGCAAACTATTATGGCAAACTCACTGTCTGAGGATTAGACCCCTACACAATAGCCTACCAGGGCCAGCTCCTCCACCCCTTACCTTGGTCCAAATTGTGTGTTCCACATTAGCTGCATTTGTTATGTGTACTCTATGGGTACCTCATTTCTCAGAGCACTCAGGGACAAGTAGATTTGGAGTCTCAAATGCCTTAAACCAATGACTGATGCCCAGGTAGTCCATTAACTCAAGGTAGTAGCATTTCTGTTCATGGGTGAGAACCAAAATTGGAATATGAATTAGGTACTGGACCTGTGTCCTTACCTTATGTTTTCTTAAGGTACATGCATGTCATTCTGAATCTTCTAGAGGCTAATACTCTTTGGAGAACTAAATCATTAGCCCTGGGTTCTAGTCACTCTAAGATAGATAGATAGATAGATAACCAGTAGTCATAGCAGTTGTGCTGCCTCGTTAGCTCAATGAATTAGGACAGAGAAGAAGAATATAAAATACTTCTCCAACCCTGCTGAGGTTACATCCAACTATAAATTAATATCTGTGTCCTGAGTCTATCACCTGCTTTTGCACTGGTCCAAACACATGGTCCAATCTCAGTGCCATTGAACCTTATTAGGTCCCTTGCTCACAAGCTGTGATAACTCATGTTAAAATCACAGGGTCGTTTAGGTTGAAAAACCCTCTTAAGATTCCTGAGTCAAACCACTGAGTCACTTCAGGGGTCACAGACCCAATCTGTCCATCCTCCCCTTCTCTGGAGATTTGCATCCCCATGGCTCAGCTGTACTTCCCAGCCCAAAACATGTTAATGAACACCCAGGGCTGGGACATGAGACACCTCAGGGCTCTGACTCATGAGCCTTGTCATGGACAGCACTGGAAGTAAAACAAGTGCTTTCCAGGCTATCCTCAAGGGATGTTACATAGGGGACGTTCAAAGAAGAAATAATTGGTTCAAAAACACGTACTTGCAAGAGATGTATGCTCTCAGTACTCACTCACCTTTCCTGTTTTCAGGGATCTGGCAGGTGTTTTATGCTCTTCTGGCCATGAGTGCATGACAGGAAAGGAGAGGAAATGGCAGTATAACACTAAACACTACACAGGGACCATTTTCAACAAGGAAATGCTCCTGGCGCCACACAGTTGCTACACAGATACATAAATGTTAGCTACATAGATTAATACCTCCAGGATTTATGATTGCATCTAAAATACTAAAATATTCCTGTTTTCTTCTCAGTTTAGGCCTGTTTTTTTCTCTGTTTGTGTCATTAAATCCACTACCATATCAATACCTAAGGAAAATGGTTGCAGGGCTAGAAGCTTCTGGATACAAGCTTTGGCAGGTGGCAAAGGAGAAGAGGAAAGGGAAAGGAGTTTCAAACTCAGCTAACTATGGCATTACCACTCCCAGGAGACCCTGCAGCAAGGTGCAAAGCTTGCCAAAAGCCATTTGGGTACACATGGTAATTTGAACAGCAAGATCTCCTGAACTGTCTCCAGGACAGCTGTGGTCTAAATGTATTACTTATTGACTGTATAGGTTCAATGCAACTGTCCGTTGTGCATATGAGTTGGAGAGAGCATATTGCCCCTAGTTTTGTTTTACTTTTTATCAGCACTTGTAGCAGACTCACTCTCATCTCTTCTTTCACCTAAGAATGCTGTAGGGTACATGTCATTTGAGAGATTCAGTACAAACATCAGAGAATTAAAGAATCATGGAATAGTCTGGATTGGAAGGAGCTTTAAAGACCACCTATCTCCAAACCTCCTGCCATGGGCAAGAAACCTTCCACTAGATCAAGTTACTCAGAGCCCTGTCCCAAATGGAAATTGACTCTTCCAGGGATGGGGAGTCCACAACTACTCTAGACAACCTGTGCAAGTGCCTCACAACTATTACAGTAGAGAATATTTTTCCTAATATTTAATCTAAGCATTGCACTCCTTCAGCTTAAGGTCATTTATTTTTTTCTTATGGCTGCCTATAGCTGCATAGCCTTGTGAAAAGTTCCTCTCCAGACAGCTTGTAAGTCTCCATAATTTTGCATTATAACAACCCAAATTAAAAGAACACCATCAGGATAAGCTTTGCCTGAATATCATACAGAAAATTGTGCTGAAATTGTTTTGGGAGTGGCTCATTTCCATTCCTCATCCAATATAAAAATGTTGAGACCAGTTCTAAGTTGTTCTGACTCTGCCATTAATGGAGGAACAGAGACCCCACAGAAAAGAAAAACGTCCTTTCAACCCAACATCAGCACAGCATGAAGAAAGTCAATACCCTCTTCCTGCAGAACACCTAATGGTTCTATTTTCTGAGGTCCTGTCATCTGGGCTCAGTTTTTCCAAGAGAGGTAAATACTAGAATTCTTTCATCTATCTTTTCAAGGGGCCTTTGTTGGCTAGTAGGATTTGCACAAACAGGCAGCTCCACGAAAACATATTTCAAGTTTCCTATTGGTCATACCAAAGATTGGTAAATTAAACTATATGCAAGACAAAATCTCTCAATTTAAAGTTTTGATGAAGGAGATTATCATGAGACACTATATCCAATTTGTGTAAGTATGATTATACTCTAAAACAGTCAGATAAAATAGATCAGACCCCATTTGGAGAGTCAGATGTCCCTACTAATTCAGCATGCTGATAGCTGTGAATCTATCACTCAATGATTTTTTTAAACACTGGAGATGTGTACCAAATGGAGGGGAGCATTATGAAAAATACTTTTCAATATTCTTATATTACTATATCAAGATATGTAATAAGTATTATAGTGTATATATACTGAATTGTATATATCTATTATTATATGTTGCTAAAAATAGCATTGCACACTTATATGGGGTCTTCTGCAAAATGGGAAGCCAAGAAAAAGCTTGAGTTTTGTGACTTACTGCATGGAGCTAGGAATATAGAAAACATGTGAGGAGACTACTTTTCTTTTGAATGTAGAAGCAAGATGATTCTGAAAAGTGGGACTATTCTCTGCAAAATACTTTAATTTGGATTTTGTGCTATTGATAAAAATCCAAATTCAAAACAAATATGTTGCAATTAAATCCTTATCAGAAGTGGTTATTTTATTCTATTTTTCTTCTTAATTTTGAAAGGAGAGAAGGTGAAATAAAGTATTCAATATATTGAGATGAATAATTATTCATACAGCATTATAATAATTCAAGTTAGGGACAGAGTCCAAAGTTCCCACTCTTTTTCATGGAAATTATGTGCCCACATTTTTTAGAAAGATTTTAAAATCTCAGGTATGATTTATTAACCAAGCACAAAAGCATTTAAATAGCACCCAAAAAGAGCAATAAATGCACAGAGCACATCGCAGCAAATTGAGGTGAATCCAATAATCCAATGACAATGCTTTTGTTCAGTTTCTGAATACCAGAGTATAAATCCTTTCTAGAAATTTTGCAGCAAACACTTGAAAAGACAATATAATCCTCAAAATCCTACAGATTTTCTCAGTCAAAATTCTTGTTCAGTGATACATAGCTGTCAGCTACATTATCCTTCTCCTGAGAGCTGACAACAAACATACAGCTTTGTGGTAGCCCTGAACAGTACTATCAATTTAGCCTACATACAACATCTGGCCCATAATTAATACAGCATTTTAAAATCCTTCTGGTACTATATAATGCAAGATATATTAAATCAAATGAGTCTAGAAGTTACTGGGTTTTTTTTGTTTGTTTGTTCATTTCTTGTGGAGAAGAAAAAATATGAAGGGTTAGAGAAGATGGAGTTATTGACATAAAAAAGCCAGAGTACTAAATTTGACATGTCTGCCAATCCCTCAGATCTCTTTTGTCCTTAATAAGACAGTGCTCACACATTAGCCCGTGGGGTATCAGATGGTCCTTTTGTGCTTATTCATTTCCTATGAAGAACACGACTCCTGTGGCCACTCATGTTTCCTTTGGCAGCTGAGAAGCCGGAGATTTACCACACTGTAAATCTGCAGCTGTAGCAGAGCCCAGGTCTCACCAGGTCCATGGCCACTGTGTTTGCTGTGTGCTAAGGAGGGCCCCCAAGATATCCCCCTTCCCTGGGCCACCACGTGTCACCTACACCCCCCTGAGGTCTGCGCTCCTACCCTTCACTGCCTGACCACCATGGTGGGACTGCACATGAGCAAAAGCTATGCCTCGATACATCTAGATGCCTACTTCTGCTGTGTATGGATTTATTCAGAAAGGGTGAAGAAAATGTAACAAATAATTTTATGGCACCATTGTAGACTGAGGAATTAGAAGCTACGTATATCTCCTGTAAATCTGAAGAAATTATGTATGAGAATATTGCCAAGTGCTTCCTTTATAACAACTGGAGAGAAACAAGCAATTTTAAGGTATGATCCACCTGTTCCTGTATTTCTGAAATAGGTCAGATGAATCATTCCCTAAAAATATTTATTTGTTTCTAATGACTTGAAAGAGAGGTTACAGATGAGCTCAGCCATAAGCACTGTGTAGAAGTTAGGTGACACGCATGCTATTGGAGGCAGACTCAGAAGTGGTCTACTGACTTCTTCAGTTTCTCTCTTGGCATATTGTGCTGTTTTTGAAAAAACTAGATATCAAGCTGAGATGACCAAATTTGGCTATAAAAGGACGGATAACATGCAAACATGATGATCACCAGTGCATATGCACCTGTGGCATATCTTGGGCCAAACTGAACACCTTCCTATAGACAAAACTTTGTTCACTTGTAGGCAGTTCTCCTTCATCCAAGTAACTTAAGTGTTGGAATTCCAAAAGTAAATTGTCAAACCTAAAACGAGAAAATTTGAGATATCTGCATCCTAATTCCTGATGTGTCCAATGCAACTGGGACACTGGGTGTTCAGAAGCTAAGCTGGCTCTGCATGTATTTGCCAGCAAATAAAATGTATCAGAGACAATTCTCTGGCCCCAAAAACAAGTGACACACCACAGCTTGCAACCACACTGCTAAACTCTCACCTAAAGCAGGTGGTTTTAATGTTGCATTGGGGAAGAGTCCCAGACTGTGCTACCAGTTAAAAGGTACCTACATCAGCAGGTCACTGTCTAAACACATTCCCTTTAATCCCACATGTTTCCAGTAAAGCTGTAAGAGGTAGTTTAAGAGTCTAATAAAATACACAGGCTCAGACATTCTGCTCAGTGAATGTGGATTACAGCTTCCATCAGTCAGCCAGATGATAAGTCTATGTGCCTAGGATATGGTTTAACCACCACAAAGATTATGTGGCCATCAGTACGGGACAATTGGCTGTATTTTCAAGGGAGTATATCAAGGGAAATCAATATATTGCAGTAGCATGTTCAATATTTACTATTGATGGGGTTTTAATATTACACCTTCCTAGTCTCTAAACTCAAGCTTTCAAGGCAGAGTTTTCAATATTACCTAAATAATTTTTCCAACTAACCAACTTCACTACACTTTGAGTTACTCTAGATGGAAGATTAAACACAAAGGAAAAATGTTATTTCAAATTTAGTAAACACAAAGTACGTCTATATATCTTGTTGGTATCTGCAGGATTTTTGTGCCTGTTATCTCCTGATTGTTCATGCTACTTGAGTGTTAGTTCACCCCCAAGCTTAAATCTGGAGAAAGGTTAGTTGTTTATGGGCTGGGAAGAACTAGGTAGAGAGGAGGAGATAGTGTGTGCCAGTGTCCCACCCCCACACTGCACAAAGATACAGTGTGAGTGTGACTCATGTCGGGTTTGGTTTCTCCCAGACTAACCAGTATTTCAGACAGCCTCACATCCTAAGCCATCCTTGGTGTTACACAACAAAAAGACATATCTGGCAGCCTGCAAACAGCTTCCCAATAGCAGCCCAGGGCAACAGCTTAAACAGACCACAGCAAATCAATGTCTCCATTGTTGGGAAGATTTCTTAGCACCATTTTAATATTACAGAGTGTCATAGCACAATCTAGTTTTATACAAACATGACTAGTGCTACTTTTATTTCACCAATCTATCTGTATGTCCATGTATATGCATATGAATTTTGTGTCCCAGCTGTGTGTGTGTACATACATGCAGGAGGGGTAACCAACCCTGGGGTGCAGGCAGGCACAGCTGCTTAGCGTACATGGGATCCTTGTAAGCCCAGCTTTCAACAGAATTCTTTGTCATTCCTGATTGCTCTGGCCATGGTCTTGAGAAGCAGGTCTCTGCTTTGCTTGTCCAGACATGAATATCCCTGAAAGTCTCCAGGAGGAGTCTTCTTTCTACGCTGCGACATGTACTCCTATAGACTCAGTGGAAGAGGAAAGTGGTCGGCTTCCCAGGAAAGTGGTCACAGCACCAAGCCTGATAGAGCTCAAGAAGCATTTGGACACTGCTCTCAGGCACACGGTATGATTCCTGGGAATGGTTCTGTGCAGGATAAAGAGTTGGTCAGATGAATACATTATCACTGGTGCTCCAGTCTCTTGCTTATATGTTTTCACAGCAACTGGATATTTTTTTCTGTAGGGAATATCTATACTGCAAAACCAAAGGGTAATGAGCTCAGGCATTCACACTTACTGTTACATGGCTTAATTCTTACTGCTCTACTTGACTCTGTTTTGGAGCCCTTCAGCTGTCACTGAGAGAAGCCAGTTTACAGGGACCTGACCCTCTGGAGTGTGGACACAAGCCAGTCAGTGCTATTCAGCTTCAAGGCTTGAATCAACTCAACAGTATAAACACAGCCAAACAGTCTGTATGTTCAATGAGATGAAAAGGAGCAAACAATTCTGATTCCATTTAATGCCAATTTACAGCTCTTAACATTGCCTTTCCCACAAATCAAGCAGTTGTATTGTCTAGCTGAGGGCTTTTGTCCAATGACAGGATGAGAGTCTGAGAAATCTGTCTGTTCTGATAATGTTGCAGAGAGTGTTCACATTTACTATCAAGGCTTCACTAGGACATAGTTAACATGTTGATTTTGCTAAAATAAATGTCTGGAATAAAGGAAGACACTAAAAATAAACATGATCCTAGGAAGGGCATTCACTTTATTTTTGCCCATAGAGGAAGAGGTGTAGCTTGCCAGCCTTTTTATTTGGTTGCTAACCAAATAATGAACAGGAATAAACTAATTCTGACTATGTTTTCAATTACCTTAGGGAACTTGATGCCAATGAGTTTGAAGTTTTTTTGTTAACATCTGAATACTTCTATGCAGGGACCACCTTACATATATATGATGACCTTCACTGCTCCAATGTAATCAAATTTTTTTTTACAGATTCATAGAATAGTTTGGGTTGCACATGACCTCTAAAGGTCATTGTGCTGGTTTTGGCTGAGATAGAGTGATTTTTTTTTTTCATAGTGGTTTGAATGGGGCTGTGCTTTGGATTTATGCTGAAAAGTCTGTTGATAATACAGAGATGTTTTCATCATAGCTGAGAAGGGTTTATGGAGTCAAGGCCTTTTCTGCTCCTCACCCCAGAGGACACAATCAGAACAGCTGATCCAACTGCCCCAAAGGATATTCCAGACCAAATGGCATCATGCTCAGTATGTAAAGTCGGGGGAAGAAAGAAGGAAGGGGTGGAATGTCAGAGTGAGGTTTGTCTTTGCAAGTAACTGTTACACACAATGGGGCACTGCTTTTCTGGAGATGACCAAACACCTGCCTGTCCATGGCAAACAGTGAATTAATGCCTTGTTTTGCTTTGCTTGTATGTGTGGCTTTTGCTTTTCATATTAAACTGCCTTTGTCTCAACCCATGAGTTTTCTGTCACCATGCTGTGGTCACAGAATTCTTCTGTGAATTCTTTGCATTTGCATTCTTCTGATTCTCTCACACTCCCACCAGGATGAGATGAGAAAGTGGCTGTGTGTTTCTCTGATTGGTTTTGTGACCAATTTTTTTTGTGACCTACTCCAACAGGTCCACACTTTTCCTGTGCTGGGGACCACTAAGCTGGATGCAGCACTGCAGGAGGACTTTCACAAGAGCAGAGCAAAGAGGCAGAATCACCTCCCTCACCCTGCTGGCCACACTGCTTTGGATGCAGCTCAGAATATGACTGCCTTTTTTGGCTGCAAATGCACATTGCTGGGCCACTGCATGTAGCCTCGTTGATCTTTGTGAGGTTCATATGTGCCCACTTCTTGAGCTTGTCAGAGTCTCTCTGGACAGAGTCCCATCCCTTAGGCATGTCAACAATGCCACTCAGTTTGGTATGATGTGCAAACTTGCTGGGGGTGTATTTGATCCTGCTGTGTATATTTTTGTCCCCCAGCGAGACAAGAGCCTGTGTGATACCTCCTGTAGCTGGAACATAAAGGCTTCACCAATGGGCTTTCCTTGATGGGGCAAGCTGTAGGAGAGACCAGCCATAAGGTTCCCTCTGTTGTCTCAGTATCTTGATTCGTACCAATAAGCTTTCAATCTGTTCATGGTTATTCTTCAGAGAGATCTCTTCCTGCTCTATCACACACACCCCTCTTGGTGTAGAGGGCAATCTCTTTGATCCTATTTCCTTGCCTGTCTATCCTAGACAGCCTGCAGCCATCAACAGCCACACTCCAGTCATGGGATTTGACCCACCAAGTTTCATTAATGGCAACAGCAATGGCATCTTAGAGCCTGATGATTTGCTACAATTACAGTTCTCAGGATATTTGACATCAGAGATCTAATTGTCTGATGACAAATAAAAAGATATATCAGTATGAAAAATTGCTTCCTGAAATCCCTTGTTCATTCCTTGAACACTTGGGCATTCTCTTAATAACTCTAAATGTGTTCTACATCTAACTTTAAAAAGAATGTTCTGTAAAATTTTGTATTAAGAATGCAAACCTAAGTATCCTCAAAAAGTGATCATTTTGCATTTCAAGGTATTAACGCATTAAGTTCTCTCACAAGCCTTTCGTAAAAATCATTGTATTTCTTTGTGCTTATAAAATGAGGAAATGCTTACAAGCTCTCTAGAAAATTATGTAGTGCTTTCTGAAATGTATGGAGATCTCTAAATAGAATTGTGAAGTGTCAGATTATGTACTATTCTGAGAGCATTTAATAGATTAAGCTCTGAAGGAAGTTATGGGTTTATTAAAGCATGTTAACCTTTCCCTACTTGCTGTGTCTTGGATACAGCTTGAAAACGCTTTACACCTCTCCTCCAGATTACAACTCTTTTATTGTATGCACATGTCTGGCACAATTAGTCTATATTTTGGCAAGGACCTCTTGGTCTATTGTTATATAAATAATTTCTTTAAATGTTAGTTCTCTAAATGTTCTCTAAATGTGTCTTATGCATTTTTTTTTCCTAAGAGGGTCTTAATACCCAAACATTTACCAGTCTAGTCTAAATATTCCTCAGCTGAACTACAACATGAAGAGGAAGAGAATTGCAGCTTTAGAGAAAATGGCAATGATCCCATTGTTCTCGCTGTGAGCCAGATTGTGCACTATAAATCATGCATCCCTCAGAAGAAAAACCTCACATCCTTCTGCCAGGACTTCTGATTATAAAGTTTGTAAGTTGAAAACTTTAGAATCAGTTCTTTGATTGAGCTTTAGCAAGGGGAATTTTAATTTCAATAGACATTGAAACACAGAAAATATTAATATCAAAAGCAAAATGTTGCCATTTCTCTTTCAAACTCATTGCTAAGGAATTAAAGCAGACTGCTAATTCTTCATCATGTCATTTGAACAGAAAGGAGAATTCAGTATCTTTTGCAGGGGATGGAATGGATAGTTTGTGGCTCATTTTGATTTCTTGCTGTTCCAAGTAAATGTATATCTTCTTGGAAACATTTTAAGAAAGCATTTACATATTATTTTATTCAAAGGAAACAGTGCAGCATAAAACACAAGTGAGACTCTTCACTGGCTCATATCTTAGAGTGAGTTCGTCATTTCCCCATGGGGACAGTATTGTTTTAGTAACTGAGATGTACACACTCATTTGGAGAGCTAAGAGGATGCTCTTCTCATTCATACTGATCCTTTCAGAATGGAGTCAAAGAGAAGCCAAGATTGATGCTGATGTTGCAACTACACAGCATGATTTATAAGACTCAAGGACTGAAAAGAGATGCAACTACCTTATGGGGAAGCCAATATAAGGACAGATTCTAGAAGAATTTTCTGTGCTTGCAAGAATACTATCCTGCTCTAGTTGCTGTGGATTGGCAGCAGCCTTTTTGTTCAATTTGCAGATGCAAATTCATTCTCGCCAGATAAATTACAGAAGCAAACTAATCCACATATCCTTTTATCTTCTGGCATCTGTAGACAAAGTGATGAGCTCTCTGATTTAGTTTCCTACCGGAGGACATACACAAGATTTAGGCCACACATTTCATGACCATAAACAAGAGTTCTGCCTCTCCTTTCAGTCTTGAACGTGCATCTGGGGAGAGGAATTGCCTCCTTCAATGTGGATTCTAAAGCTCAATGCTGTCAGAAGACTACTATTTAACACTATAAAGCAACCACACAGAAGCTTAGAATAGAAAGTAGGGAAGAAGAACACCAGCTGATCCAGGAGGAGGAGTCTGCAAAGATAACATAGCAATCATAGTCACTGACAGGTTATTTTACTCTGTTGTGTAACTGTAAGTTCAGGAGAAGTAGGCTTGCATTATGTAATCTCAATTTATAGGAATCAAAAGCAAAACTCTGAATTCTCATTAAAAACCCTCCTAGTTTCCTGTCACCAAATGAACACTGCTTGGTAGAATAATAAGGACTTGGGTCTTTCCCTTTCTGTGAATTCAAGATAGCGCTATTGTGTAAATAGATATAAAATAGATATAGATTCCTAAAATCTATATTGTTGTTCTCGGAGCCTAAAATTTCTAGCACTAATGAGGACTTCAGCCTTGCACAGAGGGAGAAGCCTGGACACAAGGCTTTTTTTATTCATCTATCATAAGTTATGGTACCCAAGTTTTAGATTTTCAACTCTGCTCTGGGAGTCTACACTGGGTTTTCCTGTCTCCTGGAAACCCTGTAGTCTTTTGCACACTGAAGAAAATTCCCAGAGCCACCAAGAGATTTGAATTAACCACAGAATTCCTGGAACTTAAACAAAAAGTTTACCTGTTTCCTGTTTCTTCCATAGAAAATATAGAAATATCAGGCGACATTTTTGTTTTGACAAAACACATTTTCCTAAATTGACCCTATGTTTGACTTCAGGCTGTGCTTCCTTAGTACTTTCAAAATAGATAGCCTTGAAAGGCTACCCTCACTCTTCAATTAGTCCTGATTGCTACAGCCTGTCTCTTAGGTTAAGTAGAATAACAAGAACCTTTTGCTTCAGACATTTACATGGGTGCATTCTGTTCCCCTGTACTTATTATGCCTAGGTCCCTAGACATGTTTGTCTGTCCTAAAGTTGAATTTGTGGAGGTGAACTAGGACAGTCACAGCACCTGATGCTTAGCAAGGAACCCATTATTGCCAGGTCTCTGGAAGACTCTTTATCTCATATTGATCAAAATTGAGTCAAATTGCATGAAACATCTCTGCCTTTTCCATGGCAGGACGTACTGGCATCACCTTGAGAAAAAAATGTCTTGGCTGATAATCTATTGGCTGCTGTAGAAATCATAATTGTGGAGGGAAACAGCAAGATAATTGGCTGGAAAATTTAAAATGGAGAAAAATTTTCCCCCCAAAAAAACTTTTCTTGGTTCTTTCTTTATTTTTATGGACAAGTCTAAAACAATCTTAAACTTGACTTCACAGAACATCTGTCCTAGACCTATCAGGATTCAAAGTGTAGACTTTCCTCTTTGATGTGACTTCCCAACCTCAATTCAGTAAGCATTCCCTGAGGTGTCCTGGTAGAAAGAATCCTGCATAAAACAAGAGAGACAGTGGCTGTGTCACCCTTCTCCTTTCATCTGTGTGGATTTTACCCATAGGGGAAATGTGCATTCATGTATTGCCTTCTATAATCTCCCGATCAGAGGGCAGTATAGGGCAGGTGTCCATCAGCCTCACTGTTGAAAGTGTCTGTATGGATAGAAGTGCCATACTTGTTGAGCTGAAGAGTATAAAAAGGACCACAGAATTAGCAGCCAGAGTTTTTAATTGAAATCAGGGACACTTCAATTCAAGGGCACGCCTCAGTTCTCATTGTTCATGTCTAAGTTGTCCTTTTGTAAGATATTGTTTCCTCTTGGATAGTTTAGGTATCTTTCTGCTTAGAGTGGGACTTTCTAAAGTGACAGCTCAGACATATAACTAAGAATCTGGATCTTGGTCACCTCAGCCCAGCAGCATTACCTTCTCTGCTCTTTGTGGTCTAGTGATAAATCACTCATTTAGATTGCAGTAGAAGCTTCTGGTCACATTGGCAACTGACTTCAGTTCTACAAAGCCCAAAAGGAGCAAATTCACAGTGGAGCCCACCTTTTGCTCCCCTGTCTAGGAAGAATAGGATATACTAGACTTCTCTATATGATTGGAAACAATAGCAAGAAAAATATCTGCATATGAATTTAGACCAGTTTACTGGTTTAAAATAAGTTCACAAGCAAATAAGGCATTTTATAAAGGTCAAAGAACAAGTACTGCAGTTCAGCAAAAACCTTGTAAATTTAGTAGGCAAATCCAAAACCAGAGCAGTTTCTCCGCCCTTCCAGACTGGATCAGGGTTTAGATTGCCAGTCTCTCAGACGGCCTAGGTTCAGAGCCATGATTATGCAATGAAGGATGCTTGTCAGACAGAATGGCAGATGACATTTGGGTACCTTATTTTATAACACTTAATAAACTTTGTTTAAACAGTATAAACAGCAGACAAAGGAAAAAACTGATTTTGCAATAAAAGCTATTTTTATGAAAGAAAAAGTCACATGATGTCTTACTCAGCTTTTAAGAGAGCAACAGAACTTGCTTTGCCTGTCAGCCCTGAAAAAAAGACTGAATTTAATACCAAAACCAGAGGTCCTGATAGGCAACACTGCTGAATTCTAAATCTCACATATTATTAGCTTCCCTCTTTGCCTTAGCCTCAGTCTCTGGATAAGAAAAAACTCCACACAATACGGCTTAACCCTTCACAACTCCTGACTTTTACAGCAATTGTAGACAACCTGATTTTTCACTAGGCAAAATTTTCAAAGTGAAATGTATTGATGGGTAGCTCACATACATGACACATATTCATATACATGTAGGAGGGAAATCAAGGTCTCTGTGGGTCCTAAATATCCTAACTTCAAACTATTTGTGTCAAACTACATTTAGATTTGTCATGATCATCCCTCTCAGTGTAAAATCAATATTGCAGGCAAGCCTTTGCTTGTTCATTGCTAATTTTAACACATGCACCTCCAAAGTCACCTCAACAATATTATTGGTAAATACATTCTGCTGGATAACCACACACAATTTCCTTCTGAAATTGAGCTTTCCTTTTCCCTCCTTGAAACCTTTAATAAACTCCTCAAATGCAACATTACACCCTGTAAAACCCTCAGTTACTGACTGAATTTTGTATTTGATGCCCCAAAAAATGGAAACCCTCTAAAGTCCTATTCAGTAAGAGCCAAGAAATATCAAGGTGAATAATTAATAGAATAAACACTCAGGGAGTATACATTAGTGAACTGCTTAGAACCCATCTATACTTCAGCAGTCTGATATAAAATATGCAAAAATAACATGTTTAAATACAGGACTAATACTGTGTCCCCTTTTCAGAGAAGAAAAGGTGGTGAAGAGATAGTGGTGATATTTCTGCCCTCTCTTTGTAAGGAAAATCAACAACTCCCTGGCTTTGGTACACAAAGTGAAGGTCATGTGAGCGAGACCTGAAAGCCATGGCATAGAGAGCTGCAGAGGATGCAAAGAAACCTGAGGGTCAGTGTGGGTAAAAGGAACCAAGTAACCCAAGGCTGGGTACAATGCTCATGGGGGAGAGGGGCTAAACTGGGATGTACAAAATACTGGTGGGAAGATAATAGTCTTAGATGCTTTATTAAGAGTATAGGTGGAGAATAAGGTGTACAGAGCCAAGAGGGATAACAAGTAATTTTACAATAGAAGAGACAGTTGTGCTTTCAATTTTGTTGTTCAGTTATGAAGTTTAAGATGTTTTGAGGTCACCTTAAGGAGATTTATTCATCTCATCGACTGAATAAATCTGTTCACTCTAAGCACTGTACTGACTTGGAAGTCAATACAGGTGCTTGCACATGGTCACCTAGCTCCATCTGAGACAAAGAAGGGTATGGCCTTTCTGCAACTGGAAGATACACCACTGCTTAAGAGTAGACTCAGCCTCTAGCTGCCATTCCAGAAAACCAGAAAAGAGGTATCTGGGGCAATCTGAAAACTACCTTGGGCATCTGAAATGCCTCTCTCTGCAATTAAATTGAGATCTTGATCACTCTTGATGATAAGGGAAGCTTATCTCATCTATAAAGACCTACAAGTAGGCACCTAAAATTATGTCTCTGAACCTGAAACATACCCCCAGGTGTCAGCTCTCACCTCTTAAGTCTACTGCTATTTAAAATTTCCAGCTGGCCTCCAGCCACCAGTCTGGAGAAGCACAGGCCTCCTCTAGGTGTTGTGTCATATCTGACACATGAAGATATTCCAGATAGCCCCATGAAGATGTTCCAGCCTCCTTGAGTGGCAGATAAAAAGCTCAAGCAACTGAATCAAGCTGCCAGCACTGAGACCTTCAGTCACTCCTACAAATACCCAAACCACTGTCCAGAGAAAATCAGCACATCCAATAGCCTGGTTCAGCTTTGCTTAGACACATACAGGGAGATAAAGTGTTATGCTTTAAAGGAATTTTTAACAAAACACCATGAAGTATGGCTAGACAAATAATAAGGGAAAACATTAGCCAGAATAAGTAAAAATTATTTAAAAATAGAATTTCTAAAGAATTTTCAGGCCTAAATCCAAGTAATAAAGAGTCTTTTGGAACTCAAACAGGCCCCAGAGTTGTCCCCTCCTTCATAAAATCCTTAACCAAGAAATTATAGATAGAAATTCATGTTTATGTTTTCCAACTACTACAGTAAAATATTATTTTCTAAACAGCAAAGCAGTTTCTGAGACACAACTACCCAGACACCTTGTAAGCTTTTGTATGTAAACTGTGCAGGAAAACTGTGTACACAAGTATATGTTTGCCTTGTGGGCCTAGAAGAAATGGGGTATACTGCTGAACTCTCAAAACATAAGGTGAATTTGAAACTGGGCATTTAAGATGTTGTGTATATTATAAACTCATGTATTGCTTGAAAAGAATATTAGCTGTTCAGAAACTTTTTTTTTCCTCTGCTTGTTTTAAAAGTAGCAGCAGCCCATATCTGGTTAAGAGAAAGTGTTTAGACACCAACCTTCAAAGAAGGCAGTGAATCTCCAGGAGAGTATAAACATTGCAATTGGGAGATGAGACTTAAGTGTGTGAATAATCTTCCTTTCCCTCTTGGAGAGGGGGGAATAGACCTGGATGGTTTCACATACTGTGTTGAGTTTCCTGGGCCTTGCTCTAATTCTAACTGTGCATCTTCAGCATCTCATGTTTCTTTCTTAAGGGCCAAAGAAAACCTAAATGTTGAAATGGTTGTTGCTTTGACATCTAAACTCACATTATTATATTTTATCATTATACCTATTACTGTAGGTATTAAACCTCACATATTTTCTTTACTACTTATTTCTAAATACTTTTTAAGTTGCTAATTGTAAATTATCCATATTTTAGATATATACATTACATGTTAGATATATACATTACTTTTTGAATTAAGTCTCATTAGGCTTAACTCAAATAGGCTGTAGTGCATGTATATAGCAAAGTACCACACAGCCTTTGGAAGCAGAGGTTATTAATGGAGCAGTCACTCAGATATATGAAGCAAATTAAACTAAGACAGACAAGATGGACAAATCTGCCATAAATATAACAACCTTTTAACCACACACTGAATGTCAGGCAGCTGCAAGAGGGGGTTGCTCTGTAAAATCATCTGAGCTGGCAGCCAAGGGTGACAGTGAAGTTGGTAGGGCAGTGCCCTCCCTGACACAGCCCCATCCCACAGCACCCTAACCAGCAAAGCAGGTCTGGTGACAGTGACCATGTTCAACCACAAGTCCAGATCATCAGACCAGTCCAAAGGGATGACACAAGTTGAATCTGAGGTCAGGCCCAGGACTGGTGGGTTTATGGCCAGGCACAAGCATGCTGTCCATGCAGCTCCAACAAGAAGCTGAGGCAACAGTTGGGGCTGAAATGCAGCTCCCAAGCTAAGAGGATTAGGGTCCCATTGAGGTGCCTTACACTCCTCTCCCACCCAGCTGTATGATGCAGGGTCACAGCAGAGTTAGCTGTGCAGCAGGCCTACCACTAGGAAAAAGTGGCTGCTGAGTCTCTGTAGGGTCCTGACACTGATTCAGAAATACACTTGCTAGGACAGCAGCAGGTTAACCCAGGATGTGACAACAGCCATAGTAGTCGAGGCACTTGAGATATAAAAGCTTTGAGCTTGGACTTCCTCAAGAGAGTAAAATCCTGATCTTCATCTTCACCAGTTGGTTGTGTTTTAAAAGAAAAAAGCAGAGCAAGTAGAGATGTTAATTCCTGCTCTCATCTGGGATCTAGAGTCTGACTCTGAAGCAGACAATGACTCCTGCCCTGCAAGCTTGAATTACTGAAGAGTAACCCTTGGGGTGGTGGTGGAGAAAGGGGGAAATTCAGATATACCACAGACTTCTATTCACTGTTTTATATAGATTTTTATTTGGCTTTATTTGGCTTTTTATTTGACTTGAACCTGGAATCTCCTATCAGTGCAAGTGCCTAGAATTAGACATTGATACCCCATAAATCTTCTGCAGGAGCTGAACTTCACTGTAATGTACAGTGCCTTCTATGCTGGGTGGTTCTAGTCCTCATTACAGACTGGATGCAGGATCTGAACTTTAATTTGCTCTCCATCAGACTTACCGCACAGTATTTTAACACTGGAAAGACTAATTTATGTCACAAATTAATATATAGACTGATAATTACCCCCTTCCTCCTCCATCTGGCTAATTTGCATGGCTTAACTATCCCTCAGTGATGCTGAAGACTTCTGCAGGAGGGAGGGAGGTGCTGCCATTCAGGTTCTCCACTACTACTCCAACTGGAACAGGCTGCTCCTCTGTCACCAGCTGACCTTTGCCTTAAAGAGTGATGCACTTTGCAGAGGTACAACAGGGCTGGTCCTCTGTAATTTGATTTTTGTTTGCCATGGAAAGGCTGGTTTGTTTGCTTTGCACTTAAGGCCCACAGTTTATTCAGCAGTGTAAAACTCTTCAAAATCACACATAAGAAAATAAGTAGAAAACAAACAGTGATGAAAAATCATCTGATTAAAAGGGAGTGACTACTATTGCTTAACAGTATATACTTATCAGACTTAATTTCATGGAAGATACATTTTCCACCCTCCAAATGTATTCTGTGAGATGATAAAATCCTCAACATTTTAAAAAACCAAGTTCAATGTCTGTGTTTAAAAGAGTACTGTGCCTGACTTTCAACAGCCATGAACATGGCTGTTGTTCATGACATCAGAGGATACTGAGGTCAGTGTTTAAACTGAAAGTCCCAATTTAACTTTTAATATTGTGTACTGCTTAAACTGGAACTACTGAATCATAATCTATGATAGGTAAATGGCACAACATTAAAGAAATTAATTCCATAGTTCAGAGTTTCCTGTCCTGATCCCTCTGGGTTAGTCCTGAAGTCCTTGCTCATTTCCTTACTCCTGATTCATCAGAGTGTTTAAACACTCTAGATTTCTGTGGGGTTTTGAGCATATGCTAGTTGATTCAACACTTTAATCACATAAAATCCTCACTGTCAGTAGGATTATTTATCTGTAAAGACCTAAAGTTTCAGTCTTTTGTTTGTTTGGTTTTTAAATCCTGCATTTGAGTCAACACAACTTGAAATTAAAAATGTATGTTTGGTAGTTGTTGCCACAGATCACTCCCTGCCCAAACCAGTTCTTTCACTTTGACTATTTAATCACTGGCTAATAATATTAGTGGCAAGAGGAATTTAACAGATGGGGTAGTGCTGGAGTAGGTGGAGACTTGTTGAGAAGAAGGTTATAATAATTTCTATCACATGCTACCACTTTACATTGTATTTAGACACTGAGAAGAAAGGCACACTTTTTCTTTATCCCCTCTTGAGCTACCATTAAAAAATCTTTAGCCATTTACACATCTTGAAGTATACGTAGCTTTATTTTCCCTCATTGCTTGGATGTGAGCAAAATTTACTGGGGGGAAAAAACATGGAAGTGTGTTGCAAAACACTTGGAGAAAACAGAATGGAGAAAATATAGGGGAATGGCTCCTTAAATCTCACATACATAGCTGCTATACAGCAACTTGGGCTGCTGAACTGCAGCCCACTGCACTGTTAGAAAACCTAGTGAGTATGTAGTGAGCAATTAATTCTACTGAAACTGTGCTAACACAGGGCTTCTTAACAGGCTTATTATATCAATTTATTCTGAATTCCTTTGGTACAAGCCTGTTTGATGAACGTTTCGGAAGTCAAATCTTTGGAAGTCTTTTAGAGGCCAATGAGACCAGGCGATGTGTGCTGGCGGTTTTGACTTCTAATCAATTTAATTTTTTTAAATTATTATTTTTTTATAATTATAAATCAACAGAAGCACTGCCAAACTTATTAGACGTGGGAATGCTGCTACGCCTGAGCAATACATTAATGGGAAAATTACAGTTTTGGAAATTTGTGGCTAAGCAAGCACAGGCTTTGGACAGGGTAGGCTGCTGAAGGAAATAGCATGAAATGCACAGCAGCCTTAAATTCTCACTGCTTTCCCTGCAAGGGGCAGGAAATCCCCCAACTTGTGCAAGGTGTCCCTTGCTTTACTAGACTTGAGGAAATAATTTCCTGAAGTAACAATGGTCTTTCCTTTAATTTCGACTGGGAAGAGTTTGAAAGCACAGCTTCGCTGTTCCCAAGCGGCTTTGCCCCCTGGGAAGCAAACAGCAGCCCTGATTCGCCAGAAGCTTATAATTCATAACTTTGGCCTTTTCCTAGTTAGTTTTGGTGTTACGGCACTGGGGTGGCCTCGGCAAAGGCGGCAATGGCAGCCCCTGCCTCGGCCTGCTGGGCAAGCCTGAGTTTTCCTGGCGCAGAGGCAGGAAGAGAGGGGAGAGGGGAGCAGGCTGGTGTTGAACGAAGGGATTTTGTAGGCAAACAAGGACGAGAAAGGCACGGCCGGGTCCGCCGGCCCTCACGGGCGGCGCAAGGCTCGGGCGGGGCCGGGCGCCGCAGCGGCGCTGTGCCCGCGGCCCCAGCGGGAAGATGTCGGCGTGCGGCGGCGCCTTCCGAGCGCTGCCGCAGAAAAGCTTCTCCTGCCTGCAGGACAGGGACATCGCCGACCGCCTCCTCAAATGGTGGGGGCAGCGCCCGCTGCGCGACGCCTCTGCCCAGGGCCGGCGGGGGGACAGGCGGGCCGTGCTGAGGGCCGCGGCCATTGCCGCGCCCACAGGACGCGGTGGCGTCGGGTGCGCGTCTGTTTCTCGCTTCTTTAAAATTTCCCCCCTCCCCACCCCCCATTTATTCCCTGCAACCCCTTCACGTGAAGTCCCCCTGATGTTCTCCAGGCAGGCAAACGGCGCCTTGTGAGGTGTGAGGGTCTGTCCCGGCCTCCCACCGTGAGCCCAGATCCATTTCAGCCCCGCGGCGGGGTCCGGCGCTGCTCGAGCCCTCCGACCGAGGGCTGGAGGCGCTTGTAACTGAGAATGGGGATGAAAAACCAAAGGATAATTGGTCAAAATAGCGTGTTATGTATGTCTTCTGAATATTTAATCTCATTTTTCCATTTCAGGTCCATGCAAGGCAGGATCACAGCACAAGCGTTCAGTTTTGACCAGCAGTTTAAGCCCTATCAAAAGGATGAGTTTCTTATGGTAGTTCTAAATACTTTGTATTTTAAGTTGATTCTCCCCACCATGAAATTATATTCAACATTAGCAGTGTTGAATGCTATTGGCCTGCTCACTGTCTCCTTGAAAGCAAGTGACTTAGGTGTGGTGCTCAAGTCTTTGTGGGTTAACTGTATTGTCCAGTAAAAATATTTTAGGCTGTACTAATGTTACTCTGCTTTAATAGGGAACAATTTAGCCTTTCAAGAGTCCCAAGAATGGAAATCTGAACTGGATGCTGATCTTGTCTCTAGGGTTTCATGTTGGGAAGTCCACCTAGTGTGAGACTTCGAACAGTGTACAGTCTCACAGCTATCAGTAAATTTCTCACAGTAAATTCACAGTGCAATTAGATGTGCATGTGCACCACATACCTGGAAATAAAACTTCTGAAATTTATTGGATACCATTGCTTTGTACTAGAATTTTGAACTCCCAGCTTTTTGAGATTCAAATCTATTGCTGATTTTGTGTCCTCCATTTCTGTTGTCTGCAAAGTCAAATCTCTTCATCTGTTTGCAGACAGAAAAAACCCAAACCTGTGGTTTTAAAAACTATGTGATTTTTACATCTGTTGTTTTAAAAACAACTTTTTGATATCTTGTATGTCTATTTTATATTGTTATCCTGGATAAAGAATTCAGCGTCTTTATATCTTAAAGACATTCACACAGAAATGCGCCAATATTTATTTCATCTTCCACTGATAAACATTTCAAATTATTGAAGTTTACAGAATACTCATTTATCCTCTCAATGCTTGTCTCTTTTGAATTAAAAATGTAAAGATATCGCTGTGAAGTTACGAAATCTGAAAAGCTGTGTAGTAATTGGGAAAAAAGGACCATTACATCTAATGTCTGATCTCTGTGTATCCCAGAAGGGGGAATAAAGAAATTTAGTGATACAGGAATTGAAAGATCCATAATTTCATTTTCTTAGCAGTTTCTTCAGTGCTTATTCACTCTGTAAGTGTGGGTTTTCTTAGTTGGCTTATCTATCTTGGAAACTTGCCACCTATCAGCATTACTATGGATGTCTCCTTTTAATTGATAAATCAATAAGATTGAATTCTTCACATCTTACTGTGGAATATATCCTTCATCCCTTCAATAACTTATGAATCTCCTCTGTATCTGTTTAATAATTTTGGTGTGTCTCTACACTTCCCCAAGCTTCAAATTTATTTAAATTTTAAAATTATACTTGTCATTTCATTTTTAACTTCAGTGACCTTGTTTGCAGAGATAGAACTTTCATCTTCAGTTTTCTGTACGTCTATGAATTTCATACATTTTTGTGTGTTCTGGGACTTAAACTGCTTTACTATAAAAATTGAATACTACATACATAAATATGCACTTGAAGATGCCTTCTATGTATAAAATACACTGGCTACACTGAGTTACAAACCCATGGATTTGGTGGTGTGATATTTAGTACACAAACTGGTATGATATGGAATCTGCTTACTAATTGGAGCCTTACAATTTGGATTGAAAGTATCCAAGGTACTATGATTGATGATGTTCTGTTTCATTTCATTAACTTGTATTCTCTTGTTTGAATATTATAGGCATTTTTTAATGATCAAAATGTGAACTCCAGTTTAAAGTTGCTGTCAGCTTCAGGACAATGGACCACATTGGGTAAATTTAGAATAAATTAATCTTAAATTAAAAAGTCTGTGTTTTAACTATTTTGCTCTGATTTACCATAATGACAGTTCATATATATGCGCTTTCAGCTAGTTGAAATACCTTAAAGAATTACTTCTTTTACTAAGTAATAGGAAGAGATTCTACTTCTAGAATAAAATAACTAATTTGTCACCTTTTATGCCCTTTTTTCTTTTGACCCCTGCATCATTCCATAAATCAAGCACCTGAAGCTGTTTATAAATGGTTTGTGGCATCCAGTTGACCTGATCATGTATCCAGACATAAACAACTGCATTTGTGGAATTGCAATAGTACCATATGCAGATAACATTTGGAGAAGGCCATTCTTCTGTAGAGGCAATGACCTGACTTGGGACAGGTCTGAGATGATTGCTGTGTTACAAATTGAAGTTGGGAGCAGAGGATTAGTAGAGCACACCCTGAGCTCGTGTAAATCTGCTGTCTGTACAGCCGTGGTGGTGGAGGCACAGAAGAGCCCCGTGGGACAGGCTGCTCCACTTGCAGCCGTGCCATGAGGGTCACTTAACTTCGTTGCCATGTCAGAAACTTCTGAACACACTCCATTATGTCTGGAGATGCAGATGAGACACTAAAGCAGGAAGGTCAAAAGCAAACAGCCAATTTGTGGCTACACTTTGAAATTGCGTTTTTCATTACATAAATGGCACACAAAAATTCATGGCAATTGCATGTGATAATGTAGTGGTGTTTTATGCATAATCTTATTGCATATTGCCAAAGTGATTTTCGATAATAGGAATACCTTAAAAGAGGGTAGTGGGAATCCCTCGTTTCTTTTGGTTTGTCTGCAATATTACTGTGTGTAAATATTCAGTGGAGTTTTGGGAATTTTCTAACTTTTCCATTTCAGCTCTCTGGAATTGGCATAGGTTTTTCCCCACTATATACAGTGACACTAGACATTGCCACTTTTTTGTCAGCAAAAATCCATTTTCCAAACACTTCACCCAACTGTTAAAACAATCGAAATATATATAAAATGCAAAAAATATCTCAAGTACCCTTCAGATACCTCTTTCTTTGGCAAGCAGAAAGAAAATAGATGTATTTTAAGCCAGTAGTAAACCTTTTCTTGCTTTAGACAGGATTTGTTTTAGGCTATCTGTCTAGTCTACAACTTGACAGTCCCTGTAGTGGAGGTCAGCAGGTTACATACCTTGTGTTAAGAGTGAAGAGTCTCTTGCCAAGTAACCCAGCTTAACTCTTGGTTCTTCTCAATCTTCCTCCACACAGAAGTGAAGCGTTTTGTCCCAAGGACTGGAAGGGTTCCCTTTCTAAATCCTGAACAGCTGGTATACCCTGTTTATTCTTAAAATTTCATCTTCCCATTCTTTGCCTATTTTTGGTGAGGAATGTTGGCACATTTTTCTATACTTAGTCTTCATGTGCATTTTTTGAAAATATAGTAGACATTAGCTGTGAGTGGGAGGAGGTAAAAATCATCTTCTAGTATTTTCTTCTTCAGACATGCTGATACATTAATCCAGATTTGCTTATCACTGTGGAGTAATTCTAAAACAACATTTCTGTTGTTAAAAAATACTGGAAACATGCTTATTTTGCTTTCTAGAAAATCTGAAGAAAATACATAGTCTACATTGATTCAAATACCACATTTATTCTGCTACAAACAAAAATGTTAGTAATTTTTTTTTTTTTAATGTAGGAGATAATTTGAGTGCGTAAGACAGATGGGGTTTAGGTAGATCCATAGAAAACTCCTTTCCCCTGCCCTCCATGAGCTTGGACAGAAAGTATTTCTGGATCCACAGAAAGATGTCAGCATTATAAAACAAATAATAAAACATTACTCTAGTGTTTATTTTCATAATATTTTTTTTCTTTTTTAAGGCTGTGGTCCCCTCTCACCTTTTTACTTATGTTTTTTTGTCCTGGTAGAATTCCACAATAACACATTGTTTCAAGGACTTCAGCTTCAACATTGCTTGAAATAAAACATTTTAGGACAGTGATACACTATGATATTCTCTAGTCTGCTTCCTCTGATCAGAAAGATCCTTAATGATCTAGTCTCAAACCAAACCTTTTTTTTGCCTGTAGGGCAATATCTGTAATAGGGATATTTTTTCACCTAGTTCTGACTGCCTGGCAGAGTGTCTGATTTTTTGGGTGTGCTTTAAGCCACTTATTCATCTGCTACTCTGATATTTCACAAATAGAAGCAGCAAAAGGAGCAAATTTGGTGCATACCCATTTATGTATTGAGTCTTGTGTTTTTTAAATAGCTGCAATGAGAACCAAATAGTTGTTTTTCCCTGGATACATTGCTGGCCTTGCACCTGTCAGCAGTCTTAGGGAGGCAGGACTGTATCTGCTTAAGCTCAATTAACACTTGAAAATTTATCTTCAAAGGGGGAAAGTTACCATCTATTTGTGTAAATAAAAAATTAGGATTTGCCTAAAAATGAATTCTTGAGTTGCCATATGTGCTTAAATCTTCAACAATTTCTGTCTTTAGAATGGAGTTTTAAAATCTAGAAGGTAATCTTGAATCAGCAATTTTTAAACTGCTGTTATAGGTTATAATTTGCAAAGAATTTTTGATATTTCATGAAACCATAAATCATTGACCTACACCTTTTACTTTTGAAATACCATATTTTTCTAATACTGAGCACTGAACTTGCGTTGCATATAAACTGTTTTGTAAATGGTAAATTACAAGATATTTTTCTTATATAAAAAACTTCCTTTGATTTTGGAGGAATTCTGAATACACCTAATCCAGGATTTATGTCTGCCATACTAGATATGCAATGTGTTAATTTGAAAGTATACTGGCAGCACTTTATAGATATTCCAGAGTTGGCTGTTATAATAAGCTTAAACTCTTTCAGGATTTCTCAGCTCTTTGTTTTCCACTTGTAGAGATGTCAAGGCATTTCTTCTTCCTTTTTCACTGCTTACTTTTATAGTGTTATTAAAACCTATCATTCTTGTCCAGGAAATTTTTAATTTCAAATCTCACTTCTCAAATAGAGAGCAGGACCTTCCACTGTATTTAAAATTTTCCATGTGTAGTTTGGTTTTCTGAACTACTGAACAAATTACAAAGCTCTTGATTTTTTTTTTTTCATTATTAAAGTTTTCATAAAGCCTTTTTTTCAGAGCAGGTCTCCTTCCCTTCTACCAATAAAATCCTTATAATTTAAGGCCTATAAATAGCTCAATTTCCTATATTTTTAGCTCAGTAACTGGATCTTTCACTTGTTCTCATTTAGCATCTGATGTTTGTTAGTCAACTTAGATTTTAATGTTAATTTTAAAATAATTTGTTTGATAAAAGCTGATATGTCTCATAATAAATCCCTTATAAAATAAAAATTCAATCTCTGTGAAAGGGAGCTGGAGAATTAGAAGAGGAAACTGGAAGTGAGGAGGTGGGAGGAAGTACAAATAAATAAATATCAGTTTGGGGTTTTCTCATAGGTTGTAATGCTGTAATTCCTGATTTTTTTCTGACTTGTTTTTGGTTATGTCCTATGATTATTTTGTATAGTCATTGTGTGTACAGGTAGGAGAAGGTAGTAAACCTTTTATTCTTTAATAAAAGTTACTCTTTTTCATAACCATTGTCTGTAGACCGGAAGCCAAGCAATTAAATGCTGTGCTTTTGTCTTTAACAGATTTTCTTGGCATCACAGTGGTCCAATAAAATAATTTTAATATTTTCTGTCAGTATTTTAGCTTAAGTAGGCATATTTTCAAGCTATCAACTTATAACTTTTTTTATTTTCCTGGTCTTGACTGGTTGGGTGGTACAGTTTACCCAGGTTTAGGTATTAAAATACCAGTCCTACTTACCCTATGAATAAATAGTCTCTTTGTAATAATATATGGCAGAAATCCTAAGGCTTTCTGCAGGTGGGGGCCAGAGAAAATATATGCTGTGCTTACAAAGATTAGCATTAGAGTGAAATGATAGGTGCTCTTGGAAGCACCATGGTTCATGCATCCCTTTTTGGCATGTTCCTGGTCCTGAAATACTGTCATCTAGAGGGAGATTTGGACATTTCCTGAATAGTAATTCTTAGTGATCCTTTGGGTCACTTTGTCAGTACAGCACTGAATTCTATCTTTAATTGTATGGTAAAAAGCCTTTGGATACTGTTATGTTGCTGGCCAGTCTCCCATCAAGGGAACCTACAGAGGAGGAGAGATAAGAATAAACTCATGGACAGCTGGAATGTTGTGACTGTTCTCTCTGCTGAGACACATTGCCCTTGTGCTGAATGCTCACTCATGTTCTCCTCCCCTCTCCTGTTGAGAAGCACTTGGAAGGTTGTTCAGGTGGACCTGGAGATGGGTAGAGAACACATTTATGTTGGACACTTGGACTGTAGAGAGAGACAGAACTGGGCTGAGTCCAAAGCTTCTTACACATCGGGCCTAATGCTATTTGAAATGCCATAAGTTATCCAGCACCATGCAGACAGATTTGTAGATGTAACGCTGTATATAGAGAAGATATGTGCCCTTATGGACTGATACCTCTTTAAGGAAAATACTATAGGACAGGCATCTCAAATGCCACTAGATGTCTGTGAGCAGCAGGATCCAGACTTGGATGATCTGCAAGCAAAGGGGGAAAAATTATAGAAATATATATTCTGCATTTAATGATTACAATAAATAATGTGATACTCCAGATTCATACAGGAAGTGCTGATAGTACTTTTTTCATCTGAAATAGCTGGTTGATAAAGCTTACAGTGGCTACAAAAGAACTTTAAAAGTTCAATCTAATACTTAACAAATCAAAAATTCTTTGATTTCTTCATGTTCATTATGGTTTTTACTTTGTGGAGTGCTGTTAGTAGCTATTGACTTCCATACTTCATCATGCCAATTTTGGCATATGTCCTGAGATGCTTTAAGGCTTAACCTGTGGAATATGATTTTCTGAGGGTGTGATCTAATGCAATGCTGGGTTCACACGGTGTTCCATCTATCCCTAGTTTCGGTTGATGGTATTTACCAACAGGGGGAGCAGACATATGAGCCTTAATGGAAAGTAATAGTCAGATGAATTTAATGCTTTCTTTGCGCTTGTTTCCTTCTTAGCTTTCTTTTCCTTTTTTTTTTTTTTTTTTTTTTTTTTACTTTGAGTGACTCTGACTGAGTCATGCTTACATGATGTGTGTTTTTTTAGAAACATGAAACACAGAACCAGCTTCCTATATCTTCCAGGTTCCAAGGTGACAAAAATTGATGCTACAGTGGTACCCTGTACACAGATTTCCATGTCATTTTTTGATCGGCTGTACTCTGAAGGAATTGTTAGAGAAGCTGGAACTATTGTGAAATGTTATGATGATTATTACGATGATATTCTTATCTCTGATGAATTAAGGAAGGTCAGTATAGTAATGAATAATTTATTATCATTTTTCCTATTCTATTAGGTAGTATAAAGACACATTTTTCAGGTTGCTTTTTTTCTGACAGTGGTAAAAACAGGCATCAATAGCCATGGTTTGCAAACAACTTACCTCACCAAGTTGAGGCACTGCAGTGCCTGAATATGTGAAAGCAATTACTTGTTTTCCAGGTGAGCCTTCTTTCATGTTTACATGGGAGAAAAAAGGTTAAGCCTTCTTCTACCCACCTATATTTCAGGCACTTTGTGCTGGGGGTGTGTGGGGGAAATGCAGCTGCTTGTTTGCTTAGGAGAATGCTAACGATGATGCTGTGATACTCAGAGCTGTAGGTTCACCCAGCCTTTCAGGTAGGGGATGAAACTGAATGTATTTGATAGCTACATCCTGAAGCACTCCTGGACAGGAATGCTGATAAAATATCTGAAGGCATTAGATAAAGAAAGCCATCTTAATACATTTTCTTGAAAGCAAGAGGAGCGATGGAAGAGGAAATTATTTTTCACTTTAATACTGGAAAATTACTAAATACAACTCCTGAACAGGTCTGCAATGTGAAACTGTTTGTTATACTCTAGTGGAAGTGTCAGAAAGCAGATTATCTGAAAAATAATCTCTAACAGTGGCACCCTTTTAATCAATGTATGTCTTTACTGTGTTTTTTTTTTACTTCATAAGCTAAAACCATTTTTTTAAATTTATGTTTGTGTAGCATTAGCAAAGCATAGTGTGGGAGAACTGGATTTTGCTCTTCCTTGTATATATAATCAACATAAGTACTAAATAATTATAGAGTTGCACTCATTTGCACTTGGCAAATCCTTTGAAGGCAATGTATTTGAACCAGTGACACTGGTTACAGGATGTGGCCTGAAATACTGGTCTGTCTTGTGAAGTTCTGGGAAAAGGTGAGAACTCAAGCTCATGTTTGAATTTCAGATGTAGTTTGTAGCCTAGCAGTTCAAAATACTTTGTATTTATTTATAAGTTGGGTAATGTGAAATGTTTTCTGAAAATTAAATTTATTTTATGTAGGAAGGTTAGAGGCAACATTTAAAATTAGAAATTATTGGGGTTTCAGTGTCTTCCCAGTTTCCTTCCCATGGAAGTGATTTGTGTGTCAGCATTTGCAAGTTGAGGGTTTAACATTGGTTTGAAACAAAGGTGATTCCTACTCCTAAGACCTAAGACATCAGAAAGAATAAGTCAAAATCCAGGAATGATACCAAAATTTCAAATTATTTAGTCAGGGATGTAGAACAGAAGACTGTAGGGGGCACCAAACTGTCTACTGGTGTCAGAGAGTGGCCTTTGACTGCAAGACTCCATGTTTCTTTCCTACCTGCCATGTTTTCTCTTTTTCAGCCAGGGAGGTTGGGATATGTATGAGGTGGCCATCCAGAACAGCTGTTGCCCCAACCCCTTTTTACTCAGGTTTTGTAGTTTTGTTATAAAGAGGGCCAGAGAGCAGTGGATTTATGGCTAACTTTGACCACTTTGCTTGGGCTGGCATCTGCGTTTTGGCTGACATGACTCAAATGTCTTGTAGCCATTGTGAGTTACAATTCCTGTCCACATTTACATGAAGCAGTGTTGACACGAATGTAGCAAGTCCTCTGTGTTCACATAATATCTCAGCCAAAGGCAGGTGACACGCATGGAAGCAGCTGGGTGCATGTCTGGCTAATCCAGGCTATGGATCAGGGCTCACTGGGGTCTGTAATAAAGAATGATGGGAGTTTGAGTGATCTCCTCTGGGAGATCCTAGAATTCCTTTACAAATATGAAATAACTCTGTCAATTTAAAAGTGAAAAAGCAAATGTTGCCAAAAACAGTTACCCCATTGATTAACAGGAATTGACATATCAAATATAGTTAGATTTTCAGATTGCTTGTTTCACTATCATGACAGATAATTAACCAGTGAAATAACAAGGCTTGAAAAATATTCCTTTATGTCTTTTGGGCATAAATCTGATAGTGATTCTTCTTTATATGTAAGAATTTTGAACCTAATTGCATCATTGGAAGAAGGATTTAGAAATATGTATTTCCATCCCTCATCCATGTATTTTACATGGGCATAATTTCTGTGTACCATACACCATACCAGCTGCATTATTTATAAACTGAATCTTAAATAAATTTTTATCAATTTGACTTCCTTGTTTTTTTCCTTATTCCACAAGGTTTTGCTTCTGGAGGATTCTGACCATTATGACATATTTACTCAATTGGATCGTGAAGAATTTCTGTTCTGTCTTTTTAAGCATTTTTGCATTGGAGGAGCTCTTTGCCAGTTTGAAGATGTAGTTGACCCATACTTAGAAACTACAAAAGCTTTTTATAAAGACTTGGTGAGGTAAGTGTTAGTCTCTTTTTGTACAACTGTGTACATATACACAGATACTTTGTATTGATTTGTGTGAATTTATTGTACATTACAGCTTCAAAAATGGCTCTGTTATTTGATCCACCTGCAAGTTTATTTGTGTCCGACTATCAAAATACCATGGAACAATGGTAGTAGTTCAGTGGTAAAAGAGATGCCATTTTAATTGCATCAGTCCCACATAAGAACATTTTTATATTACAGTTATGGATGGTTTGTAATTCATTCTGACAACATTACAACAATTACAAGATACTTTTTTTCTGTGACTGTCTGCCGAAAACATGGCATAGTATTGGAAACAGACTGTCTTCCCACTGTCATTGATAAAATATCAACAATTAAGTCTTGCCTGTATGATCTTGGTCTACTTTCAATTGGACTGCTTTTAGTTTAGGATTTAAAAATTGAAATAATTTGTTGACACTTCCAGTTCCATATATAATTTATCCCTGCTGATTTTTTTTTTAATACAGTTGTATTTTGGTCTTCCTAGTTCTGCAAATACACTTCTCGCAGTGTAAAGCTAATGGTGATAGAATCCGGCTGTTAACATGACATGGTGAACTAACACACATTTGTTTTCCCAGGTTTAGTGTATGAAATCATTTGAAACTTTATGTGAGGGGTTTTTTTTCCACTGAGGTTAGAGGTAATTGATCAGAGGTTTAGATTCAGACTAAAACCACAATTTTCACCCTGCTTTGATATATCCATATGCTGGCTTCTCTGATTGACAAAACTTCTTATGTTCTGGTTGTTGGGAAATGGAATGTAGTTATTGGTTATACAGACTCATTCTTAGTTAAGTTGATGGGAATATAAAGATTGTAAAAGATATTACTAAAATTGTTGTTAGTAGTTTTGGTCTTTTCATCTCGTACATAGATGAGAATCAAGTGGGTTCTTCAGAAATACAGCATCTGACAAAAGGATCTATCAATGCTTAATTCTACCTTCCCTTTTCTTTTACGTTGGTCATTCTACACTTGAATCAAGCTGCATGTTCCTTCAGTCCTGGGCCATAGGAAACTCTGCATTGACTGCAGCTGTTTCTGCTCTTCTGTTGTTGAATTAATCTAGGACAATGTGCAAATCCAATCAGTTCCTTCACTTAACTGCTCGCCTTTGCTGTTGAGTTGTTTTATCCCAAACAGGTTCAAGTTCTGTTCTAAGCCACTCATTTTCTTTACCTTCCTATCTCGTTAAACGTCTTTCCATTCTTTTTCCTTTTCATGCTGTCAAATTTGATAAGGATGTCAAATAGTTCTTATTACTTAAAACAGAAAAAAAAGTCTCTGCCAAGATCCTCCCACAATTTCATCCTGCTTTCAAAGTTTACCTTTTCTATATCCTCAACCTGTTTCCTATTAGCCCTTTGTATTTTCCTCTTCTGTGGTGCTTCTATCCTCTAAAAATATTTAGGAGAAAATATTTCAAGATCTATTCCTGTGCTGTTTGTTTTTGGTTTTGGGTTGGTTTTTTTTTTTGCCAGTTGGCAGATTGCTTTCTATCCTCACAAGTTTTGAAGTGACCTTGTAAGTGATCTTCAGAATTTGTCTACCATATGTCTCTCTGTTGCCTGTAAATGTCTGCTGGTTTCTCACTGCCAGAAGAGCTGGTGTTAGCACTGGTTACCAGTTGAAAACAAAACTTAGCATTTCACAGAATCTTTTATCTTTCTCCTTTGGTATTGAGTTCTTTGTCAGTCCCATGAGAACAGCTTTTGATCTTGACATTTCAGATATTTTCTCCCCCTTCAGAATCACAGTTGTGTTTTCTTGGTCTCATTTCCCCCTGCTCCCACTTGATCCAAAATGAAGCTTCTGTTTTATTTCCACGGTGTTAAGAAAGAAAAAGACAATGAGAGGCTCTGAATAGGGACACTAATGACAGTCTTGACTTAATTTCTAATTTCTGGGCACTGTATTACTTCATTCTTTCACAAATTACAGTAGAAAATAAAGCAATTAAAATTACTTTCTTAGTAATTAGTAATTACTTTCTTAGCCTCTTATTTTCAGTAAAAGATTGCTGATGATAGTAGTGATCTCTTAAATTCTGCTTACCAAAAAGTTCACCCTCAAATTTCTATTGAATACCAGGTTTTGTTTAAATTCCTTTTTTGACTGCTATCCTCTGTGTGTTTTCATTGTATCTTGGATTACAGTTGCATTGGACACTTTCTACTCTTTGTAAAGTGATATTAAAAGCTTTTCATGGTAATAAAAACTCTGTAAACTGTACTGTCCTTAAGGTTTAATTTTTATGTTTGAGGTTAAGAAGGCTTGGTACAAAACCAAATTGATACTTCAATGATTGTTAGCTGCTGGCTGATGATGTGCATTGAAAAATCAGCTGCCACAGATGAATTCAGTCTACTAACAGTAAGGTTATGGATGTATAAACTGCCACTGTTTAGTCCTGTTACTCTATTCCTTATGGGCAAGAGCCTTGGCATGAAGAGCTTCACAGAAGTGCCTTTACTGCTGGGAGCAGCAGACTTGTTAATGAGCTTTTCCCTATTTACCTTTATTACAACTTTTTTTTTTTTTTCTGGCCATACCTGAGTTCTAACTCCAAGGTACTAGCATTCAAAATAGTGTCAAAAGTTTTGAGGTTTCATTTTATTAAAGCATTTCTATGTGCATTGCTTTATTATGAGAGAATGAATTTTTTTTTAATTAACAGCTCTAGATATTTTACAAGCTAGGGACTTCCAAATGTCTGCTACTAAGTGGCAGACATTTTTCTCTTTGCAAAAAGAGTGATATATTCTTACTAAAAATTTAATGCACAACTTGTAGTCTGCTACCCTACAGTAATGAGTCTGTCATCAGATGAATCCATCCAAAATTCTAGTGTTTAGTGTTGTATCCTGTATAACCTAAATAATTTCAAATCCCTATCCCTTGTAGTATTTTGATTTAAATGAAATATTTACATAACATAAAATTGTTAATTAAAATATAATCTATGAATCTCTGTTGATAAATCTGGTCCTCTGTACTTAACCCCTGATTTTTCTGGCAGTGTTTCTCCATGGTGACAGCTGCTGTAGCATCTTGTAGTAATTATTTTCTTTTCCTTTCTTAATCTCCATCTCTACGCCCTTTTCCACATAATGAATGAATGTATGTGAAGGCATTAAGTTGTTCTTTTATTGTTTGGAAAGCCTAGTAAAATATTGCCAGTAAGGTTAGTATATAAATAAAGCCTATAATCAATAGAGAAACCATGAGGATGTTTGCTCTCCATATAAAGAGAACAGATGCACATTAAAATGATGAACTACCATATCCAATGAATAGTTTAGAAACTAACAATTTGAAAGAACATGGGGCTATTAACATTATTTTTAAAGAAATACTCTCCTCTCCAAAAGGACAAGATAGTTTTTTTCTAAAACCTTTCAGTGGGAAAAAAATAAATAGAGCAAATGAGCTTGTCAAAGGCAACCTATTGGTTTTCTTTCAAGTCAGCAAAGGAAAAATCTCATCTAATTTTAACAGACACGATTTTTTGCATTAAAAAATAACCAAAGTACTGAAAATAAACATTTTGAAAAATTACTTACAGGAAGCTAACCACAAGGGTAAAATTTCTCAAGGTCGTAGAATAAATAGGAAGACTTTGTCAACTCTTACTTTGGTATCCTAGATATATATATATATATATATATATATATATATATATATATATATATAACATGAAAATTAAGAAACCAGAAATTGATAGCGTAGTTTTCTGTCAGAAGAATCTGAAGCCAGAGTAACTTAAATACAACTGTTGCTTTTGGTGGTGGTGATACATGGTAGAAGGCCATAATGCCACTAATCCTCTACGTCATGTTCTGAAAGTTGTCACCCTTTCCACAGAGATGGTTGAAGAGTTTCTGAACTGCTGCAGTTACATGCCGGTGTGTCAGCATAAAGTGACATGTTAGTTTGGCTTAATGCGCTGGTCTGTGAACTGCAGTGGTTCAGAAGCTGAGTCATGAGGTAGCTGAGCTGTCCTGCTGGGAAGGCAGTGATCTCTGCAGGGGTGGGAAGGCACACCACTGGGGTCAGTACTGATTTCAGCAGTGCTGTCTTCATCCACCATCGAGTATGTCAACATGGCAGACGCAACAAAAAGTTCGGAGAAAGCGTCACTACTGACTGACCACAGGGAAGATCAGCCTCACAGTATAGGTTCAAACATGACTGTGTCATTAGTCTACAGATGAAATCAGTTAATTGGAGAGTCAATCTCTTTTATTGGCTGCAGAGATTGAATCAACAAAGGTTCTGTTGGTTGATTTGGGGTTCCTTTGTTCTTACAAAAAGAAGCTTTGCCAAAGCACTGGTAACAGGGGACTGCTGTCACGGCTTGGATCTGGTGTGGTGTTCAACTAGGCTGTGTTTCACACATCCTCTTGTAACTTGTCTATGCTGGGACCTTTCTTGGGAATGGAACCAACTTGTGACAAAACAGGTTTTGCACTTCTTGGAAGCACGTAAGTATGGAAGTTTTAAGCTTCAGCTGTTGCAGAGTGAGTTAATTTAAGTGGGAATCTGCAAAATTAGATAAATGAATAGCAGTTGCATGATCTAATTTCTGAAGAAATGTAAGCATCACTTAAAGCAGACTTCAGGAAAAATGTCATATTAAAATACTTTAAATAGGTTGAGATGCCTCAGAATATTATTCTTTGCAATATTCAGTGTTATTAGTAAATGTGACGGAAGAAATGGCAATCTTCACAGCAGTCTAGAAATATAAAAGCTCAGAACTAATCCCATCCCAAGTTGCATAGCTGACTATAAATACAAAATTCCAAAGGAGAAAAAATAAACCTAAACTATAATTATATACTAAATAAAAATGAGCTAAAGAATGTATTTCTTCACCAGTAATGCTTCTACTTCTTGTAGTCTGTATTAAAATGCATTCACTTTGCAGGTTTCTTTTTCAAAGAATATGGGAAAATATTTTTATATAATGTTTAGCTGTATAATTTTTCATATCTATGAAAATGAAAGCTCTGTATTTGGAATCATCTAGGTCTGGGTAATATTGCTGTGATTTAGTAGCTGAGAACAGTGAAACCAAGTCAGATTACTAAATATATTAAATATTTTTCAGTAAAATGTCATAATAACCATGTTACCTTACAGCGGCCACATAACTTCTCATGTTTAATATGACATAAGTTGAATTTTAGCTATAAATTTGACCTTCATAAAATTTGAGCAAGGATACATTGCATATGTTTAAAATGTATTTAATAAATTAAGGAGCCTATTTATGATAGAATCTATTAAAGAGTCTACTTATGATATATATTAAGTATGTATTATACCCCTGTATTTCAGTGTTCAAAAGAACCCTGAAACAAAAGAAATACGTATTATTTCTACAGTCTTCAGAGTGTCTGCATATGTAAGTATTAATAATTTTTATATGGGATTTTACTGGCAGTAATATACATAACACAACAATAATGAATTTACTTTTACACAAAGAAAATATAATATTCCATTGTAATGTTTTTTTTTCCCATAGCTGTCACTTTTTTATTCATTAACTCTTTCTCTGAACTCATCCAGTTTCTCATCCTCTTTACGGACTCTTCATTAGTAACCAGCAGCTAAAGTTTTATTTGGTAGATCACTCACTAAAAATAGGTTTACTGGATTACAGTGGAAGTCATAATAGTCATCCAGAAATTAGCTAATGAAAAAAAGGAATCTGAGTAATTCTGGGTTTAATACTAAATAATAATAAAACTTGAGTTAACAGTAAGGATCGGGGATGCACTGTTTACTACCTGTAGTTCTGTTTTTTGAAATGTTGCTAGAGCTTTGTGAATAGCTTGTATTGCATCTGTTTCTGTAAAGACTGCAAGGAACTTTAGTATACAAAAAGGCTGGGGTAGTGAGATAACTGCTAACCTCTTCCCCTCCCTTGTCAAGTCTCATTCCTATCTGTTTCCCTTGCAAAATCTTACATTTACCATCAAGATAAGTTTGAGAACTGGCATGTTTACTAGATTCAGCATATCTGTCACTTAAGTTGTTACAGTAGGATGAACTACTCCAAATTCTTCTTGAGTAACCAGAATATGTGATAATTAAATGTCAGATAATGTACTGATTTTCAACAGCAGTAGCTGATGTCATTTCAGACTGCACAAACTTCCCTGTAGGTTGCCAATAGCCCAGTTGTTCATATGTTGGTCATCATCTTTTAAGTACCATGAATGATTCATAAAAGGCTTTTGAAAATAAACATTTTATGGGTGTATCAAAATTTATCTTTCTGCTAGGCTGCAGACTGTAATAAAAATAAAAAAGAAAACCCTGGTAACTGAATGTTCTTCTATTATTACTGTTCCTTTCACACCTCTAAATCAAATGCATTGATGTGAACTTTGCAGATTTCTGTGTTTAGGCGGATAGACATTAAAGAGCTCCCCTAACTGTGTTGGCCATACATTAAATATCACCAGTACTACAAAGAAAAAAAACAACAAACGAAACCCCAACCAAACTTTAGCAAATTTTGTAAACAAAATAGATGGACAAAAGAAGATTCAGTGTTAATGCAGAGCAAACCATCCTCCTTGTAGCCTTGGAGGAAAACTGGGCCTTACTGCACATTCTGAAAATTTGTTGGGTGAAGAAGAATTCTGAAATTACGATTTCTATTAAAGAACATCCTGAAGAATTTTCCCTCAGAAAACAGAAAGGCTTAAACAGTGTGTCTAGACTGTTAGATAGTTATGTGGATCAAAACTACTCCAGTCCATATGGCACTTACAAGAAGGACACTTACTGGAGCACAAATGTCCTGTGTTTGTGGTGAAAAGTTTCTTTCAAGGACATAACTACATTTCTGCAGTGGATTTAGTTTCTGTGTTCATTTGATAAATAACAGTAGAGTGTTACTATAATTCTGACAGTTTTTAAGCCAAGTTTTCTTGATTTGTATCTGGAAGAAAAGGACATACCCTCCTAGCCTGATGTAAGTAGATAAATAATTTTTAAAATAAATACATTTTAGAAAGCTGATCTCATAAAACTGACTTGTGTAGCTGAGCACAATTTTAAAATGGTATCTAAAAAAGCACACTATTAGACATGTAAATATCTCAAAGTTCTAAGTTATAGTTCACAGAATCACAGAATATGCTGAGTTAGAAGGGACCCACAAGGATGCTCAAGTTCAACTCCTGGCCCTGCACAGCACCATGCCCAGGGTCACACTGTGTGCCAGAGAGTGTTGCTCAAACACTTCATGACCTCTGTCAGGCTGGTGCTGTGACCATTTCCCTGGGGAGCCTGTTTAGTGCCCAACCACCCTCTGGGTGAAGAGCCTTTTCCTGATAGCCAACCTAAACCTGCCCTGACACAGCTTCAGGCCATTCCCTCAGGTCTGTCACTGGTCACCACAGAGCAGAGATCAGTGCCTGCCCCTCCTCTTCCCCTCACAAGGAAGCTGCAGACTGTCGTGAGGTCTCCCCTCAGTCTCCTTTTCTCCAGGCTGAACAGAGCAAGTGACCTCAGCAGCTCCTCATACGATTTCCCCTCAAGGCCCTTCACCATCATCACTGCCCTCCTTTGGATACTCTCTAATACTTTAATATCTTTTTTATGTTTTGGCACCCAGAACTGCCCCCAGCACTGGAGGTGAGGCTGCCCCAGCTCAGAGCAGAGCAGGACAATCCCCTCCCTTGCCCGGCTGGCCAGGCTGTGCCTGATGCCCCCCAGGACAGGGCTGGCCCTCCTGGCTGCCAGGGCACTGCTGGCTCATGTTCAACTCGACATCAGCCAGGACCCCCAGGTCTCTTTGTGCAGCACTGCTCTGCAGCATCTCATTCCCCAGTCTGCCTGTACATCCAGGGCTGCCCCATCCCAGGTGCAGGATCCAGCACTTTCTCTTGTTGAACTCCGTAAGGTTGGTCATTGTCCAGCATTCTAATTTGTTGAGGTCTCTCCTACAAATGTCTGTAGAGCTCTTCAGCATCAAAACCTGATAAACCTGGGCATCACAAGAGAAATAATTTTAGATCTTGTGACAAACTACTTGAGAACTTTGGAGCTTTCATATAGTGAAACACTTTTACAGCTTAAGTATTGGAGTGCTTACTGATATTTTAGAACTTTCTTTACCTGAATCCAAACTGTGTCAGTGTTAGGAAACAGAATAATGCAAAGTTTATTCAATAAGTATTTTTAAAAATTGTTAATTACATTATGCAGTTTTGAGAATCTTCAGCAGTATTTTTATTTCTGTTTTATGCTATGCATATGTATTCTTAAATCATCAGCTGTGTTGCTACAAAGAAAAAATAAAATGATCCTACTTTAACATAAGTAAATCAATCATTACACCCCCTGCATGTATGAACCAAAGTCCACACTGCAGATGGAATTGGTATGATTTTTGTGTACATGCATGAATGTAAATATCAGAGCCTTTATGCTCAAGCATTTTAGGGGTTTTATGACCTCTTTTGCTCATTAAAATTAAGAACCTTTTCATTTAATTAGATTATATTGACTATTTTCCTGATACTAGGTTTGGTGATTGCTTGAAATGCCTCATCACCAGAACTTATATTGTTTTTGTTCTTGAGTTGTTGAACAAATTTTTAGTGGGCTCAGTCAAAATCTCAACTGCCACAACCTCAAAACTTCAATCAATTCCACACAGACTGCAGGAGTGGGATCCTCAGTACCAATGGGAAAAGAGTTTAACTAGCAATCACGTCTTGATGCTGATCTTGTGTTACTTTTTTTCCTTCAGTTACATGCATGAATTTAGGTTATTTTTGGATCAAATTCCAAAGGCCTCTTGATGCTGAGCACTATAAAATCTTAAAATTTTGCTCTCCTTACTGCAGTTGAGAATCCAGTGTTTGTTACACATGCATCCTTAGAAAACACCTGAAGAAAGCTAGGTATTCTACAATTGGAGTTACAGAGCTTATATGCTGTGCCATTTAAAAATAGAATGCTATTTCTAGCTTGTGGCATTTGACTATCATTGGAAAATTCTGAGAATAAACATCAAATCTCTACCTGTCTAAAACAGTGCTTTTATGAGGTGCTTATCTTAATTTAGGATTTAGGGTTTGAATAATCCCCCAAAACATCTAATAACAAAACATCCCCCCAGAACATATTAATGGATTAATTCTCTTCAAAACAGCAGGAGAAAACGGGGTGCCAATAACAGCTAAACAATAAAATTCATAATTGGTCCTTGGTGCAGAAATGGGGACCCAGCTCTTTTCCTTCTCAGCTGACTTAACCACTGAGAGAGGTCACACTTTTCATGTTTCTTTGGTCCAAAAAAAAAGCTGTCTTCCTTTTATGCAAAGAAAGAGAGCTTCAACAGAAAAATGAAAAGATGTGAAATCTGGAATAGTCTGTGTGTTTAAAATTTTCCTGGAGAAAATGAACAATATATGCAATGTAGCAATTTCCCTCAAGCAGGAAAAGTGTAACAGAACCCACATCTCTTCAACTATTGTACAAAGGTGTTGGGGAGCAGGAGGAAACTGTTACATGTTTTAAAAGAAAGGAAGTGTCAGCTACATATTTATTGATCTTTCACATGTTCAATTACCACACTAACTAAATAAAAAACCCCAATGCTTTAAAAATCCCTCCATCTAGTTTTTGGATCCCTACTGGATTTGAAGTGTGTCCAGCTGTGCTGCTCTGTCAACACTGAAGCTTTCATTGACATGTGCAGACATAGGATGTTAATGTGAAGAACATGATTCCCCTGCTGATTGTCAGCTGAATGTATTTTTTTCAGAACGAGGATTTTGCAGCTAGGTGTCTAGAATCCCTTCAAACCTTTTCTGAGGACTGGCACACAGAATGTTTCCAATAATAATCCAAAGTTGTTAATGTAATCTGTAATAAGCGTTTTGCTTAAATGCAAATATTGGAACCTGAACAGATGCATTAGCAAATGTTAAGTGAAAAATATAACAGCGGATGGAACAGCTTTATGTATTAATATAGAGTAAGTGATTATTTTTCTCTTTCAAAGGAAACATGATGAGCTGTTGTATATTTAATCATTTGTATTTTAGGCTCTAATTGTGTAAACACATCCTTATATGTTTTACATTTTATATTAATATTACATTTACCTCAAGGTTATTTGATACATCCAGTCAGAATTACTGTGCATTTTGTAGTGTTGGGATCCTCATGGGGACATATACAATTTAAATAAACTGCGGTGTATTTGTTTTATTTTGCTGTGCAATGAACAGTTACAACTGGAACAAAATTATTAACTTCAGATTTTATTAATTCTCTTACAGATATCTCTATTGTCCCTAATACTGTTTTGGTTTTGGTTTTTTTCTTCCTCTCAGGATGTTAATGGCCTGTGTTACCCTTCAGGCAAAAGCCACCAACAGACTTTTGCCTACTTGATTGTGGATCCCTGCAAGCGACACGTGAATATTCTGTATCACTGTTTCGGTGGAAGCCTATTTACAAACTAGTTATAAACCTGGCTGGTGACCAGTTTTATAATGGAGATTGCCTTCTGTTGGGTTCAGGTAGATATTGCATAGTTTTCTGACGAGGAAGGCTCTACTTTTTGACGTGCTCAGAAGTGCTTCTCATTCACTCAGATGTTACTATGTGGTTAATTACAGTAGTTTTCCGGTATTTATAGTTCTTGAAGCTGTTTTCTTGGCCGCTTCCCCCCTTCCCTCACCCGTTTTATTCAATAAAAAGTATTTCTCTAGAGGTGTCATTTTTAAGAGCGTGCTTTACAGACCCGCGACCCGTATCTGCAGGGGAGACTCTGCAGTCGGTGAAAGCTCAGCGGAACCGGGAGAAAGCACGGAGGGGACCGGCGGGAGGGGTCCCGGCCCGATGCCCCCTCCGGTGGCAGGGAAAGGCGGCCGCCCCTCCCAACCCTCTCGCGAAGCGGCCTCCTGGAAGTTGGGATAGAAGTTCGGGAGAAAAAAAGTTGTGGTTGGCGGCAGCGGGCGGGCGGAGAGGCGCGGGCGGGCGCGGAGCGGAGCCGGCCGGGCCCGCGGGCGGAGCGGGGTCCGGGGGGGCCGCGCAGCGCCCCCAGCGCCGCGGGCGGGAGGCGGTGCGGGCGGGCGCGCGCAGCAGCGCTGCGAGCACGGGCTCCCTCGCTCGGATACGGTGCGGGCGGGCTCAGGAGGGGCGGAGCCGGCGGCGGAGAGTGATTCGGGCGGGCGTAACTGCGAACTTTTGTTTGGTGTGTTGTGTGAGTTAGTTTCCGCCGCCGGGACAGAGGCGCCGGCCGGGCTGGGCCGGGCTCGGGGAAGCGCCGCACGGCCAGAGTTGTTTTGCCAGTTGCCGCGGGCGGGTCGGCTTCCCGACCGAGGGGTGAGAAGCACCGGCGACAGCAGGACGAGCCCGCGGCCCGGGGAGCGGGGCATGCGGGACTGGGAATCCGGGCTCTGAGCCGCCGAGCCCCGCCAGGGAAGCGCCGGGGGGTCCCGACGGAGCCATGGATCCTGGGCAGCCTCAAACGCAGCAGCCGCCGCAGGCGGCGCAGCCCCCGGCCTCGCAGCAGCAGCAGCCGCCGCCGCAGCCCCCCGGCCCGGTGTCGGGGGCCCCGGCCGGCGCGGCGCAGCCCCCGGGTGCTGGGCCCCCTCCGGCGGGGCACCAGATCGTCCATGTGCGGGGCGACTCCGAGACCGACTTGGAGGCGCTGTTCAACGCCGTGATGAACCCCAAGGGCGCCAACGTGCCACACACGCTGCCCATGCGACTGCGGAAACTGCCCGACTCCTTCTTCAAGCCGCCCGAGCCCAAGGCCCACTCCCGCCAGGTGAGGGGGAGGGAGGGAAGGGGCCCGCGCCGCGGGCGGTGGGGCAGCCCGGCCGGGCCGCGTTCCCCCTCCCGCCGCCCAGCTCCTCCCGGGGGAGGCGTGTGGGGGAGGGGGCCGGGGCGGGAATGCGCGGGGCCGAGCGGGGCGGGGGGCGCCCGGCCGGGGCTGTCGGGGCGCTCTCTGCCGCCCCCACACCCCTTTATTAGTTCTCCCCCTGGGGCAGGGCCGCCTCCCGCGCCCCGAGACGCCGACGGGGCCGGGACCGCGGCGGGAGGGCGGGCGAGCGCCGGCCCCGTCCCGGTCTCCAGCGGGGCCCCGAGCTCCACATCCGCTCCTTGGCTATCTCGGCCTCGCCGGGAGGGCGACGGTGGGGGTGAGCCCCTAAAACTTGGGTGGAAACGCTTCGCGTGGAATGTCGCTTTGCGGTCCAGTTCCCTGCCCTCTGTAGAAGGGGGCGATGAAGTGGTGCCAAACCTACACCCCCTCGCCCCGTCAGACAGTAAATATGGATGTGACTTTCCACCATTTCAGCACGGCGCTGGGTTGAGCAGGATTAACCCCCCCACATACACAGGCACGCACATCCGAAGTGAATTCCCGAACCCGACGCCAGGTCTGCCGGCGCCCAGGGTCCGCCGGGCGCAGCGCCCGCACGCAGGGCAGCGGCTGCAGCCTGGGGCCGGGGCTCGCAGCCCGGGGCCTCGGCCGTGCCGGCCCGGGGGAGGGAGCGATGCGGGGCAGGGCCGCGCGGGGAGCGGGGGAGGGATGCGGGGCGGGGCCGGGGGAAGGGGCGATGCGGGGGCAGGGCCGGGGAGGAGCGGGGTGGGCTATGCGGGGCAGGGTCTGTCTGGCCTCCGGCAGCGTTTGGTGTTTAAGCAGAGGGACTTTCGTACCAAGACCCAACTGCTGGTGTGAATACCAGCGAAAGCTACTGCTGTTAACCAACGTTTTGGATGGAGACTGTGCCTACCTAGTCAAGTGTTATTAAGTAATGAACTTAGTTAGTAAGCTATAAAATAGGTTGTATTACTGGCTATTGTCACGTTATCTGTGTAGCCAGTAAGGGTGAAACTCGCTGTGTACTGGTGCCTGGTACCCGTGTTGTTAAGGGTCTGTCAACATTTCCATTATTAAACTTCTGTTTTGAACGATTTATAGCTTGACTTCAGAAGTTTATTCCAGGCTGAACCTTGGCACGTACTCTCACAGCCTAGGAGTTAATTCATTTTCCAAATACTCAAAAAAAGCAGTCTGGCCTTCATATAGGAAGACTGAAAAGAAATTGGAAGGGGTGGAGCTGATCTGCTTCTGTAGTTTTGCTAGCTTTTGAGTTGCAGACCTTTAATAATGTTCTGAAATCCAGCAAGGAGTAAGGGTTTATGTATAGTGTTCCCCCAACTTGTGCAAATCTCATTGCGGTTCCATTGTGTACAAATCTCAATGGGTAGGCATTCATCTAACACTTGGTGCTGTGTCCTGTTAAATACAGTAACTGCAGTTAAATAGCTGTCATGTTTAAAATGCTCAAAAAGTGTGTGATGGTCGTCATACAAATTTCGGTTGTACCTTTAGGCTTAGCCTTTATTCCTTGTGTATGTTAATCTTTGCCTGTAAATCATATTTAGTTTAATCTCTGTTCCTAGTATCACTCAGTGCTTCCTAGAATATAAACTTGAAATCCAGCTAAAGCAAGACAGAATCATTTGCTGCATTGTGGCCTATTTTCATTTTTCCTTTTCGTTTAGTTGTACCCCATAAACATTCTGGTTAAAGAAAAGATCTCTATTTTCTATAATTCTGTGATTCTCAGGAGTTAAAATATTATAAATCCACTTGATTTACTACTCGCTTCTTTTGTCTGCATATAAGTGAAAACTGATTTGTTTCCATTTGAACACATGGAACTTTATGGGTACTTGCACGCATGAAGTGTGAGGGAGTGGAGCAGAACTGTAAGAGTGTGTAAGTGGGTCCTCTTATGGTGTAATACCTTGTGTAGAGAGGTGTGACAGGTATTGATACATGCATCTCATTATAGGTGTCAATGTTGTTCTGGTGTGTCTATAAAACCAGTTAATTGGTAAATATATTTTTAAAAGCCAATTTTACTTTAACCAGGTTTTTAGAGCTGCCTTTTCTGTTCCATGTTGGACATGTATTTAGTACTGGCGAGGACTTTCTGTGTATTTATGAGTGGTGACTCCTGTGAATGGGTTTGTGGGTCATTTCTGATTGACTGGTTAAACCGTTTGCTGAAGCTTTGCTTTGGATAAAGCATAGACAGACTGTAAAAGTTTGACTTAAAAGTTTGAGTTATTAGGAGGTGTTATATTCAGTCTTCTTGTTTAGGTTTTTTGTAATGGTTGAACTAATAAGTCTTCCTCCATTGGAACTCAATGCTGCCAGTTTGTATTTCACTATTGCTTTTCTCTTTGTGTGATCTTTTAAATCCCTACGGGGTTGGGGGAAATGGTGTGGGGTGTGCATATACTTGAATCCCCACACCCGCACTTGAAAAGGAGAGTGGGAAATTAACTCCTCCAGCAGAAAGTGGGTGTGATAGTAGTGAGTGGGTGCAGTCCAGTAACAAATCATTCAATGCACTGGATGAGATCTGCTGACTGCAGCGAGGTTTGTTCTTAACCCTGTGCTGAGGAGTAGGAACTTTAATTTTAAAATAAAACTAAGGGCTCTCAACACATACAGTTAATATTTCTTGACTTGTACAAGGGTTTTTGTGATGCTAATTAACCAAACTACATGGAGGCTTGCTTGAACAGTAACTAAAAAATAAGCAGAACTTTAGAACAACTGAGCTATGAATTTCTCCTGAAATGTTAATTTAAAGTGAAATGTCTTCTGACGGCTGCATTTCTACTGAAATATGGGAATCTTAATAAAAATCATTTCACTCCTGGCAGGCCAGCACTGATGCCGGGACAGCAGGAGCCCTGACCCCACAGCATGTCCGAGCTCATTCCTCTCCAGCATCACTGCAGCTGGGAGCTGTTTCTCCAGGGACACTTACACCCTCTGGAGTAGTGACTGGACCTGGAGCTCCATCTTCTCAGCACCTCCGCCAGTCTTCTTTTGAGATCCCTGATGATGTACCTTTGCCACCAGGTTGGGAGATGGCTAAGACACCATCTGGACAGAGATACTTTCTTAAGTAAGTAAAATTTCTTTTCAACTAGCTGTATCTCTGGCTTTTTTTTTTGGGGGGGGGATATATATGTTTTTACAATCTTAGAATTTCAGTAAATTTAATTGTGTTTAAAATATGTATTTTTAAAAGCTTGCTTGTGATTTTAAGTAGGGGACCCTGCCACTTCACTATTTCTCACATATCAACTCTACTGTTTCTGAAAACTGTATGGTACTCTGTGAATATTTGTCATATCTTAATCTTAGCTAAAGAATGTTATCCATTATATTGTGTACTAAAAAATCAGTGAAATTAGCAGTCATTTTTGAACAATGAAACTTTTGGATTTCCTGAATATTGTCAGAGTTGTCATGCAGGTCAAGATACATTTTACCTCATTTTAATAATAGAGATGCAGAAATACAGAGTTAACTTTAGAGAGTATTGTAGTGACAGTATGTCAGGTCTTCTTATGTTTTGATTAAAGACAATTGTTTAAATACACAACCAAAATGTTTTTTGCCTATTCTCTCTTCCTGAGGTAATTAACATACGTGTTTGATTAGAGTATTTGTGTTTGTATATTAACTCATCTACATTCCTGGCAATGAAAAGGAAATTTCAGAATTTCTAACATTGTTTCATGTTCCTAGAGCTGTAACTTTTCCACACAGTGAAATTAGTATCACCTTTTCTATAACTGAAGAAAAGTTAGACATGCCATCTATTTGACACTCAATCAGTCAGGAAACACTTTCTGTTATTCTGTGCCGTTTTCTAAAACAGCAGGGACTTGTCCTTCTTTCTGAAAATGTGCCCACCAAGACCATAACTTGCCCTCAAATGCTTTGACTATAATTTAAACTTTTTATTTAACAGCAAGTCTCTAAATAACTCATTATATGTCATTTGCAGGGTGGGGAGAGGTAACACTGTGTTACTTACGGAAAACTTGTTTCAGCCAAGAAAAACATATTTATTACTACTTTTCTCACTCAAACATTGTGATTAATACAATTGAAGTAGTTGAGCTTGTAGCTTCAAAAACAATAACAAATTTACATTGTCTGCAATGAAAATTGAACTTGCAGAACTTCTTAAAAATGTTTCTTGTTCCTGTAGCTGTGGTATTTCCATACAGAGGAATTTGCCTTTTCTTTTTTCAACCGAAAAGAGGTTGCAGTAGTTGCCTGAAATGATTTGAGCCTGATGATTCCCTTTTGAGAACAATAATTCTCTATTAGAAATATGAAAACAAGCATTGCTATATTGTGAAGATGTGATATTTTCTTTGGTGACGTTTTAAAGATCAGTGTGTTCTAGAATATGAGCTCTTCAGCAGGCACAAGTAGAAGGTTTTTTTGAACTGTGTAATTTATGCCATTTGAGAACTGTAGCTCATTGAACCTTGAGGAAAGAACAGAATGAGTTTTGAAATGAAAAGCAAACTTTTGTTTTGACTGTGTTAGATTTCTTAAAGAGCACCTTATGAAGCATGAAAAATAGATATTTGATTTTAAAGTTTTACTGCCACAAGTGTTTGTTCTTGATAACACTGTCAATTTTACAGAAGATGAAAGAGTTTAAGAGATGAAAAATGTCTTCCTGCTCTTCTAATGAATTTTTTTAATTGTGCTCATTCAGGTGAAATCAGAGTGAAAGATTTATTCTTGGAAAGCTTTTTCTGCAGTTTGATTATTACCACAAAAATCTTTCCTTTTTCTTCTGCAAGTTTTTTTGTCCTTTCTTGGTGTCCTGGTATCCATTTCAAAGGGTCAGGTTTCAGCAAGAACAATAAAGAGCCTGAGACTGGAAAGTACACACAAGTCTGGCAATCTCATCTGCATGAGCAAGATCGTTTGTTCTCAAGCAGACATCCAAAGTAAATGATTGAAAGAGCTGCTAGCTGTGAAGGATGTGTCTTGAAGGGGAAAGGAGTGGAAACAAACCAGGTTGTTAGGAAAAAAAATAAAGGCTATGCTTTTTGAACCTCTCCCTGCTGGGTCACATGCTGACCCTTGGGAGACTTTAAACAGTGTAATGGGCTGTTTCCTTTTGGCTTTCTTTGGGTGATGGTGGGGTATGAGAGAGTCTAAAGAGGACAGCTCTGTTCGCACTTGAAGAACATTTGTTCATAAAAGGTTGCTTAATATGATCTACAGGTGAGATCCACCAACTTCATTGGAGTTTTTTAAGACTTGTAAAAAGCATTTAAAGTGCTTGCACAATATTTGCTCTGTATTTGTAGGAAGCCCAAAGAAATTTAAGACTAGTTTTGAGTAGCAAGTTTGTATACTAAAGGGTTTTTTCACTGATGAGTGGTAAGTTCTGTCTCACACCTACAAGCCCACTAAAGCTCACATCTTGCCTAGTTATACCTTAAACATTTGTTTGATGTGTGAGTACTAAGATTTCTGATTCTAAACTACCTTTAATGTGGGTCCTTCTACCATATGCAGATTTTTAGTGTCTCTTCAAGTATTTGGCTTTTTTTTCTTCATTGGCTGCATTGCTCTTTGTTTCCACTTGCTCTGTTCTGTAGGTACTCTGTGAACAGTCTGGTAATCAGGCTCTAGAAAGATCTTAGCAGAATAGGTAACAGCATTAGATCCTTTCCAGATGTCGGTAAGCCTTATGGTTATAGCTATCATAATATGCTACGGTGCAAAGAGAATAATACAAAATTGAGTATCGTACTTAATACACTCTCGAATTACAGTCACTTCCACTAATCAGTGAGTCAAGCAGTGCAAACACAGTAATTGGTGCAAAGAAATGAAAATAGTGTATATGGGAGACAAAATACTTAATCATCTGTGTGTGTATATTTATAGAGATAGATGCACAGAGTTGTTTGGCCAGATATTTTATATACATACCCCATGTATCCATAAATATTAAAAGAAGGTGAGAGCAGTACTATAGGGTTTGAACCAGAACTACTCTTGTAAATTAGTCTGTCATCTGGATAAATAGACCCCCTTATGTATGAATGCCCAAGAATTTGCCAGAATTCCACCCATTAGCATTCATCTCACTGTTAGGAGTAGTAATGCTGAATTTAATTTTCCCTTGGCTATGATTTTGAGCAGTGGGTTAAGGCCTGCTTACTGTACAGCTGGTAAAACTATTTTTTATTGATACTGCTCCTTCAGAGGAGCTCATAAGTTAAGACTTGCTGGTTAGTAAGTGGTCACATCTGAGTCATCTCTCACTGGTGTAGCCCATTCTTAAACATACAGTAAAAAAGCCAAGCTTGGTTTGTGTGGTGATGTCAATTGCATTGCTTTTTAACCGCTTCCTGTTAGCCAGCTGCTGCTTGACATTTCGGTGAACTGTGCAGAAAGATAGGGAATCGCTCTCGAGGCAAAAGATAATGTGCTGTGGAAGTAGCAGACAACAGCTTGGAGAAAGAATAAACAAATTTTGCTCAGTTTTAGCATTACTCTTGTATCATTTTAAATTAGAGTTATGTTTTAATTCTTACAGAACTTATATAATACTTCTTCTCTTGTCGTACTCTGAGGAAAAGTTAACTGATTGTCCAGCAAAAAAGTCTTGTAATTATTTTTCCTACAGGAAGTAGTTCTTGCAAGCAGTTTATCAACAACTTCCTATTTTTTCTGTGAAGTGTTGAATGACTTCCTGAAGGAGGCCAAGGTGGTTTTCATTAGTATTTGTGGATGTGTTTGAGGTGTTTATCCATCTGGAAGAAAAAAAGATTGCTGTTACACATTTCTCATGTGCTCCATTTGGAGATAGGGCTTTGGGTGTTGCAAAACCAACTAGTGTTAAGACAACAGGGAATTTTGTTGCTATGATTTTTGGTTTTCGGTTTTTTTTATTTTATTATATCACACATGAAAAATACCCAGTGATGATGTTAAATTTCTCTTGCATCCTGTTTTTACCCCTGGCTGGTACTACCCACTACACCAATATCCTCTGCTCCACTTGGTCTCTCCACCCACCAAAGTAATCTTAGTTTTCAAGGACAAAAGATGTTTGTTGGAAAAGCTGCAGTCACAGCTGCATATTTTATTGAATACCTTAATTTAGTGAAGTGCATATTCGGAGTCATCAATATGACTTCTTGTGTTTATAGTTCTATAGTTCAAGCAAGGTGGTTAGTAAAATAGCAGTATTGTTGGAATCCAAAAGTGTAGCCAGTGCTTTTGATGGGCTTCTCCACTTTTGAAGATTTTTGGTTGATAAATTCTATTTGTAATATGTCAAGTTAGTTGCATTTTTATATTGATGATTTCACTGTTGAAGAAAATACTGAAAAGATCAAAGATCTCCCCAGAAAAAGCCATGAAAAAATGGGACTGTGGACACTGTCAGTTTTGGAACATAGCTGAAGGAAAAACATTAGTTAAAACACTTTCAAAGGAATGCCTGCTGTGGTATGTTTTTGACAATTTAAGGGAAGACAGTCACTGTACTGCTAAGTGTGTATTTTTCCTTCTACTTCTTTGAAGAGTCCTATGAAAGAACAATAACACAAGTTTTTTCGAATTCATAATTCTATTGAACATTTCAATATATTTGAAAGGGCTGAGGAAGAATAAGGGCAAATATGCCTCATAAGTGTTAGCACTGAGACTAGGCATCAATGAAAGCAGTGGAACACATTTCCTTGTGTTTGGTGAAATAACATTATCTATGCATTCAGTACCCTGCTGTACCAAGGTGATTTTATAAGACTATTCCAAAAAGCAGTTGCGATATGATTTCAGGTGAACAAAAAACATATCTCATGGTTTTCACAAATTGTTTTTTTTTTATTTATAAGCATATTGACATTTATTATCTTCAGAAGAAAATAGAGCTGGGGAAAACACAGCATCTGTGGCACCTAGTTGGAAGTTAATAATTAAAATCTTTCTGAGGAATTTTTTAAATTAATTGTTGATCTGAACCTTTCTTCTTCCCATGGGTTTTTGTCTTTCACATATTTCTCATAAAAGTCTTTGTGCATTATAGTATCTGATTTTGGGATTATATAGGTATCTAATACTGCTTTCCTATCTCCTGGATCAAATTTGAGATCAGTTTTATCTTACTGGTGATCTGAAAACTTTTTATTGTGTTGAAAGCTGTAACTGTGACCAAGTTTTAACTAGTCTTTTATAATTAAAATACTAAGTTATCTCTGATTAGTAATAAGAAGAGTATTCGAATACAGAATAATCAGAATTTCATGTTTAAAAAAAGATGCTTCTGTGATTCTACTTATGAAATATTTTGTCTGGTTATATTTGAGTTAGAGTTGTAACATTAAGCTCTATGGATGTAATTGCACTGCTGTAGAACTACTTCTGCTTTTTTTTTTTTTCTATGTGTGGAAGATGGCAAAGAATTACAGAGGTGGGGTTTATAGTAGTCATCTAGCTTGTTGCATAGGATAGTCTTAACCCCTCAGACACATGATGGAAATTCCTGCTTGACAGAAAGCGGTAAAATAATAAAAGCATGTTAATTTGAAAATTCCCATGAATGTAAGACTGAGCACTACTGCATCATATTTTTGGAAGAAGCTTCTAATGGGCAAATACTGTTGAACTGATCAGTGGCATGTTTGGGTAAAATCATACCCAAGATTTTTACAAGATTCATCTCTTAGTCTCTTCTCTTTCTCCTTCTGGAAATGAAAAAATAACAGTAGCTTTAAAATTCAAAATGTAAAGCCACCATTTATACTTTGCTTAATTTCCCTCTGCAGTTGTGGCACAACAGCTGCAAATTTTTAAAAGCTGACACAGCAAGCAAATTGGATTTTTCACTCTGTCTGGTTTTAAACTAAACCCTCAGAGAAAGCAACTTATTAGCACTGGGAGTGCTGAAATATTTAATGTCAGGACCTAAATTAAGTCACATGTAAAAGTAAAGCAGAGTTCCTGTTGCTCTCAAAGACAAGTTTTCCGGTATGGGATGTGAGCACTGGATGCAAGCACTTAGGGGGTGATGCCCAGGAGAGCAAGAGGTCAGGGCTGAGGTACAAGATTAACTGTTAAAACTAGTCTGAGATACAAGCAATCTTGATTAAGACTAGACACCTCTCCTCTGCAACCAACCAAAGAAAAGAAAACCAAAAATGAGGTAAACAGCAACAGGGATCTGTCATCCAAAATTAGGGATGTTCATCTTCTTTTTATATGTGGCCAGAGCGCTACATGTGTTTATCTTCATAGCTGGGAACAAATTCAGATGATGTAATTAGATTTAGTTTAACCTTTTAAAACTGATAGCTCTTCAGTTCTTGTATTAATTTGTGTCCTTGTGTTTTTTATACATTCCAACATACTTTCATTTATTGTTTGTACAGTTCTTATATACCTGTGCAGTAAAACTCAATAATGGTGGGTGGAACTTGCTGTCTTTTGCTATTTGAGTAAATATTCTTTTTTTTTAAGGTGTGTTTTTTTCTTTTTTTTTTTTCCTCTCCTAGTGGCAACAAGCTGTGTGTGGTTATTTAAGTGCTGTTATTTACCTGACTCAGTTTCTCATGTAAATTATAAAGAAAATTTCACTTGGATGAGTGCAGGAAATTCATGGGAGATTTCTGTGAGTAGCAGTCCTCTGGTAGTTGCCCCTAAGATATGGCCAAAGTACCATGTAGTTGGCCCAAGAGAATGACAGAATTGTGTCTAGGGGAAATTTAACAGCATGGGGGTTAGCATGATGAGAAACAAATTCTTGGAGGAATGTTGTATTGGAATGTTAACAGATAAATGCCTTGTACTGGCTGGACACTGTCCCCCAAACAGTTTGCTCAATCTGATTTTGATGTCAAGCTCTGTTGGGAAAGTTACCAGATGAAGTGTATTTTTTGTTAAGCACTTGAATAGGAATTTAAAAATGGGGAAAATTTGTTTTTAATACAAAACTGGTACCTCAAAGCTACTTTTTGCTAAATAAAACTGGAGTTTTATTTGGAGAACAAAAGTTTTTTAAGGCGTGACTAAGCTCTGTCACTGTTTCATGGCCTCCTGAAGTGCCTCTTGGAGTCTGTTTTCTGGGATTCACTCTGTTGCTGTTTTATTTGGCTTTTAACTAAGTTACTTCAGGCTGCATTTCAGGCAAGTATTCTAAATTGCTGGTTAAGTCAAAGTAATGATACAAAGCTGCCTTGTAAAGTAAGACTTTTACCAGTATGCTGCCTGTCGATCATGTCAGTTGCTAAGGAGACAAAAGCTGTCTTGAAAACAGTCTTGGACTTTGCTTTAATTTTGCTAACGAGGCTTTGCTGCGTCACAGTGAAAGACCAGATCTCTTGTTGAGTCTCTGACATGCTGTTTGGTAACTTAGATCAGTGTTAGGGGTTCAGTGTAGTTACTGATTATTACACTGAGGTTGTGAAGCCAGTTTTTTTTCTGCTGAATTGTTTTATTAGAAAGTCAAGTAATGGTCATTAACTATTGCTAGTTTATCTCCAGTGAGTTCTGATTTATTGAGAACTTGGTTGGAAGTCTGTCAGCGCTATACCGTATTGTTTAAACAGTGTTACAACTTCAAGGATGACTTTCCCTTTCTGATTCCTTTGTTGCAAGTAACTTTTTTTCCTTTACTGGTTATCAAGTTAAACATCTATGGCTGAATAAAGTATCTGAAAGTGAAGAAGCCTAGGTTTATACGCAAAATGGAATTCTTTGATTAAAGAAAATAAATGCACCTCACAGGTATCTTTTCTTATTGGATCTCACTTCTCAGTTATTTTTTCTAATTTGTTTTACTTATTTGAAAAGCTTGGATGCCAAGTCCTCTGCAATTATTTTGATTGTAACATTTCATGTAGTCTCTTTAGAATGGTGAAAAATAGAGTAAAAGAGAAATTTCTTCCTATGTTTGCTAACTATGCTGTTGGTGTAGGTGATATGGTTAATAAACCTAAATGTCCAATGAACACCTAATTCAGTAGTGATTTTTATTTACAAAATTTTTGTCACTCCCAGAGCAGCCAGCTTTGCATGAGTTAAGGATACGAAATAGATATACTTAAAAAGGTGTAATCTGATATATAAGGCCATGGCAAAGTTGCTTTGGAGCATGTTCTATGCCATCTTTAGAGGCTGTTTTTTGCATATATAAGAAAAACATGATGGCAGAAAAAAGTAATACTGTGCTGTAACTGGATTTTAGTTGTCAATTGACTTCAGTGATAGTCTTTGGGTCATGATGAATTATACTAATTTAACAGTGAAATATTTTAAATACTTACAGTTTTCAGTGAAAACATTTAATAGCACATTATGTGGTTATAGGGATTTGTACACAAGAGTCTGACTAAGCTAAAATTGGCTGTGTTCTAGTTCATGTGTGGATAGATTTTTGAAAGCTTTTTGTTGTGCTGCTGTTGACAGAATTATGTTATCAGTGTGGACCTGTGTTTCATTTTTATACCTTTGGCCTCTAAGCACATGCACACCTAATTTCTGACTGTGCATATCACTTACTTGTCAGTGAGTATAACATTTGAACTGAAGTAAGCATTCTCTTTCATAACTGGTATTTCAGGTTTTCACTTTTTATGAGATTTTAATTCTAAAACTAAGCAGACCTAAGATTTTGGAACCAAATAATTAGTAAGTAACAGAGTGCACGAACTTTCGGATTTGTAGTGTTAGAACTGTTAATCTTTATGATTCTGAGGCTTTGTCTTTTTATTTTTCCTGCAATGACTAGTAACAAGAAAAAGATCTATTGGATATTTAATATCCTGGTAATTTAGACATTGGTTAGGCATAAGGAAGAGAAAATGTGAAACAGACCTTAGCATAAACAGTTAGTTAAGAATTAACATTTTAAGATCTATGTTAATAAGGTCAAAGGAAGTCTTAATTACATGCTTTTAGAGATTGTTTGCAATTCAAAGTTGTCCCCATTTTTTATGACGTTGTCCTACATGTCCTGACATGATCAGCTTTGTCTTATGCAAATTTGTTGAGGAAGCTGGACAATTCATTGTTTTCTTAATTAATTAAATTTCAGTTTTATTTGGTAATATATATAGGAAAAAAGAATCAGTCAATCAACTTCATCATTGTGGTACCAATCTTCCAATTTTCACTTTTGGTATTGTGTTGGAGTAGGAGCAGGGAAGCAGAAGGGGGATGCTTTTGTTTTCTTCTGGTGCAACTATTTGTGTAGCTTTTGCTGACAGCTACAGTTTGAATCTTGTTTATACTGTGATGGTGAGCAACTCAGAGATTGTGGATGAACTTTATCTGATTGCTTTGCTCTTCAGTCTTGTTGAAGTGTAGGCTCCTGTCTGTGTCAAACTTGACTTTTTTTAAATGGCCTCAAACGCTTGGTCTCTGAAACCCAAGGGGGACGATTTTAAGTGGTTTTCAAGCTAAGGTAACAACTAACTTATCAAATAGCTGAGGGAGTGGCAATGAAGTAAAAATTGTTGGCTTTTGTCATGGATAAAATTTATGGGAAGAAGTCCTTTTTATCTGCAAGAAACAGTTGAGCTCTTGTTTTCTGCATGCAAATGTGCATGCACGTTTGTATGAAACTGATTTGAAATACAGGTGATCCTGGTGTTGATGCCTTTTACTTTGCCAGGATCTTTGCATAGTTTGCCTATAACTTTGTAAAATTGTTTATGTGAAAGGTATAAGCAAACATACAGTTTTGCTGATGCATGCTGCTTTTACTTCTTAACTAGCTTATATGACTTCTTTCTGATTTACCTGCCTGTCCAGGTAACTGTCTTTTTGCTAGTAATGGTCAGGAGCAAATTTCTTGCAAAGACTAAGCAGGACAAGCATATCTCTTTGCTCTTCAAGCAAATACTCTTTTCTGACAACTCTGCTGGCTTCCAACTGTCCTCCAAGACTTGTGTTGTCTCTCCCTGAGGTCCCTTTTAACACTGGCTGCATGCTTTGGCAAGGAGTCTGTCTCACTGGTTGTCTGTCCACTGCATAAAGAAACGCCTTCCATCTCTACTAAGCTTGGCCCCCATCAGCTGCATTCAGTCGTGCCCAGTTCTTACTTTAAATGTGACAATGAACATTTGGTACATATTTGTTCTATTCAAGATTGCTGTCTTTTCCTCTGGAAACCACTTCTTTTGAAATTTGAACATCTGCTGGATCTTCCTGGAATATAAATTTTTTTTCAGTAAACCCTGCCACCCATCTTTTTCATATCCGGAACTCATGCATTTTCCAATTTTTGTTATTTTTCAAGTGAAGGGTTAGAGATGTTTTGCAGCATTCACCATTCTGAACCTTCCATCTAAAATTACTCAGTTTATTCTTACTGCCACTTGTCCTTTTATGCTATAGATCTTCTTTTTCTCCTTTTTTCTTTTTCTTTGCAGTTAGAAAAAGATCTATAGCATAAAATTTACCAGAAGTAAATTTGTATCATTGGGGAACTATGGTGCTGCTGCTGCTTTCTCTTGGATAGATTCCAGTGTATAGGCTCTTGTGAAAGTTAGCGAGAGTCCCACCTGTGGTGCAAGAGCTGCTGATTCCTCCTTCCTAGTGCTGTGTGTTTGCTTTATAGTTGCTTACTGGCAACTGTTTCTTTGTGTCATATCAGGACCTATCTGCATCTTATAGCTGCCTTTTGTATGTTTTAATAAAAAACAACAGTACTTGCTGTTACTAATTAGATTGTGTAGTCGTTGGTTTCTGAAGCTTAATGCCTACTGTGATTGCTGTGTCTGCAGAAGGGGAGCCTTCTGTATAATTGTTGGGAGGCAAATACTTCTCTTGGTGCATTCATCTCGAAAGAGAAAGGTCATCTACACTTGTGTCTGGCTGGTGTTTGGGAGCTGCTTCCACGAAATGGAAGTATGCTGGTTTGAGAAAATGATGTGTATGTGCTTTAAAAGGATCAATTTCTAGAACAAAATATTTTGTGAATGATAGTACACATGTACTTAATGATATACTAGATGTACTGAACCTATTCAATGTATGTAGGTCTTGAATGGTAATTAAAGAAGGGAGCAGTGGCAGTGTATTTGGAAGATGACTTATGTTTCTTCACATACCCTGTTTCTGTGATGTTGAAACAATGTCAGTCTCAACCATGCTTTGGCACTGTCATTTGATACGCTACTAAATTTTGCTACAAAACCGTTTCTGCCTATACCATACTATACTTCCTAGTATCTGAATATCACATGCTTACACCATATTTTTTCTGTCCCATGCAGAATGTCTACATAGCACAATAGTTGAGTAACCAAAAGAGAAGTATTTGGCTCTCCAGAGTTGTGATTTTTTTTAAAGATTGTCAACCATCTGTAACTGATTTTGTGATACTGAATATGTTGTTTCAAATGCAGCAATTAGTAAATAAATAATAAGGGACAGTTGGCTGAGTCTGAAAAACACCTGACTAATTAGCTCAGTCGAAGCTTTCTTCTCACAGTAGTAAAGGTTGATTCTGCATAGACAGCTCAGCATTATCCAGCTCTTGACTGGACAAAGAACCATGGCTCAACAGGTGATCTAGACGTGGTTTGGGTTTTTTATCCATTTTTCCCCTGAAGTTCACAACCATAGCCATTAGTGTCATTAGTATTATCTCTCCAACCTAGTACTTAGTGAAGGTTGGTCATTCTTCCAACCTTCTGCTGAAAGCATACAAATGTTGCTAAAGCTTAATCAGGTCAGAAGTGACCTGTTGAGCCAAGTCTGGTAAACATTTAAGGTTGGAGATGCCATATCCTCCCTTCCTCCTATTAAAATGATCTTTCATAAGATGATTTTTTTGCAGCACAGCCAAATATCTAATGTAGTTCCTGGTGGACACAGTCATTTTGTAAAGTGACTGAAGTTTCTCTACTAGCCAAAAAAATTTATTTCTAGGTGGTATTTTCTTGTGATTAAAAAGAGAGCAATTAAGGCAGTTGCTATATTGGGTTTGCATAGTAGGATTTTGATAGCTGGGGTGCTGTAGGGATGATTTCTTTGAGATGTTACTAGAAGCTTCCTCCATTCTCACAGAGCCAATGCCATCTGGCTCTAAGAAGCTGGCCATCAGTGACAGAGGGTAGTTCTTCTGGAATAATATAGTTAAGAAGAAGAGAAAAAAACTTCTGCAGAACAGCAATAGCTGAAGAGAGGAGTGGGAGTATGTGAGAGGAGCAGCCCTCTAGACCCTAAGGTCAGTGCAGAAGGAGGGGTAGGAGGTGCTCCAGCCTCTGGAGCTGAGATTGCCCTGCAGCTCCTGCTGCAGCCCCTGGTGAGGCAGGTGTGCCCCTGCAGCCCATGGAGGTCCATGAGGATGCAGAGATCCACCTGCAGCCCCTGCAGGACCTCATGCCAGACCAGGTGGATGCCTGAAGGATGCTGTGACCCCATGGAAAGCCCACACTGTAACAGGCTTCTGGCAGGACCTGTGACTCCATGGAGAGAGAAGCCCACGCTGGAGCAGGTTTTCTGGCAGGACTTGTGAGCCCATGGGTCATTCACACTGGAGCAGCCTGTTCTGGAGAGGACCAACACAGGAGCAGTCTGCAGCCTATGGGTAGATCTGATGTTGGAGCTGTTAGTGAAGGGCTGCATCCCATGGGAGAGACACCACATTGCAGCAGAGGCCCTTCCCCTGAGTAGACAGCATGTGATGAACTGATAGCAGCCCCCATTCCCTGCCCCCTGCACTGTAGTCAGGGAGAAAGTAGAGAAATCAGAAGTGAAGTTGAGCCCAGGGAGAAGGAAGGGTTGGGTAAAGATGTTTTTTAACTTTTGGGGTTTTTTTTCTCATTATCCTGCTCTGATTTGACTGGCAGTAAATTAAAGTTGTTTCCCTGCATCACACATTCTGCCTGTGACTGTAACTGGTGAGTGATCTCTCTCTGTCCTTACCTCAACCTATGAGCCTTTTGTTATATTTTCTCTCCAGCTGAGGAGAGGAGAGATAGTGCAGCTTTGGGCACTTGGTGGCCCACCAGGGTCAGCCTACTACATTTTTATGGTCTGTTTCATATACTTCAGTTAGTCCTGTGTTGTGATATTCCATGACCTTGTTACATTGAGTCAGTTTGCCAAATTACTGTGCTGTACTCTACAGTGTGGTACTTATTCAGTAATTCATCTGGAGATCTGCCTTACTGGAATACCTGGTTAACAAGTATTTCTTGGTTGTTGCTTGCAGATCATATTTATGCAATTTCTTTTAAATTTCATTAAGTACTGGCAGGTTACTGGATGTGTAGTACAATAATTGCATTTCAGTCAGTATATAACATGGTTTCTTAAATGTATATGGTGAGTGCTAAGTCATAATAGCAGGGAATCATATTCAAAATAGAAGAAATTGCTCCTTGTCTATGAAATCATCCTCTATATTTGTACTGTCAGTGTACTGTAATAATGGGTTTCTGAGCAAGCTAGAACTGAGAAGAGGAAACCAGATAGAACAGAGAGAAGCTTATTTCTATTGGGAAAGCATGTCTTATAGTGTAGTTTGATTTTGGAAAAAAGTTTTACAGCGCTTACTTCTCATCTGATTCCAGAGCTATACTTGCTACTTGGCTGTAATGTGAGCTCATCACAGTGGTACATAGGGATGGTCTTTTTTCAGCAGTGGTCCTCCCCAGTTCTTGGTGCTACAGTCAGTCTTAATATTTCTCTTTTTGCTGTTGAATTTGTCATGGCACATGGGATGTGAGTTAGTAAAGTCATGGGAAGATAGCAGAGCCTAATGAGGTTAAAGATGTTAGAAGAGGTAGAGCTTGAAGAGGAAAAGCAAGCTTTGTGTACAGATTTTGTTTGAGGCGTCTTTCTGTGTTTTGTACCTGAAGCTATGCATAGCTATGCTATAAGCCATATATCAACGTTTTCTGTGATTATATTTGTGCAGCTAAACTCATTCTCTGATCCAGGTCATGGTCTGACTGCTCAGAGAAGGAAGTGAGGTAGATGCTTCCCAAGAGTTAATTAAGCAAATCAGTAGTGGCACTAAAGAGAGGTGCATGTGCCATCATTCCATCTGACATCAGAATCTAGTTGTACTTTTTTGTCAAAATAAGCCTCTATTCCATAAAGTATTTTATTTACACTTGGAATGACTGGGATTGGGGGTTTAGAGGAGCTTCTTGGTTGTGTGGTGGGTTAGGGATTTTGGTTTGAAGTTTTTTGGGGGGAGTGTGCATTATTTTTTTGTTGTATAGTTTGCTTATTTTTCACATTTACTGTCAATACTATTCTCTGCAATTCAAAATTACATGCTTACTATTTCCTGTGGAAATTAGTGAATTCTATCTTGCCTTGTTGTCGGCAGCCTTAGTGGGTATTTGATCATTTGTTTTGTCTGCAGTAAATATATTTTAGGTTTAACTGATGCTGTTTTTACTCTTTTACCGTGTGATGCAATCAAATAATATTTTAATGAACTTCATAGTGGCTGAACATAAACCTACATGTACAGGAGAAACAACATAAAATTCTAAGGCTTTATTGAAATGTTACTTCTAAATTCTTGACTAAAGCTTCTAAGCAGTGTTCTTCAGATACTCTTCTTTCTAATAAGTTCACTGTGGATATTAAACACAGTCATTGCAAGAGTAATTGAGTAATAAGACATAATGTTTATTCTTGTCTGTCTTCAATCCAGATTCTATAATGAACCTCCAGAAAAGGGGCCCTTTAGGTTTTTCCATCTTTATGCACATCATTTCAGCTATGGTGATGCTGAACAAATGTAACAATTCTAAATCTAAAATCCAGAGAGTTGATTGACTACAGTCCTCAAGAAGTGAGTTTAGAAAGTGTAGAAAATTTCACTTTTTAAATTGTATTGTGAGATATTTGGTTCAAAAAACACAAAAAACCCCAATCACCCCTGTGTAGGGTCCTGTAGGTATGTGATCAAAATCTTCTGTTTCTGGACTTTGCATTCTTGTGCTGTTTATAGAAGGACAGGTCTCACTGAATGGAGTAGCCTGAAACATGGTGTAAGATGGTCTGCTTTGGTGTCTAACTGAAAATGTCAGTCTCTGGTCCAAATATGTGGTACATCAGGAAATAATATAGATAAATTTGTATAACTCTTTGGTTTAGATGGGGGTTTTAAGGGGTCATTCTTGGTTTTGCTTTCTTTGTAGTAAATAAACCCATGTATTAATATTTAGCTTAATATGAACTTCACAAACAGCAAAAATTAATAAGGAAAAAGATATTTTAGTGAGCCATATGGAGAAGAAAAATTAAAAAGGAGTCATGTTTGTCTGGCTTGTAAACTTCAAGTTTTATTGCAGCCATCTGTGTAGAGTTACCACCTTTCTTCACTGAAACTGGACTAGGGTGGCACATTGGTTCTTCCAATCTCATCAGTACACATCTTAGTTACTTAGGGCTAGCAACTAAAAATAAAAGGACAATCCAGAAAAAAGGCATACTTTGATGCTTGATAAGTATTATACTTTGCTGTGATCCAGTATGTGTTCTGTAGCTAATTTATTGAGTTCTGAGCTTGATTTTATTTTAACAATATGCATAAACTTGGCTTTGCTGTAGTTACAGATTTGATGTGTGAACTAAATTCAGCTGAAATCAGCAAGGGGTGTGCGGTGGTTTTGTGGTTGGATTTTTTTTTCTTTTGTTTTGGTCTGTGGTTTTGAGGTTTTTGGTTTGGGTTTTTTTTGTTCCTTTAGTTAAAAAACTTGAACATTGAATTGAGCTATTAGCTCATGTGATGTGTGCTATCAAAGATGATGTGCTAATAAAGCTAAAATAAAATTTTGTTGCCTTTGTATAGAATCTTCTGTTTTCCTTTAATTTATGTTTCCTTGTAATTTAACAGTTCAAAACTTCTAGCTTAATTGGAAGATCTGAAATAGTGTGGATTTTTGGAGGAGTGCTGGGAGGAAGATAACTTGGATTTTTGTCACTGCATATAAATATTGATTTTTGAGCCTACAAGTGCTCAGCCAAGTTTCAGCCTGTTCAAGCCATTAACAGGATCCAAAATCTGCACAAAATGAATGAAGTTACTGTAGTTAACTTTCATTGTAGGAATATAACATTAATTTTAGTGTGTAAATTTTGTGCACCGGGTATTAGAAAGTTACTGTAAAAAGAAATGTATTGAGCTGAATTAATGACTGATCTACAAGTGATTTTTAATCCTGGAATTATTTAAGTTGGAAAGAAGGAGGTCATGGAGCCCAACTGCTAGCCTGACACCACTATGTTCACCATCCCAAAGTGCCACGTGTCTATGTCTTTTAAATACCTCCAGGGATGATGACTCCACCACTTCCTTGGAAGTGGTTCAGCCTGTTCCAATGTTTGACAGCCCTTTCAGTGAATCAGTTTCTCCTGATACCCAACATAAACTTCCCTGGCACAACTTGTGACCATTTCATCCTGTCCTGTCACTTGTTACTTAAGATAAGAGTCTGATCCCCACCTGGCTACACCCTCCTTTCAGGCACTTGCAGAGAGTGATGAGCTGCTCCCCGAGCCTCCTTTTCCCCAGGCTGAGCACCCCCAGCTCCCTCAGCTGCTCCTCACAGGACTTGTGCTCCAGAGCCTTCCCCAGCTCCGCTGCCCCTCTCTGGACACGCTCCAGCCCCTCAATGTCTTTCTTGCAGCGAGGGGCCCAGAACTGAGCCCAGGACTGGAGGTGTGGCCTGAGCAGTGCTGAGCACAGGGGACGGTCACTGCCCTGCTCCTGCTGGCCACACCAGAGCTGATCCAGGCCAGGGTGCCATCGGCCTTCTTGGCCACCTGGGCACACACTGGAGCAACTGCTGACCAGCACAGCCAGGTCCTTTTCCATCTGGCTTATTTCCAGCCACTGCCCCCAGCCTGTAGCACTGCTTGGGGTTGCAGTGACCCAGGTGCAGGACCCAGCACTTGGCTTTGTGGAACCTCATGCAGTTCCTTGACCAACTGTTATCACAGATCCAGCCTGTCCAGATTGCCCTGCAGAGCCACCAGCAGATCAACAGTCACACCCAACTAGGTGTCATCTGTGAATTTGCTGAGTGGACACTTGATCTTCTAATACACATCATCAGAAAATACATTAAATAGGGCTGGCCCCAATACTGAGCCCTTGGGCTCACCCTGCTTGTGTGCCACTTGTGTGCCAGCTGGACATGACTCCATTCACACCTGATCTCTGGATCTCTGGCAGTTTTTATCCAGTGAACAATGTAGCCCCTGCAAGCCATGAGCACCCAGCTTCTCCAGGAGAATGCTGTGGTAAATGGTGCCGGAGGCTTTACTAAAATCCACCTAGACAAAATCCACAGCCTTTCTGTCATCCACTGAGAAGGTCACCTGGTCACGTAAAGAGATCAGGTTGATCAAGCAGGACCTGCCTTTCACAAACCTGTGCTGTCTGTGCCTGATCCCTGGTTGTGCTGCATGTGCTGAGTGTTGGCACTAAAGATGATCTGTTCCATGGCCTTCCTGGCACTGAGGTTAGGCTGACAGGCCTGTACTCTCATAGCTCCTCTGTCTCTTCTCATAGATGGGATTCACATTTGCTGACCTTTAGTCAACTGGGACCTCACTAGTTCCCGGGACTGCTGGTAAATGATGGAAATTGGCATTTCCACCACCTCCCTCAGGACTCTTGGGTGGATCTCATTTGACCCCACAGAGACATGTCTGCATGGTGTAGCAGCTTGCTGACTGATTCTTCTAGGATTATGGGAGTTTCATTCTGCTCCCCATCCCGGTCTTCTAGCTTAGGGGGCTAGGTACTCTTGAGAACAACTGGTCTTACTATTAAGAAGAGCTGAGGCAATGAAGGCATTAAGTCATCCTTTGTCACTATGCTTCTCCCTGTTTGTAGAAAAGGATGGAGGTTCTCTTTAGCTCTCCTTTTGTTGCCAATGCATTCATGGAAACATTTTTATTGCCCTTAGCAGCAGCAATCAGTTTAAGTTCTAGTTGTGCTTTGGTCCTAATTTTCTCTTTGTATAATCTATGACATCTTTGTAGTCCTCATGAGTTTCCTCCCCTTCTCCCAAACATCACAAACTTTTCTTTTTATCATTACTTCTGGCCAGGTCTGTCTGTTCAGCCAGGCCAGTCTTCCTCAACAGCTTGTCTTTTTACCACATTGGGATGGCCTGTTCCCATACCGTTCATAATTAATTCCTGAAGAATGTCCAGCCTTCTTGCATTCCTTTGCCCTTTAGGATGGCCTCCCAAGTGACTTTCTCAATCATGCTCCTAAACAGGCCAAAATCTGCCTTCTGTAAGTCCACAGTGGCAGTACTGCTGATGCCTGTTACTTTTGAGAATTGAAACACTCATTTTGTGAGTGCTGTGACCAAAACGGCCTCTGACCATCCACCAGTCCTCCTCTGCTCACAAACACATGGTCCAAGGGGACACCTTCCCTAGTTGGCTTCCTCGCCAGCTCTGTAAGGGAAGTCTCTTTCACAGACTCCAGGAATATCCTGGACTGTTTCCTCTCTACTGTGTTGTACTTCAGCAGACATCTGGTAAGTCAAAGGCTCCCATGAGAATAAGGGATAGAGATGGTGAGACTTCTTCCAGCTGCTTACAGAATATTTCATCTGCCTCTTCATTGGTTGGGTAGTGTATAACAGACTCCCACCAGAATATCTGTCTTGTTGGCATAAAATGTACTCCATAATAATTTGATCAAAGTGTGCTAAAAATAAAATTGAGGGATTTTTTTTTTTTACAAAAGCTGAGTGGTTTATATCTAAAGTGGGGTATTGATAAGTACTATGAGTTGTACTAGATCTAAGTGGGATATTTAACAGTGTAACTATTGTACTTAGCAGCTCAACTTTTAAGTAGTAGGTCTTTTGAAACTGCTCCTAGTCCAGGTAAAATCAGAACAAGTATTTTTTGTTCTCAAAAGCTTTGTGTTGTAAGTGCACCTGAGCAAGCAAAAGTCTCAGATGTTCTGAATGTCTGTCTCAGTAGAGTAAATCACAGAATGCAAGCTGTATTAAGAAGGGTAAATGCATAAATTTGTTCACAAGTGTATCCACACCACACTCTTCCTTCTTGGTTGGATTTTTTTTGTTGCTGAACATGTTGGGGCTTTTTGTTGTTTAACATATTGCAAGTTCTTGAAGCACACTTACCAGCAAAATTGAAATGTTGAGCAAGGTTCAAGTTCGTACAGCAGGTAATGTGAGGGAGGGTTTAGAGAAAATAATGCAATATTGACATTTCTTCATTTCTTTCTCATGCTAAAGAAAAGTTGTTCAGCAGGAAGAATAAAAGAGGTAATGATTTGGCTCACTTTTAATTAGTAATGACAGTTTGAAATTACAATTGCATGCTTATACAGTACAATCTGTAGTGACAAAATTAGCATGCTACTGCTAATTGTTGTATAGTAAACTTAGGTTTGATATGGATGCCTAAGAGGTGGGATGGGTTTGGGTTTTTGCTGAATTTTTTTTCTCAGAAAATATACGTGGATGTTTTGTTTGCTGTAGGCTAAGCAAGGTGATGAAGAATACTGATTGTCAGACCAACAGGAATTGATGTAGGGAAACAAGAAAACAAGAAACGTGTAGGTACAGGTCTGCTACTAAAGGAATGTGTCATGGTTTATTCTTGGAAGAACCGATATTAACAAAGAACTGAAGCTTGTACCATTGTTTTCAGGTATTTTACTAAACATTTAAATGTGTGAGTTAATCAGTAGGATTTTATAAATTTTCTAAAGTTCAATCCTTTTCTAAAATGTCATGTTCCTTATGTAAATAGTTGCTGCAGTTGCAGTTCATCTCAAAAATCAGAATACAAAATGACCTTGTTCCTTGCTCCTCATGGCTCCTTTTTGATTTATGACTTGTTCTTCCAGTTGACCAGCTTGGTTTAACTGCTGTGCTGTGTAAAACTGAAGTAAACTTTGAATGCTTTAATTAACTGTCATACTATATGAGGATAGAGAAGATAGTTTCAGTGTATGTTTCATTACAGAAAGATGTATTCAACTCATCTGTGAACCTTTTATTCTCCCATATGTATATAATCAGATACATACATCAAAATACATGCAAACTGATTTTAAGCAGAAGTCAAACTTGTAACACAAAAACATGTTTTAAGAAATAAGTGCCATTAAAATTCTCACTGCTCAATAGAGAACTTCAGTGGCTGACACATACTTGGACCAAAAAGGAACAAAAAACACAACACTGTTAAATATTTTGTGTAAATTCAGTCAAGGATTTTGTATAGCCTGAAATTTCTCTCAAAGCAGAAATTACCAAGTGTGCCTGAGATCTAAAGCTGGTAGTTCTGATTCTGGAAATTTTTGTATTTGAAGTGATTTCATGTGGGTTTTAATAGTCATTACCCAGTAACTCTACAGCAGAGCCAGTGTGACAAAATCAGAAAGAAATAAATCTCAGTTCTGAGCTATGCATTTCTTTTACACTATGGTTGTAAGCTGTTTTTTCTTTCTAGTAGCACTAGATATGCCACTGATGGTAATGTCACACAGTAACTACAGGAGAGAGACAACAAAAATTAATTACTTTTATTTCCTTTTTTAGTACTTCTCTGTTTCATAGTACAAGCTTTTTGATTGTAGGATTAATTGAAGCCAATCTACAGATTTCTAGAGATTGGATACTGCCTTCTTTAGTGAACAATTTGGTATTAATAGTATTGATCACCAGAGGTCTAGTATTTCAACTCTTTTTTCAATCTGCTTCTGTTTGGCAAGTCCATTTTAATTCCTATATTATATTTTGCTTTATTATGAGAAACGTTGGGAATTGAGTAATGCAGTAAAGCTTCCTCTGAAAGAAAAGGGGAAGGGTCAAAATGATAATTTCTTAAATTGATGCTTATAGCCTGCTGTTCAGTGGCAACCAGTGGATCTCTATTGATTGGGGCAATTTAGCCTTTTGTAATGAAAGCCTGTGTTTATTATTGGTTTGGATTTGAGCTCTGATTAAGTCCATCAGTAGTTATTTTCTGGGCAAATATGTCAGCAGTGGAAAAGAAATTGGCAGTTAAGATTGCAAATGCTCAATGTTACAGTAGGTTTGAGTCTAAAAATAATTATATCATCACAATTCTATTTTTTTGTGTGAGTGGTTTTACTTCTGTTAAATAGAGTTCCTACTAATTAACTTCATTTTTTGTTACATTGAAAGCCTCGGAGCTCTTTACTGGTTGCTTTTGCAAATCACAACCACAAAACTTGTCAGTTTTGCTAGTTCATCTGTTGTTAGACTAAATACACAAATCTGACCTGGCTAAAAAATTCAAGTAATACCCTTCTAGATAGATGCATTTTCCAGCTACCACCAGGGAATTTGGAAACACTAGAGGCATCTGTCACCTAATTTGACCTTCTTGATAAAGGCCATATGATGTAATCCATCAGTTTTGCTGTTGATAATCTGTACATTTATTCTTAACAAATAGTAGTCTATTTAAATGTTGACTTCCAGTGAAGTCATGCAAAGACCATGCAGGAGAAACTGTGCCTGCAATGGGGACAGGATTCTGAAATTAATTTTGTTTTGAGAGAACAGACAGAATATTGGATTCGTTTTATTATAGAAATAAAAAGTAATGAAAAATAACTGGAATAATGTTTATAATTTTGTTTGTAATTGTAACATTAATTCTTCTCTCTGTTGAAGGTATAAACATACTGTTGCTTTTAAACAAACTGTCTCCTCAAACTTCAGAGACCTGAACCTACTGAAATAGAGACCACTTTAATCAAGCAAAGAAAAGGCACAAAGTTTGAAAGTTTCAGTGGAAATGAGATTTAGTATTTCAATTTCTTTTCTTGAAAAGGGTCAGAGAACATGTGACAGCTAAAAATTAGTCCCTTCAGTATGTTTATTGACTTTACAAGTCAATATAATCTATCGAAACACCTTGTAAAGCCAATTTTAATTGGCATATAGAAATTATTTTGAAACTTCCCACCTTCTTGTGGAGTTAGACAGTCATGTTTTATTAATTAGTAACTTATAAATAAAAGCCAAGTTAGTTACTTCACTGCTCTTTGTGGTAGAAAGAGGCAGTGAGTGGATTAAATCTGAGGCCTAGTTTTCTTGACAAGAATTTCATAATATTTCCCACCCATTACTGTACTTATCTCAAGCTTCAGGTAAATGTGTGTCTGTAGTTCCACGGCTTCAGTAATGGCCTGTTTGCTGAAACTCTGGTTTGGAACTTCCTTTAGCTTAACTTTACAAGTTTGAGAGGTGGGTTATACAGTTGATTTTAAGAAGAGAAGTTGCACTTGTATTGTTTTACCCAGCTTTGGTGATCAGTAAATGGAATTGAAGATCAGCATCTTATGACACTTCGGCAATGGTTGCAACTTTTTTTTAAATGTACACTAAAAGTGCATACCAACTACTGGAAAAGAAGAAAGATGTGTGTGCTGCTTGCTGAAAGTGAAACTGGGACATGTTTATAAGGAAATTTGGTTCTCTTGTCATTGTGCCAGTCTGATAGGCACGTAGTGTTTCTTTATTCCTGAGGGAAGCAGAGGGAAACAATTGTATGAAGACATGTTTTAACAGTGGCTCGCTCAGCATGGCAGGGGTTAGCCAAGTTTTGAAGCCTTCTGGGAAGCAAGAGCCTGGGCATTATCTGTGAGGCCAAATGATGAGAAATTTTGAGTAAATGGTGTGGGGAAATACATGCTACATACTGAAATTATTATAAAAGTTATTACTGCCTGAGGGAACACTTCACAACAAAAGCAATAATTAAAAGCAGTATTATCCTGGCAAGACGCGGAGAACAAGATCTGTTCTTATAACAGAAGCATAATTGCAGTCTTGTCAAAATATCATTAGACCCTGTGGCGATTGAAAGAGCATCTTTCCAACATGGTTTGACTTTTTGGAGTGCATTTTTTATGCTTTAAGTAATTTAGCAGTTTTCTATTTACATTTTTTTTTCTTTTGATTTTTACAGTCAGCTTGAATAATGGTGTTTTTGTGAAGATCAGAAAAAAGTGAAACAAGTGGGACCAGATGCCCTTCCGCCTAAAAACCCCTTCAGATTAAAGGGAATCATACATTGTTTTTGCAAAGCTGTTTTATCCTCCTACAGTATAAACCTGATGGCTTCTTGGTATGGAAAATTAGGAGATGAATTATAGAGGAAAGCCATGATGGTTGTTAAACTCCCAATGTTTTAGAAGGCTGCTTTCAGCTTGAGTCAATGAAATATGAGACATGGGAGACTATCTAAACCAGGTTTTATCAGTAGTGTTCGTATACTTCCTGCTGTCATATTATTTGAAAAACATTGCATGTATGTAAATATATCCTTTTGGAGGCGGTCTTTTCATTGAAGCATTGTTGTTTAAAGAAGATTGTTTTGATTGTTGAGTGCTATCCTGTTGAGATACTAGGAACAAAAAGAGGGAGTTCAAATACAAATCTTCATTATATAACTATAAAAATGTCAAAGGTAAACACAATTAACAGCAAGTCTTTACAGAATTATATAAGTACATGTGTACACTGATGCCTTTTAATGTTTATCTTGACTTTTAGTCTCTGTATTTTGGTAACTGTTAGGTGTGTTTATAGGCATTTAGAGCAGCCGATCGCAGTTGACTTAAAGAACTCAAGTGCTCTTGTCAGAGTTGCTTGGTGATGTTATGAATACTTCAGTTCTGCTAATCACTTACAACTGGCAGTAGTTTGAGAAGGCATAGTTTTATTATTTTTCTACTTTATTTGTTATTTTTGCCTAAAGCTACTTAAGAAAATTTAAGATTTAGTAGTGTTGTTCTCCAAGTTGTTTCTTTTCATCAATTTCAGGGTGGGGTGGAGTCAGAAGGAGTATTTTTAAATCAACATAGCTTGATGAATCCTAAGATATCAAAATTCAGCTTTCTGAAGCTGGTTATAATAGTGCTTGAACCAATTTGCTGTTTCAAATAAATAGTAATTGAATCACTTCAATTCCTATAATTCAGCAACTATTTTGATAGTTTGTATGCAAATGTTTAAAAACTTGAGTTCCTTTTCTTGTCTGAATTACTTCATGAAACTTATTTACTATGTAAAACTAAGGTAGTCTGCTCCAGTCTGTCTGCAGCATTCGGTAATTTTTGTTTAAATTGGTTTTTAATTGTGAACTTGTCAGACTTTAAACTAATTAGACGTTCTCAAAACCTTACTCTTGGGAAATAACTTGAAACAAATACTTTATAAGGTGGCTTAGTCAAAATCTAGTGTGACGTGAGAGCTGCTGCTCCATGCTGACATGAACACACTCCCAGGCTTTCTTCCTTAGTCCCTTCCATCTTGGATGTCTGAAATAGGAACTTTAAAAATTCGCTGGCTCCTACGTTCTTTTAAGTACTTGGACTTTCTGATGACTCCGTTTGCATATGGGTATGTGAATTTTAGTGATAGTCACTATCATACTGTGTGTGTCTGTATGTGCATGTATATTTTGAAGTTTTCTGATTTCAGAACTCCTGAAAAAAATTAAAATGTATAAAAACTCTCATGGTTTGGAAACTGTAGCCTGTAGGAAGAGATTAGTCTTAACAATGCAGCATTGTCTATTGAGTCAATTAAGCGTGTAGGTTTAGCTAGCTTGGGAACAAGTTCTAGCATGTGACATTATAAATAGCACTCTCTCATAACAAATGTAAGCTTAGTAAGTGGGCCATAATTTCCCCTGCCCCTTTACCAGGGTTTTTTAGGCAACTGTACTCACAAAGAATTTCAGTCTTTCTGATGACTGTCTTGGGGTGCTAATACTATGTGCCTAGGGAGTGTTCGATTGATGTAAGGCTGATTTTCTCCAAGTGTTGTCTGTCTTCCTGACTTTCTTGGGCACATGATTTTTATTTATTTTTTCTGTTTATCCATATGTAGAATGGAACCCTGTGACCCAATGGCTCAGAAATCACTAAGACTATTGCTAAACCTGTCCCTCTTCACAACAGCTTGAATACACCATCTGATTGTTTGATCTAGCAAAAAGTAATAACATTTAGAATAAATATTTCTGTAAATTATCATAGCTGTTTTCTTAACAGATCATCATCCTTCAAGCTAAAATCATCCTCTGAAGTAATAGTTTTCAGGAGGTGATCAGTCACTGTCTGGTCACCTTCTAGATGTGAATTGATGTTAAAATCATGGCAAACTTAAGGATTTCTTGTCTTTAGCAATCAGCAAATGGAGGAACCTTGTCTTACTAGTGAGTGGTGCCCTTTAAGTCCTGGTTTCATTGCTGCATATGAATTTGTTTTGTCTTCTGGATTTGGACTCGGCTTTGTATTAGAACAATCTTTTTTCCTTCTTTCACCCCCTTCCCAATCCTGTTGTATTTAGTGGTGAATTAATTCAGACTGAATATCCTTCAGCATGAACCTCAGATCAGATTTCTCTTTGCATTTATGAAAACAGGCAGCAAAAATTCCAGTAGCTTTCAGTGTAGACTTCAAAAGGTAATATTTCTAATGTGCCTAAATGGATCCCCCAGTTGGAAAGGTGAAGCTGTGTAACATCTTACTAAACAGAATTTTGCACTGTTAAATGCTGCCAGCTTTATCTTGTCCTTCCCTACGAGAAGTCTCAAAAACCTTTGATAGAATGTAGTAAATGTGATCCCTGTTAAAAATAAAAGTCAGTTACAATCAAAAGATATATTATTTTAGCCTTGATTTAAAGTATAGCTGTCATCAGCCTTTCCAATAGTTGTTCCACTTACATTTAAAAGACCAAGTTCTGAAAGTGAGTGCATTTCAGAAGGATAACATTCATCTTTCAGACAGTATAAGCTGGTGGTCTCCAACATGGGGTGTATATAACCCAAGTGCTGTGAAAGACAGTCCAGTGGGGTGAGGAAAATGTATTTTGGACCATTAATAAAGAAAAATTAAGAAGTAAAATAGTGCTTAGTTCATCTTTAGCACATCCTTTTCTTCTTCCTGTGTTTGTACATGATTTATAATGTACATCATGTATTACATGTATATTATTTATAAATGTATATAGATTGTGGGTGCATACTCAAAATTTTTTTACTGATAAGGTTTGTGGTAAAGAAGTTTGGAGACCACTGGGCTAAGTTACCTTGTAAGCAAACATTTTGGCGTGTTTGTTTTTGTTGTGTTCTTTGTCCTGCTCTCCTTTCCTATTGGAAAATCTCTGCATTCTCTTATATCTTTTTATTTAAAATATCAGGAACAAAGGGGCTTTCATTTTTTAGTAGATCAGGTTTACCTCTCTGGGTATATGTTTGGTATGAACAAAGAAATTATAGTAAAGATTGCTTTGGTCCAGTTGGTTTGGTATAAAAATCTTGGAAGTTGCACTAACAACATAGTGTTAGGTTTACTGGTGTTTATAGGCTAAATTAAAAAATAAGACTTGTCACATTTTAAGCTAAAACCATAACTTTGGAGGTCATGTGTCATAATGATTAGTTGAGATATACATATTATTCAAGTAGAAAACATAAAACTCAATTATTTTGATCTTCATCTCCATTTATGTCTGTATTCTTTTACATGTTATATGTCAATTTATGGGGTTTTTTTGTTGTTGTTAATTTGGAAGTTACAAGCTTATTGACCTCTTGGTTACATCAAACGTCATAAAATGAAATGAAACTGAGGTGCAAATGAAACATTTAAGCTTTTTGCCATACATGAAGCTCTTTTCAATTCAAATTTTAAGAAATACAGGTGTTCAGACTGGTTTTAGTAATTTTTCTGTAACTTGCTCAAAAAAAGGCAATAGGTCTGAATATATTTCTTCTGTACAGTTGCAGGATTGATGTAAGACACTTTGTCCAGCCAGTCCAAAGATTCTTAAATTGCTTGAGTCTTGTATCAGGGAATTACTCAGCATTTTCACAAAGTATGTTTTTGAAGGGGGTTGCTTTCCAAAACAGTCTTGGATGTCCTTCCTGTATGACATACAGCAGAAGGAGGCTGGTTACAGTGCATCTATTCCTTGGCCCTGATGTGATATTATTAAATCATTACAGCAATCTGAACCTTTAACATAAAATCTTACAAAACTGTAGTCCTGAACTTTAGCCTTTTCCCGTGTTACAGATTTGAGTTATACCCCTGTCTTACTGCTGCTTATGGAGAGGGGGTTTTGTTAATTTATTAGTGTCTAGTGTTGACATTTTTACTTTTGGATATTTTAGATATTTTGGACCAAAGCTTTTTCTTAATTTTGGGGACTGTAAGAGCACAGAAGCTGCATGAAGCTGGTGTTGCTCCACACTTTTCAGATAATAAATTTAATTCCTTAGTTAGGAATGGGATAATATAATCATTAAGTAAATACTTGTCAGAAAATGTGATGGCACCAGCAGAGCCCCCTAGTGTGGTTTGGGTAGGTGGTGGTGGTGATGTAAGAAGGGGTTTTTGCCTTGTATTGCCTGAATAACAAAAGCAGGAGAAATGCCTTAATGTTATCGCAGCATATACCATGGGAGGCTTCCTGTCTGCATAGCAACATCAGCCAGAAGGATAAGAATTTCTCTTCTGTACTGAGGGGGTCAAAGATGTGCATGGTAGCAAAATAGCATGTGTTACTGAGTCTTGACCCAATTCTTTCTTGTTTGGAGTTTTATTGTCATGGCAAGTTCGAAAGTTGAGCGATGTGTTGGTGTTGCAAATGTTTCAGGTGATCTGGTGTCTGTGCTTTCTGCTGGCCAGCACATTGTGTACCCAGCATTTGTATGAGTGGAGGAAGTCTTGGGTTTGGTAGGTGTTAGGTGCGCTGACCTTTGTGGCCCACCCCTAAAGAGACTTGAGAAGTTTGATAAAGCTTTTTGTCAGAACTGTGCTGTGCCTTATTATACCCACTAATAAAAAAAAGGGCAAATGGTGGTAAAAGCTGTCCGGCAAAAGAGGAGAAAAGGAATTTGGTATTGTATTTTTGTACCTCTTTAAAAATTTCTTCAGTAAATATTAATGATGATCACGTGCAACTCTTTCCTACATGTACTTTCTGCTTTTTATTACAATATGGCTATTTCATAGATCTCTCCTTGCGTTTACATCTAAACTTGTTGAAGTAGTTCTGGAGACCCTGTGAGGTGTCTCTACTTCTGTTGCATCTTTCTACAGGCGAACAAATCTAAGTAACTAGGTCAAGATCCCACTTCCACTTCTGTGTTTTTATAGGAACTACAATATTCCTTCTTTAATTATGTATTTTATTGTTTTCAGCTTAGGATTCTGGCATTCTTGATATTTTGTTGTTGTGTCCCAATAGAGAGGGTGGCAACTGGTTAAGAAGAGGAAGTCTGTTGGTTCCACCTAGGAAGATAAAACTGTAGTACGAGCCTCTCTCTTACTAGGTATTGTTATATCTTGAGAGTACTTAAACAGTTTGAAATACCTAGTTAGTAGGGCTGTACATCTTTACTATTCTGGAAGTACTTTTGACTCCTGGTAACATAATGAACTCAGAACAGCTGCAGAGGTAGGTTCAGCATCAAACACACTGGCTGAATTTTAATTGGCTTCATCTGTCCAAACATATGGGTGACGGCACTGGAGACAGAACTTCACACATGTAGTTATATAGAGAGGAAGGAGCCTGGCTTGATTTTCAGGGTGGTAAAAAAGCTTTTCAAGCAATGCTGAGAATCAAAGTTTTGTTTGTAAAGTGGTATGAAATTGTGTCCCCAAAATATGAAGCTTCAGAATATTTTCCCCTACTTGGACCAATACTGAATCCATTTTCTAGGAGTAGGTGTTTTGAACTGGCTTAGAGCTTTCAGTGTATGCACTATGGGTTAAATTTTTTATGTATGAGAAAAACCTGTGGATTGGTAGGTTTGAATTTATAAAAAATGGGAAGTGGATTTAATCAACCATCAAAAACAAAATTACTGTTTTGTTTGACATCTCAGGATGTCTTCATTACTTAACTTTAAGACCTAACAGTAAAAAAGTGTCTTAGGTGTGATACTGCTCTGGAACTGGAAAGTGCTACAAATCTGAATCCTGATGAGTTGGCTTCGTGTTAGTCTTCATTAGGATGGTGTGATGTGTGGGTTCCACTTGTTTAAGTCCAGAAATGGGGCAAATAAACATCTTAAACTTTTTCCAGACCAAGGCAGACTAGTATCTATGTATTTGTATGCAAAAAAGAGAGCAAACTAGAGAGATTTGCAGCCTGAAATTTTTGAGTTTTCCAGAAAAATCAAATGTTTTAGAATGCTAGGTTTCCAGGCTGTTCAAACAAGTAGAACTTGTGAGTGTTTTAGAATGTGTCTCCATAGAAATTCTTTCCTCCCCCACCAAGTTCTTTCATATTTAGTTTCCATAACCAGTGCACTATTGTGAAGGAGGGGAAATGCAGGTTAACTGCAGGGAAGCCAGCCAATCACTTCAGCATCAGAGCAGACTCCAGGGCTTGTGGAGCTAACCTTTGTGACCTCCACAAGGGGCCTCTCCGAGGAGAGCCATTTTTCCTGCCTTGTAATGGTAAAGAAAAAACTTGGCAACTCCTTTGATCAGCAAAGCAAAAACAAGGAGAGCAAGGAGCAAATGGGCAGCTTTGTGCAAAAAACTGCTAAGTCAGTACTGGCATTCTCTGTGTTGAGAACAGTGTTACTATCTTACACAGAGTATGTGCACATTTCTATAGGGTACAGGGATATTTAGAAAACCCTTCAGTCAAAACTAAGGGAAAATCTTGGTTCTTACCAGTTATGGTGAAGTAAAAGCATTTCGTCTAATAATTTGCAATGTGAGAGTGAGGAAACTTTTTTTATTTTTTGGAGGTCAAGATTTTCAAAAAAATGATTGCACAATGCTAAAAAAAAAATAATTCTAGCATTGGGAAGTGATCATTTATTGTATGCAGCTGGCATATATTTTTACTGTAAAACTTACTGCTTTGCAGCTTTTGATGATTTTCTTCCCATTTCTTAGTTAATGCTTACAGTGAATTTCAAATACATGCTTAAAGAAAGAATTGTAGTTTTGCTTTGCAAGTATTTAAAGTTTTGTTTTGGCTTCTACGGATTGAAAATAAAACCTGTTCTTAACATTGAGAGAATTTTAAATCAGCTTTTAGTGTCTCTTCTCCATTATGTATTTTCACTGTTCTTCTGCCACTGATACACAAATGTCTCTGTGTCCTTCTGTTACTCTTGGTATTCTGATAAGTTGTGTTGATCATCTGTGGTAGTTTTCTGCTCAACAAATTGGGTTCATTCTCCCACCTGAGCTAAAATGCTCTGTGTTCTTCCTCTGTCTGAGAGTAGGAGAGGGTTCCTAATGTTTTTATTCAGTACTTTCTTCCACTCTGGTGAGAGTCTGCCTCCCAGTTTATTCTCCCAGACCAGTATATTTCTGTCCAGTGGGTTCAACAGCTTATTCATTCTCTGCAAGAATTCTTCCTGTCTTTTGTAAATTTGCAGATTTTGAACTCCTTCCTTGTTTACTTCAGCAACTCTTCATGCAGCTTGGCTCCTTGGGAGAAGTTGATATTACAAGATCCCTTGTAATATCAGATCCCTCTGCAAGATGTTTTTTCTTTTATGCTTACTGTATTCACTTTCTTTTGATGTTTCATCCTTTTCTTTGCCACTCCCTAATTAATCACCTCCATTACTGTGCTGAAATGTTCACTGTGAATTTGGTTTTTTACATGACTGTAAATAAATAAATAAATAGCAGTTACGGAGTCAGATAAACCATGTTTTAACATCTGCTCTTTTGAAGTGTAGTCTCCTTCAATTTTATGAAAGTACAGAAATTACCTGAGTGTCATGATCTCACAAAATAGCTACCGGATTTAGTAATTAAACAGTTTATTAGATCCTTGCACAATTCTGGATAGGATGCAAATTAATTTTTAATGGATGTGATTTATTTTAGTACAAACTGCTCTTCAGCAGCTTTCACCTGCAGGACATTTTTACTCTAACATATTCAGCGATTTTCAGATAAGGTGCTAGATAACATCTCATGAAGATATTCAGGAAATTGATGTGTTTGAAATCCCTCATCACAGATGATTTTCTAAGTATATTGTAGCACCATATCAGCAGATTTAATTTGTCTTGTGTGTACTGACACTGATAAGGTCTCACTACAGTTACTGTATTTCAGGGACAAATCGCCCACTGATGGCATGGACACAATCAGCAAAGAGCAGTTTTGGCTTCTCTGTGAGCAGGACAGGAGTGCCCCAGGCCCTGCTCCTCCTGCATGTGGGAGCAGTGTTGGCAGCAGCTGCTTCCAGCCAGCTCCATGCCTGCTCTAGCACAGAAGGTGGTATTTGGCTGCTTTGGGTGATGCTTGCTATCCAAGCAGCTGTTCCTTGTAGTAGAGTAAGAGAGTTACCAGATAAGACTGCAAGATTACAGGACTACTGCAAGTTACTTAAGATTGCAATCCTGACAAGCTCAGCATATATGAGTAGTCAAGTCAGAGGTGAGGAGAAATGTAGCATGAAGAAATGGGACTCTGAAATACAGCCAGTCAATCCAGGGCCTGGTTGACTTTCTTTCATATGTCTTCTGCAGTATATTCTTTGCTCTTGGTATACTCTTAAATTTTGTTATTCTTGCTAAACATAAAAATGTAAGTAGATGTCATATAAAGAAGCATGTTATGTTGTCAGACGTATAACAGTCCTTATCTGGTCTCATTTGAACATAAATATTTTGTAACGATTTTTTGAAGGAGTAGATTTCTGAAAATACATTTAAAGGATAACAAGATATCAAAGGAGAGTGACCAGAATGTTTAATGTCCCAGTTTATGCAACTAGAATTACAGTATCTAGGAATAGATTTTTTTTTTTTCTTTTTAATGTACAGTTTACTTTTAAAAGGTCTGAGATAAAGTTTAAAATTATGACCTGTGTAGTGATAATGAAGTGATTGCAAAATAAATTTTAAGATAACACTAAACAGTGAATGTTTGCTACTGAACTGTGAGTGATAAATTCTGGAAGGAAGTTGCTGTGTAAGTACCTGGAACTATGAAGTGTTAAACCGCAGCTTAGAAAGCATTAGCCAAGTAAATGTTTACTTTTTGGTTTATTCAAGTATCTTAGTTCAAAACTAAGAAACTTTGAGCTGAAGAGCAGAGTGGTTTGTTTCCTTCTTCCTTAATTCTGATTGTAAAAATTATGTGGAAAAAAACCAAGACATCTGTTACAGTAAGCTTTCTTTACATGGCAACTAAATACAGTTCAGCCATTTTATAGGAATATCAAAGATTATTGGAACAGGGCAGACCAAAAGGTTTATATTAGCTCAGTGTTCAGTTTTAGCAAGCTAAGTGTGGATGTCTGTGAAATATTATTAATTATATTGGGAGTTTCAATCTCCTCTTGAAATATCCTTAATCTTTTGCCTTCAGGTACTGTTTACATCCTCTGATCTGAAGATTATAGTTTAGAGTACTCAGTTGAAAGGGCAAGAGTGGATATATTCTGCAGTTTGCAGTGACAGTGAGTCACTGAGTGTTGTAACTGTTCATGTGCAGTTTAGGCGCCTTGCCCTAGCAGGTGTGTATCAGGTAACCTTTATACAGGCTTGCTTCCTGAGAGCTTGGCATAAAACTGGGATCAATATGGTTCCATTAACTGTGTTCTCTAATCTACTGCTTAAATTTCAGAAAAGATGTGTCTTATTACTCATGTGTTGAAATTACTGATATGTGATACACATGTTGGCTCTTCTGACATCAGGAGCATTATATTTTCCAAACATGGATTGTGAAACAAATATGTTTTGTCTTTGGAATTTTACAGGCTAACTACTGAATGAGCTAAACCCAAGCAAATAGATAAAACCTACACAACCTCCAGAGCTTGCAGTGAGAATTTTCTTTAATTTGAAAGTTTCAAAACAATTTTGGCTACCTAGTTGATGGACAAAAGTGGTCCTGTAGGATGGTGATAAGATACTTGGCTATAGGAAATCTGTTTTATAGACGAGATTAAAGGAACTCAGTTTGTCCAAGAGTTCATAGTGACAATACTCATGGGAAAAAAAAAAAAGCTGCTTTACCCTCCAGGGGATTTCTAAAACAGTTTGTGAATTTGCAGGCAAAAATCCTAAAAAACTGGAAGCCTATAAAGACGGCTTTTGTAACTGAAAGGGAGTGGAGGAAAGGGGTGGGTCATAGGGAAGTGCTGACTAATGGTGAGCAAACACTGTAAGGGAGTTCTTGCGTTGACGACTGATCTCACTTCCTGAAGAAAAATAAACTGTATTCTCCAAGCATAAAATTTGGACTGGGGAAGTCTCTAAACTGAACTGGTAGAAAGTGGGGAGGGGCGATGCTAGAAAGCAAGCTTGATTATAATGATTATAATGCCATTAAAAAACCCATGCAATTGTCTTCTGAGACAAAAGTTAGTAGTAGTCAGTAGTGACCTGTTGTCTGATCTCTTGTGTGGGTAGGATGTATTCATATCTTTAGAGAGGCCTGTTACTAGTAAGCATGATTTTAAATACTAAACATATGAGTCTAGTGAGTACATGTTTTTAAAAAATGTATTACAATAATTTAATACAGTGTTTGTCCCCCTCTCTCATGGTAGCAGCACGGTCCCTTCACCATCCTGCTCCCCCAGTGACAAGTGCTGATTTTCATAACTAGTAGATGAAGATTGCAGGGATTATAAATTTGGGATCAATTTGTACTAAATTAAGGTGATAAATTTAAGTTATATAGGATTTATTTGGAACTTCAAAGCTTACAAATCTGCTGAAATTCAGTGAAATGTGGAGATCTGTGGTTTTTGCTTTGTGATCTGTTTTGCATCTAAGAGTTGAACAACTTCTAAATAAGTACTTCACTATGTTTATTGATAAAGCGTGGTAGTTGCTAATTTTGCCAAAGACTAAACTATTAATACTTTAAGAACTGTTAGTAATAAAAGTGATATGTTTTTAGATAAAATCATGTGCTTTGCATACTTTGTCATCCCATTTTGTAATTCCCTCTGTACCAAAAGATACTCAGAAAGTAAATTAAATTACTGCCAATCAAATACATAGATGCCGAGGTATTGGTATTTATTTTGATGATTTAATGAAATAAATTAAGACTTTAATTGTTGCTAGAAAGCTAGGGTTTGTATTGTTGATGATGATTTTACAATCAAACTTTTAGTTTCTGTTCATTCCTGGACTTTGCTATTACTCTGTTACTTGCTCAAGCAGGGCAGTTGGGCTGGATGACCTCCAGTAATCCCTTCAACCTTTCAGTTTCTGTGAATACCCAAATTCTTAATAATAAACCAAAATGTAAACTAATATTTCCAGTTGATAACTTCTGAAACATGCAGTGAAATTTGAGTTCAAAATTAGTTTTAGTTTCCTTTGCTTATTTTACAATGGGCCTTTGAATATGTTTAAATTGATGGTCCTTAAACTCTTTCTGAATGATGAAGAGAAATGTAGAACCTGCAAGTTTAAAAGCCTCAGATCAAAAACATTTTAAGGTCACTTTTAAAGATAAATGTAATAGCTATTATATTTAAGTGCACTGTACATTTAAATAATAATTGAAATTATACCCTAAGTAGTTTAGTTTATTCTCAGGCTTTTACTCTATTTTCTTTGCCACTCTAGGTTAAATGGGTAAATAAAAATAACTTTTCAAAGCATAGCCTTCAGACAAGATTGTGTATCTGGGGTCAAGAAATCTGTTGCCTCTGGTGGATTGTGAAATCTGTCTTCAGGGGTTTGAAGGGTGGGGGAGGAAAAAGAATATTCTGCTGGCGAAAAACAGTATGCAAGATTGCCTAGGGTTGACTGAGCAGGTATCTTACAAGTACTGACTCAGGCAGCAACTTGCTGTTGGAAGATTCTCTTCTTTGTTTTACTTAGCATTCTGCAGAGTCTTTAGGGACAGGAATAATTGCCTCCTACCTCAGCAGCACGTGGTGGTTTTCTGAATTGTAAAAATAAAAAGCTCTCCCTGAAACAGAGTCATAAGAAGGAAACATGACTTGAGTGTTATATGAAATGAAGTGCAGCCCTCAAATGAGGGAAAAGATAGTCCATAAGACTACTTGTATGACTAAAACTGAGAACATCTGAACAGATTATCAACTTCAGGTGTGAAGTGTGAGCTTTGAAACATAAATTAAAAAGAGATGCCAATGTTAATTATTTTAATGGCAAGAAAAACAGGTTCACTTTGTAGCAGAAAGCTTCATTTCCAGTAGGTCCTATCTAATGGTTCTCTAAGAGTCAGCTCATCCTGTCAAGGCCATCTGGGAGTGATCATTGAACACTCAAGCAACCAGTTTGAACTGCCCTCTGAGACTTCCTACTTAGAGCAATAAGGAAACAACCTAAAGAATCTTTTTATCTTAATATTTTGTTTTCCTTAATGGTGGTTAGCCTCAGGGTTAATCGACAGGATTGCTAGGAACAGCCCCCTTTAGATACTAAGACAGCTGGCTATAGCAGCTTTTATTGCAGCATGCTTAGGCAAGCCTCTCTGACTTGAAAACCTTCAGGCAACAAAAGTAGGGTGTTTTGAGAGGGGCGTAAAATTGCCTGGCTTCTCTTCATGCAAAGAAGCATTTGATTTCCCTCTTGCTTTCTTTGTCTCCTTTTAAGAGAGAGAAATGAGACAGAATCTCAGAGATAAAAGGACACCAAAGTGATAAAGTATTCCATGGCCCATCACTTCTGAAAATCATCTGCCTTCCCTTAATAAATGTGAAAGCTAGTTTTTGTGTAATCTTGTCTTTAGTTTTACAGAAGCCATCTTGGGGAGGTCTTCTGCATTTGCTAAGCAGGAGTATAGGAGTGTATCTGGAAAGTCAAACAAATATAGTAATTCCACTTGAAATAGCAGCAGAGACAGTTTTTCCTTTAGATTTGCCCTCTTTGGTGATATATCTTCATGTCTTTCATTGAAAATTAAGGAGACAAAAAAAGATGAATTCTTCATATGCTGAATGACTTTAGCCATGGAAAGCAAACCTCTTAACTTCGGGGGTAGGGTGGAAAGAAAGGGAGGTTTCCATTTAAAGTAGCCTCTTTTTCTGCTGGGGAACTGTCAGGGGAAGTTTAAATAAATCTGGTGAGAGAGAATGTGATCACGGCATTTAGTCCTTTATAGACTTTGGAAAATAATTGAACTGGTAAAAAGACTGCAAAACAAGGACTTTTCTTTTTAGTCTCTATAATACTGCTATGTCTTATAGTTTTCAAAGTAATGGAAAAAGCTCTGGAAATGAAAATGTCCTTGTACTCCTTATTTGTTCCTGAAACTCAGAAAATTATTTTTTTGGGAAATCTACAGTGGAATCCAAAAATAATACTTTTGGGAATCAATTTAAAAACTTGTAAGCATTGTGATACCAGCCCTACTTTTCTATATGAGGTCCTTAAGTGCAAGGCAGGAAAAGGGACAGAAGGACTAAGAATAATAAACACAAAATAGTAACGCATGTTATTGCTTCCATTTTGGCTTTGACAAAAGGTAGTTGTTTCAAGAGTACATTACAATAAAAGTGGTGCTACCTTGGCAAACCTTTGAACATCACATCACGCGTTCATCTCTTTATTTTCTTTTTCATCTCACCATTTTTTCATCATGCATGTGTGGTCAGCTTGCCTACTGCACTCAACATTCATTTTAGCATTACATACTCTGAAGTGAGGACCTTTCTGTTAATGCTTTCCTAAGAAGTGCAGTGCTGTTCTGCAGCTTCAAAACAGTGTGGTGTTTATAATCAGAACAGAAAGCTTAGTTTTTAATTCCTTGATGTATTGTGCACTGTCTGCAGGCAGGCCAGTGCTAATGAAGGCTGCCTTTGAATACCTGTTTTGTGTATCAGTGTCCACAGCTTTGTGGGCCATGCTTTCTGGAATTTCTGGTACCTCCTAGTATCTTGCAATAATAAACCATTTTAGGAATAAATTCCAGAGAGATTTGTTGAAGAACTTGTCTGACTAGTAATGACTGTGTGCAAAATCTGTTTCTTGATGAATTAGACTTTTGTCACATGCATCTAGGTTTCCCATATTGCATTGTTCTGGTTCAGATTCAGACCATTAATTTGCTGGAAGAATTTCTGCTGCCTGTAATTTCATAGGATAGCATGTGGTTTTATTTCATACTTAGGTTAAGGAACTTGAACTCTGACAGGCTCTCTTCCCACCTGGTCAACAGGATGCTTGTGCCCACCATTCTCTTACTTTTTATTCTATTTCAAAATTAATGAAATCACAGTTGTGGCACCACAGGATTGCACACTGAACCACTTGCATGTCAATTTTAAGGTATGCTTTTGCAAGCTGAATGAAGGTTAGAACAGTCTATTGTAATTTTACCAGTGTGCTGTCTGGCATTATATACCTATTGTGCAGTTTGATGAGAACACGATCAGTGGTGTAGATGGAGTAGTCCAACACAAGCTTTATTTAGTTAATGCATTAAGGCTGCCAAGCAGAAGGAATAATAAGGAGAACTCAAAAATACAGCCATTTTATGTATTTCAGGAATAGTCAGAAAATTGTATCAATGTTTCTAGTTCTTTCAGGAATTAGACCATACCTGGAGACATTACCATCCTTAAGAGATAAACTGTTCCAAAATGTTCCAGATATTTTTTGGGAAACAGTGAGATTAAGAAGTTTTGAGTTTTACTGCCATGTACTTTTATATAAATTAAGCTGTAATGGTCCTGAAACCTAAGGAAATACTGCAAATAAATGGACAACACAAGTGGAGAAACAGTGCTTTCCCCAGCAATGGGTGGAATATAATCTCTCAGTAGATTTTCATTGCTCTGTAACCAGACTTTTCTTTTGCTCAATTTTGTTGGATTTTTTTCTCTACAAAGCCGGTTGGAAAGTCCTTAAAGGGTTTACGGTCACTTTAAGTGTGTATCCTTGTCTAAGAATTGTGCAAATTCAGGGAAATGTTTATGGAGGACTGAACTAAGGGTAGAGGTAATTGCTAACTGAGGTGTCTCATCTCCCCTTCAGACTTTTCTCTATACTGTTCCTGCTTGGAATTTAAATCTTCTCAAATAATGTATTTAAAGTATAAATCTGTAATTTTGTTACAGCACCTGCAAAGTCAGCTATACCAATTTAAAATGTCCCATATATCTGAAGACTTAGATTCGTGTTTTAATCCTTTCCAATTCTCAAAATCCCCTGGATAGGATAGAAAAGGGTGCGTGCACAAAGAAAGTCACACCTTCTATCCTCAGGCAAAGCTGAATCCACTCCATTGTGTGTAAATATCCTAAGATCATCAGCAGCCATAACCCAGAAGTCTTTGCATGCCAAACTCCAGTTTTTGACAGTGGTAATTAGTCCAATTCATGTCAAGGCTCCTTATACTCAAAACCTTATTTTCATCCCATTTCTAAATGCAGCTATGGAAAATTTACCTGTGGGAATCCCCCTAGCTCATCAGCCCTGTCAAACTGATCTTCCAGCTATTGCCACTTTCTTAGGAATATGCATCCAGCTCTATTTTTGAATTAGTGGATACTGCTACTTTGGTGGCTGCCCTCTGGTCAGACCACCATATTGAAATTCTGGTCTAGAGCTCAGGCCTCTGCAGAAGCAGATACACTGATTTCTTCCCTGCTTGCAAAAATGATACCTAAGTGGGTATCTTGGAGGTGCCCTACAGTGCCTGTGCACAGGACAAGTTTGTATAAGATTTGGTAAAGAGGTTCGTTGATTTTTTTTTTTTTTAACAATTTGTGGTAGTTTCAAGAGCAGAAATATAGAGTTTCTCTGGAATCACCAGGAAAGCTGACTTTCAGTATATGCATCAAGACCTGACATGCTGAAATGTACTAGTGAGACCTCTAAAATAATTCTGGCATTTATGAGGAGACACTTTCGCTTTACTAGTCCTTAAAGTTAATAGACAAATATAAATAAAAAGAGAAAACCTTTCAGAAAGTGATGCATTATATGGATTAAAGAAGCTAGCTGGTTAGGAAGACAAAGAAAAAATGAAAGAGTAGAATCTATATCTCATTCATTTAACAAAACAGAATCATAGGTGACATGCTTGTCAGTGGAGCAGCTGACATTTGGGATTTAATGAAAAGTTTAAATTTCACACCAAAAATAGAACGTAATTAGGTTTTGTTTCATTTTTGCACTTGCTTATGTTACGCAAAGACTTCCCTAGCTATCCCAAGAACAAAAAGTACTCAGTGCCACGTCAACACCCTTGGGAGGTCTGTCACAATGTGGTCAGTGGTATGCGTTTGTGTTTTGCTTTTCATAAAATGTGATTTCCAGTGAATTCTTAACAGCCCCAAAAATCTGAAAACCAAAATCCAAGGTTAGTCATCTCAAGGTCACTAGAGACTAAAAATAATTTTCTCACAGACATAAAATATAAGTCTTTTCTAGACTGTTAAAACACAAGCGTTGCATTATGGAGAGATGTTTGCATAGTTTTTTACAGTGATGCTTTTATACTGAGGAAAAACTTGTCTTTCTGTGTGTTTGAGACTAAATTTTTTAAATGGCCTTTCATGAAGAGCCATGTCCAAATGTACTGAGAAGTGGCGGATTATTTATCCTTACCTATTCTTTTATGTGTAGATCAGACCTCTTATGTTTTTTTGCTGTTGCAGAAATTTCATAGAGTATGATCATCTGGTACTGAGGATTAGAATATCTGTTCATTCTCTTTTGCTTTTCTTCCTAACATTACATTTCTGTTGCACACTTCAGTGAAATATTCTTGCAGTTCTGACCTGCATATGTTAATAGTGTCTGTCCTAAGAAGATCTGTTTCTGTGAAAGGGAAGTTCTAATTATAAATGATACAGCATATATAAGGTGACTCTATGCTAATAAAGGCAAAAAGGGCGAGAAAGACATATGATTTTGTAATGACTGGGAATTCTGAAATGAAGTTCTCAGCATGCCCTGTAAAGTGCGCCTGCCAATGGGGACTCTAGTTGCAATACATACTACAGAATATCAAAACTGAAGACCTCTTAGATAAACCTTTCCTTGAGGAATTTAAATAATTCTTTGAGTGTCTTTTTTGTGTTAGTTTGTTTCTGACATAGCTTTTAACAAAAGAGTATGTGTCTTTTCAGTGCAGCAACTGGAGAATGAATGGGAAGGTATCTTACACTTTGTAAAAGGGGCAGATGAGTTCTTTGTTTTTAAAATGGTGTTATTTTATTAATCTACTACTAGGATCCAAAAGGTTCTTAAAATAAAAAGTAAATTTCCTTTTCTTTTTTAGGTCTCTAGATCTACCGGTTCTTTTCTAATATACTTTAAAAAAAAATAACACAACCAAAAACTCAAATCAAAATCTTCAACACCCCTCTCCTTCAAAAAAAAAAAAAAAAAAGAAACCACAAAAAAAACCACCACCACAATAAACACAAACCTTAAACTCTAAAATTTGGTTAGAATTTGAATCTGACAAATCTTCAGGCATGTGATAATGTTTAATGCCAGTAAAGATTTCTTCCAATTAGAAATTCTGATTCTTAGTAACTGCAGAAATTATTTTTGTTTACATAATAGGTAAACATTTTTCTTTTCTTTGGAGTTGTTCTTGTCAAAATGCAAATAATTTGTATTTGGCAGTAGAACTTGAGGATAGGTGAGGAGAAGCAGCTGATGCTCTTTGTAATGCACAGCACTTTGAAAGCCCTTTTTGGTGGAGGATGGTGGGTTATGTGTCTTGGAACAGTCACTCTTCTTGATGCTAGAATTCACATAAGTTTGCTAACAAATGCTTAGCATGTGGTGGGTGTTTTAGTTTTGTTTTTCTAAGGCCTGTTACCACAGACCTACATTTATGGTACAGTCTGATTTACTTAGTTTATACTATGTTTGTCCAGTTTAATAAAGTTTTGCTTCTCCGTGACATAAATGAACAATAATAAATAGTGCCAGATAGATGTTAGATTTGAGAATTTATTCTGTGAAATAAAATGTGTTACATTGCTTGATTATCCTAGAGATGTTGCTTTAATTCCAGGAATGTTTACTCACTTTTCTCTGTTCACACGGTACAGAGCTATGTTTCTCATTTCTGAGTAGGTAGAATTTTAAGTTTTAATTTGATAATACATACTATATATAGTGGATGATTAATAGGTTACATTGATTTCATATAATTTACTAATTTTTTTAATCTTTTATTTGCATTGACACTAGTTGCTTATTGAGATATGGTACAGCTCATGTAAAATGTTTATCTTTAATGTAAGGATAGGGACAGTTCTGTAATTCAGCTACTATGAGAAAAAAATGTACTTAATGCAGGGAAAGATAATGCAGTGTTGATGTCAGTTCTTGTTATGTCCATTGAGACCTTTTCTGTGCTGCTGTGCAAAACAGAGGGAAAGATCTTTACCTGTGGAGAATGTCCTATTTCAATACTTAACTTGATTATTAAAAAAGCATGGTGTTTATAGTAAGTTACGCTGCTCCATGTGCTGCTAATAGGAACAGTATGAATTCCTATATTCCTCCATGTAATACCAGGATTTATTTCAACATTTCATCCATATAAGTGGGGGCTTGCCTACTTTGTATTCTGTCAGCTGAGCATTATTTCAAATTTTTAGGAAAGAACTGTGATGTGTTTTGGGCACTTTCTTAATACATAGCATTCAAACACTCAGGATGTGAAGCAGGTAAGATATGAGGACTGTGATTTGATGGAGGTTGAGGAGAAAAGTTTTGAGGGAAGGTGTGGAGAAAATGGATTTGAGGTTATGAAGCACTGAGCTGAGTGGGAGGGGAAAAAAGTTTGCCTTATTGAACCAGTCATATGGTCAGTGTGATATTAATATAGCCAGCTTGCTTACTTTGAGACTTTTCCTCCATGACTCTTGGCTCTAAGACTGCTGATTGTAGTTCAGTTGGTCACGTAAGGAGCATGCTGACTTTTCTCTAGTGATACTGAGCTAGGGAAAAGCTGGAAGCTGCTGCTGCCTAAAATAGCTATCCTTGTTAACAACCACATGAACATTAACTGTACTTTGAGTGGTATGCTTAAGCTGTCTTGAGGAATCAATTATGCTGTTCTTGTGCTCAAAACTGGAGCTACAACTGCTTCTTCCATAATCCATTAATGTGTCCCATGTTCAGATATGTTTTGAAAAATTGATGGATGTTGCTTTGGTGCATTCCTACAGTTAACTATAAAAATGACTGTAATGCAAGGAGAAAACATTTTTCCTTCTATTTCTTACTATGCACTCAAATAGCATATAAAAACAAAGACTATAAATTATGTACCTTGCATTTTATTAGATCATAGTGCTACATGGATTTTTATAAGAGTTAAATGGAAATAGATGAATGTGTTATTGCACAGTACAGTTGTGTTTTCCCAGTTTCCGCTATTGCCAGAACTGAGTTGAGCAAATATAACAAATCAGAAATGTAGGGGAGGAGTAGCACATGCTGGTACAGTAATTTAAACACACAGTCTGTGAAGCATTACAGTGCAGTGTTTTTACAACTGTATTATCTTTACCTGTTTTCATTGCTTTGCAAAACTGACCAGCAGAAAAGTGACAAATTGTTCTCCAGTATGAAGGTTTATATATAGTCCTGTATATATAGGGCAGTCTTTATTATGTTGCACCATGTTTTATAAATAAATAGGTTTAAAAAAGAAACAAAGAAGTCTTGCTATATGTGGCATGTTTTTCAGGGAAGCTGAATATTTGAAAACCTGCGCAACCAAAGATGCATTGTGCTTAATAGGATCTTGTTAAGGTTTAACCCCAGCCATCAAGCATAATTTATTGGTGTGATGATCAGAGGGAGGTCAGGTTCATCCAAAAAATAGCCCAGTACTAGCCATGGTGAAGAAAATAACCTCTACCCCAGACAAAACTGGCACATACTGTGTTAAATGAGTTACTACAGTGTTTCTGTAACTCTTCGGTCTGGAATTGCTTGTGTGCATGTTTAGAGAGCATAAATATACGTATCTTAAAACTTTTTTAAATGCTAGTTTGTGGTATGTCTAGTTTGTAACAGAAGATTAGAATGTGATAAGTAATTTGACCTAAGTAATTTTGATGGCTACTGCTTCATTTTATGTTCTTCTGAATTTGTAACTTATTGTGGTTTTGCTAAAGAATTTGAAAAAGGGGCATTCCACGTAATCCAGAAAAGCATAATTTTAAGGATAGTTTATTTAAGGAAAGAATGGTACCAAGTTAATAATGCACAGGATTCTAATTTATAACAATGTTATCTGAATATTATTTTTAATTGATACCAGTTCTAAATGATTGGATAACAAATTTTGTTGTCAGTGTTCATGTGCATTTGGAGTTTTGTCTTTGTCCCCATGTACTTCTCAGAGCAGTGTTGCTTAATGGCATCAAGATAAAGTTGATGCCTTTATGAATAGCCTGCGTCTGTTGCTCATTAGTGAAATGTGCTAATCATATACTCCGAAAGTAAAATAAGGATTCATTACACTTTCGTATTTTCATTGAATTGAATACCTCCGTGAATGACAGTTGTGAATCTACTTGCCATTTTTTTTCAAAACAGAGAAATCTAAGCTACCAAAGTTTTGCAGTGGGCTGGGTTGGTTGCTTGACTGTCCCACTGTCCTCATCTTTTCACATGAACTTGAAAGGCAGTTGCACATTCCTTTCACATTACTGCTTTAGTGTGATTGGTTACTTCAACTACCACAGAGAGATTGTTCAGGTGTTGTCAGTGGGGAGGAGAGAGCCTGTCCGATAATCTGAGGGATGTGGTCTATGCAGAGAAAGTTTGGGAACACTAATGATTGAATACTAGCCAGTTCATTACCACTCCCTGAGTATGAACTCATCCTGCTGAGGTACTGGACTATGCTTGAGATTCCAGACATAACTGGCTTGGTTTGAGAATCTGTGAAGTCACATTTAAAAATGGTAAATAAGTGATCAAAGAGAGAAGGAAGCAAATGCTTTATTCCAGGGTGCAACATCTAGTTATGGTACAACAGTTTAGATTATGGTATTCATGATGAACCTTATCTAGCCATTGCTCTACCTCTGGTTGCTGCAGCTGTTGGTTGGGAAAGTGGTGGTGGCCAGGGCAAGGATTTGAGAATCTGACATACAGTGATGCTTGGAGAGAATCCAAGCAGTTCTTGTTTGGTTTTGAATGTGGCTGTTGTTGGCAAGCTTAACCTTTTGTTGTTAAACTTTCTGTGCTAGCTGATCATTGTTGTGAATGCATGACTGTCCTAACTCTTGCTTTGTTTTGTCTTAGTCACATTGATCAAACAACAACATGGCAAGATCCTAGGAAGGCCATGCTTTCCCAGATGAATGTTACAGCTCCCACCAGTCCTTCTGTGCAGCAGAACATCATGAACTCAGCATCAGGTAAGCAAAATTTGTATTTATTAAAGAGATCATGCAAGTAAACCACAAGCTATTTTAATCAGGGGAGAGGGAGTCCAGATTGTTCTGCTAGTTATCCTGGTTTGAAACTTTAAATTTGTTGATGCCTGATTCATCAAGCAAGAAGCTGATAGTTGAAACAAGATAATTGTATAATATTTATGTTGTCTATAGAAAGAGCACTGGAGTTCTTTGATTTATGTTTTTATTTTTTTCAAATGAATGGTTCAAACTTGTAAGGAAGCAAAATTTTTGTCTATTTTCTTCTGACCAAAAGGGCTGCTAAATTGATGAAGACAAGAATTTCCATTCAATTAATATCAATTTACATTAAAGCTTTTGTGCTTCACAGTGTTCTTCTGCCTCCATTTGCTCCGACTATAGATCAAGAAAATACCTTGTTTAGAAGCAGAGATGTTTTGGTTTTCCACTTGTGTTTCTATTACTTCCAAAATCCAGTATGATGGTCATTATTGCTCTAGCTGGGGAAGTCTTTTGTCTTTTCTTGGAATATAAATTTGTTTTTCAGCTGGCCTGGAAGGGCCTCTCACTAGACAGCAGTAACATGTTCTTGTTCTTGCTATAGAATCTACTTTATATTTTCAGAGGTCTCTCATGATTATGCAGAGAGCAAGCAGATAAATTTGATGCCATGCTTGTTTGAGTGCTTGGTCTTGCCCTTGCTTTGTCACCTCCTGTCTGTCACTGAGGTTCATGTTATATTTATTTTCTCACAGTCTGACTGTATTTTGTGTGTGTCTGCTGTTCCTATACTTCCCAAGGGTTGTTCTCTGGTGCTGCTTTTTGTGGTCTGTTTAGACAGCTTTGTTTCATGCTGCAATTCATGTGCTGCAGACAATACCGAAAGATTAACAGCCATGACCAAACTCCGCTGTTCATGACTGAGTATTAGAGGGGAAGTTAATCAAACTTTTTGCTGGCTAGGCCAGGAGGCTGGATTATCCTGAAACAAATGAGTCCTGTTCAAGTTCAGGAAGTCGTGATTCACAGCAATTAAGGTCTCAGGCTCTGATGTGAAAATAAAACAGTGTGATTATTTTCTGTGTGAATTTATCCCAGGAAACCTGCAGCAATTGAGGTGGCATGTTTATGTAGGGACATTTCTAAAGGAGGGAGAATAGGAGAAAGGAAACAATTCCCTTGGTCTGACCTGCCTTTTTGCTTATTGGTGCTAAAACTAGGTGCTTGCTGTTTCAATATTGACATAAATTCTGTATTTGAAGATAACTCCTCAAACCTTCTGTTGTACTAAGAATTGACAGGAAAAAATATTGATAGTAAAGTAGAAATCACTTTATGTACTTAGAAATGAAGGGTCCTTAGCAAAAAAGTGTACTGTTAAATTATAATAGGGTGGTAACAAACTAGAAAAGAGTCTAGCAATCTGGACACAAGGATTATTTTTGAAAGAACATTTACATGTAATTGCCTGATGTAAGTGTGTGAGAGAGTGATGCTGCATAGATATTGTTCTTTGTGCAGTAAAGAACAATTGAAATTTGCAAGTGGGTTGTCTTGTGATTTGAGAAAGCACTTGGATCCAAGTTCATTGAACATTTATTTTTAATTTCACAGATGATACTGTGTTGAATATCAACTGAAAATGCTGTGAAATTTTTTTTGCCCCAAGTGCTCTGAATCTGATGAAGTGCATGAAGGACTCCTGTGTATACTGAATTACGTCACATGTTATGTGGTGTTAGGATTTTTTAAGCCTAATTCAGTTGAGGTGGTATGACTTGGAACTGGCTCTTTGGATGGACTTGCTTACCCTTATTTGCTATGAACAAAAGTCTGCTTTGAATTAAATAATACCGAACCTGCATTTATTGGATGTGATTCTGATACTTGATCTGGCAAATGTTTATGTACTAACTTTAAATTATGACTGTATATTTGTTTTTACTTAAGTCTCTTATACCTAGTTTTGTTACTTCTTATTACTGAGCTCATGGTAGCTTATGCTTCCGTGGTAGCCTCTTGAATAATCTTTGAGAGAAATGGAAAAGTCAAGTAACTATGTACTACTTCAGCACAGTGGAACTTACAGTCATGATGTTGGCACTCAGATTTAAGACTACTTAATATTCTAATTTGGGTATCCATCCTCAAGAAATCAAGTTGAGACATTTAAGAAAGAAGTTTCCTGTTATGAAATATTGCTGGCAGTGAAACATATACGAGTGCATGAGAGCCTTTCATGAAAGATATTGGAAAAAAAATGAGTGTAAGTATTATGACAGCTGGAGACCACGGACTTACAAAAAAGTGTCTGAAATGCCACAAAGGAGAATATTTTCCTTTCTGTATAGACCTTGTAAGGTGCTCATCAATTTTAGCCCTTAAAGTTACTGTCCAAGTTGTAGTATACTGCCTCAGGAGCCTGTAAGTCAAGTCGATGTGCTGAAACATAAGAGAGATTTCTGGGAGCTGTTGTTACAGCCTTTAGAAGCTTTAACCATTTAGCTATTCTTTACATTAACAAGAATTACAAATAGGAAAGCAAACTGAAGATGCAGAGAGAACTCTGAAAGCTGATGTGTACATATTGGAGATAAACCTGTTGTCTTTTTGCATAAACAGGAGAAGAAGGATTCAGGAAAGACGTGATAAGGGCACATCAAAAGATTGTTCAAATATAAAAATGGGAAAGATGTAGTTTTGCATGAGATTGAAATCTTTGGGTTATCTGTCTTAAGAAATTCCATCTCTTGAGGCACTTAGGTATCTTGCTGCAAACTACATTTCTTAAAGGAAGTTGATGGACATCTGTTCCAGGCATGATTTTTGTGAATGAGTTATTCTTTGAGTGTTATGTTACCTACATCCTTTATAGGAAGTCACCAGTGTGTGAAAAGTGAGGGGTTTTTTGTCTGTCTTTCTTAACTTAGTTGCTACATGTAATCAGCTAAAATAGTTTGGGCCATATGTATGCAGAGAAGCAGCACAGTGCTCTATTAGATGGCATTTGTTGGTTAATCTGTGAAATAGGATTGCATCTTCACTTCAGTAGTGGAAAGGAAATAAGCCTGTTATTTGTAAATATGCCACATGTATATAAAAAATCATTGTGACTGTTCTGATTTTTTGCATTATGTTTCTAACCATTTTTCCCTAAAGGAAAACAGAAAAAAAACCCCATAGTTTCTCCTGTCTTGATTTAAAACAAACAAACAAAAAGGTAGTAATAATGGTATGCTGTTCTTCTTAGGAACATATCCTATACATTTCCTACTGAGGTAAAGTTATAAATTTTATTTTCAAATGTATAACTTTACCTCAGTAGGAAATGTATAGGATATGTCAACAGTGGCTGTTTCATATACAATTAGAGATGATACAGCAGATGGGATAATCAGTTGGTAGATAGATACAGATGCCCTCTCATATGCATTGACCTGTTGATAAAATATAGCTTTGTTTACATTTGTTTTAAAATTAAATGTTAGGAACTGCAGTCTTGCAAGATTCACTTCTTATCCCAGCATAGTTGAATCTCTACTACATTTTTGCTTTTGTTACTCTTCCAGTTGCATTCTATCTGCCAGCAGCAAGCTCTGCTTTGCATTCCAGACTCCATGGCATATGAGAAAGTTTAAAAAAAAAATCACAAGAAGTGGAGACATGCAGCAAAAAGACATGCACACAGGCTTTTAAAATTACATGTTATTTATATGAAGTTACACCATTATATAAATATTTAGTTACAGAGGTATGGCTTACCAGTAGTTCTGGAAAGCTGGCTTGCATTTGGAAATTAGAATTTAATTTTTTGGTAACTTTGTCCTCAAAAGTACCACAGTGCAGACTGAATTCCCTACCTAGAAGGGTTGTGTCTCCCTGTGCAAATTATTTCATAGAATTCTAAACTTGAATTTGTGAGTGTTCAATTGTCATAGGAGGCACCAAACAGAGCTAGTAGGGGGACTATGTCACAGGGATATTGTTTGTGCTAAATATTTACAAAAGTTGGAGGGGAGACTGGAGAAGTAGTTGAAAGATAAATACTTTGGCACTTAGTAAGCAGACAGAAACTGGCCCAAGGAGTAACTTGTGATAGAATCCCAGAATATCCTGATTTGGAAGGGACCTACAAGGTCCAATCAAGTACAGTTCCTGGCCCCACGCAGGACATCTACAAGAGTCACACCATTGAGAGCATTGTCCAAAAACTTCTTGAGATCTGACAGGACTGGGGCTATGACCACATCCCTGAGGAGCTTGTTCCACTGCCCAGCATACTTGGAGGCCAAGTGACTATTCATAGCCTCTATACCTTTTAGGTCTCTATATGTATTTGGTGCTTTATTTAAAAGTTTATAGAATGTGACAGTCACTAAATGGGCTACTTTCAGCAACCAACAAGATCTGTCCATCACCCCAGGCTAAGATGCCTGGAGTAAATGGACTTTTGGTTAGACCCAGTATTGCTGTTTCTATACAACATGAGGTACAGTAATTATGGAAATTTTAGTGAGAAGGTCTGCATAGCCGCACTATATGACTCAGCTTTTGTGACCTAGGTTATCTAACACTGAAAATTCTGTTCCTGTTGAGCCTTTTGGCGGGAAATGGGCAGGTAATTGCAAAGGAATTTTCCTAGATGCTCTGGGAGAATGTGTCTCCTCTTCCTCAGCATGGGTTTAGTTCTTTCCTCTAATACAGAGTTTGTCAAGTGACCCTTGAGAAAATCAGACCTGTCTTTTAGTTTCACAATTACTCAAAAAACCAAACAGGAATTACAGAAGGCAATAATTTCAGTTTTTGAACTGCCTTTTCAATATGTAACAATGACAGCAGAAACATTAGAGCAGTCTGTTGTCCAGGAAAGCAAGCTAGATTATTAATGCCAAAAGTTTCTAGAGATAAAAGCTTTGCTTCTGTAGTCATTTGTAGCACTTAGCAAGGAAGGCTTGCCGTTGTGACACCCAGGTGAGCAGATGGACGTTTTTGTCCTGCTCCAGAGCTGTGCATTTTATTTAGGAAGAGAACCTTGCCCAGGTTTGTCTCTAGTAATAAGCTAGTACTCATCAGATCACTGAATCTCATAAGTAGGATTATTCCACCAGGTGGATGGACTGATCAGCTCCTGGCAGCCTTCTTCAAAGGCATTTTGTTCTTAATTGCTACAAAGGAACATGTGGGACCAGTACAGAATTCAGTGTTCAGCAGGACTGACACCCCAAGGCTGGTTTTGTTTTTCTTAAAGATTAAGAGGGTTTTTCTGGCTTTGCAGTTTACAAAGAATTTCTTGCTGGGTTTCTCCAAGGCATGTATGGTTTAGCAGGACTTTGAGGAGAGTAATGAGAAGGTCTGCCTGCATGGCTAGAGTGTTGGCTCAGCAGTAAAGGAGTGGGTTTAGTTCTTCATTTACTTCTCTAGTTGGGTGACTGGGGGCACGTCTCTGTGCTCCTGTGCCCCAGCTTTGTAAAAAAGCATCTTACTGGTTAGCTGGCTGGTCTTTGTGTATGGTAACAAAATACAGCGATCTTACACTGAGGCTTTCATTTCTCCATCAAATTTCTTTTGTAGATTGAGTATCTTAGGGTTTAAGTATCATTTGCAGTATTGTCACTCTTTCTTGCCTGTTCTGTTCACTAGCTTCTGTAATGAGAATTGGCTCTCATTACTTGTAGGCAACATTTAGAGTGTTAGAGGTGGGAAGAAAATGTCTAGTGTTCACTGTTTTTCCTCAATTGAAATTCATTCATAGCTCTAATGATGGAGTAGTGAAGTTGTTAGAGAAGGGTTTAGTTTTCTGAGCCAAAATGAAAGTTTAAATTAGAGGTGTAGTTTGCAAGGGATCTTCAAAGACCACAGTAAGAAATTCTTGTCCTGATTATGCCTTGGGATATTACTGGAATGCAATTGAATAAATTTTTTACTCTTTCTGACATTTCTCCAAGAACATCTTTTGAGATTAAGCAAACAAATCTATCCTCCCCACCTTTTCTCCCATCTTTAGACTGAGTTCTTCAGCAGGAGCATGACTTCAGGACGCAGTTACAGTCAAGAGCTAATGTAGTTCGAAGTTGGATATAGTAGATATTTATCAGCTAGACACATATTTTTGGGTATACCTGAATCTCATGTGTGAAGTAATGATGTTTGGGTATACCTCATGTATCCTTCATTATACAGAATAATCTGTTAGTCCATGTCTTACAGCCAGATGGCTTCTGCTATTGTATTACTGTATTACACTGAGGAAGAGTAGAAGAACTTGATGGCTTGCTGCTACAACAGGTTTTGTTCTAATTTCTTTTACATTCTTAACATGTGTAGTGAATTTTTTGTTGTATGATTTGAGGATTGTACTTGAATTTAAAATACAGGGAAGATCTTCCTGTATCTAATTTAGATACTTTTAAAAGTCCATGTCAATGTGAGTATAAAAATTCAAAACCATGTATTTGTAAAGCACCTTCTAGATAAGACAAGATAAATGTAATTTTTTAGAATAATTTTCAGACTAAGCAACGTATGGGTGAATGTATGTGGTCATATAGAGATGGGAATGAGGGGTGTAAGAACTGTATAGGAATGAAAGGTAGTTTCTTGAAAGCTGTTTATGGGAACCACCCCTCAGGCTCTGTGTTCAGACGTCAACTGTGGACTCCACAACATCATTATGTACCTCCCTTTGACCATTTTCTAGAAGTAGTTTTTCCTGTGTGTGCCTTTCTGCTTGTAGAGGCGTTGCTGTTCCTAGCCCTGTGTCTTTGTGACTGCTCATGGTGTTTTCTTGCCTTTGCTTTGTCATTGCTTGTTTGCCTGCCTTGTTCTTCAGGTTTGCATTTTTGTCTGCTTAAGCCTTGAATGCTTTCACCAAAAGTTAAGAGTGTGAGGTAAAGAGGAAATTAATTTTGTCACTTCTTTTTTAAATTGTGAAAGACAGGAATATTTCAGGATCTCCTCGGTGTTAGCTTGTTGCTGCTGCTGTGTCTTAATCACTAGATGAACTTTTCTGTGAGAGGTAGAATTATGCTATGCTTCTTTTTCCTGGTGCACATGCTGGTTTCATTCTGGCAGGCTTGACTTATTGCTGGTTTTATACTAGAATGTTATAGCAAAATGATGTGTCAAAAGCATATGAAAGGATGCAAACAAGTTGGAAAATTGAAGTCCAAATCCTAAATAAAAATGATAGAAGTGTTTCCTGTTCCTTGGATTCCCACTCAGCACTTCTTTGCCCTTAATCCCAGAAATGAGCTTGAAACTCTTCTGTTTCATGTATTGTTATATATGTAGAATGTTAAAATATTTTTTAGATCAATTTCAGCTGGAGCAAACAAGAGCTCGCCATCAACTCCTTCCTTCTATATTGCAGGCCCACTCCCCGATGGATGGGAACAAGCTATGACCCAGGATGGAGAAATTTACTACATAAACCATAAGAACAAGACCACATCTTGGCTAGACCCAAGGCTTGACCCACGCTTTGGTAAAAGTTCATCTCAATTCAGAATTCTTGATTTGCTTCAGTTCACTCAGCTTTAATTTTGCAGGCATATTTTGAAAACTTTTAATAGTACGATTAAAATACATTTTGAGTTGTAGAGGCCTTATTTAAATAACTTTTTTTTTTTTAAGATAAAAGCTATTAACTTATATCCTTCAGAACTGTATGTTACCCAAGTTTCTAATGCAACGGGTCGATATTTTGCCACATGATCCATACAGTTCCCCAAAGTGGTGACATTCCGAAATTACTTATTATGACAGTTTTAGTCAAGCTCACTCATCCCTTTAAATGAGCAAAACTTTACCACAGAAGAATCTTTTAATTCCTAAACAAATATTTACTTTCCTTTGTGCTATCTTAAGAGGGTATTGTCAAATAATAGTTCATGCTGTTTAAATACGCTTGAAACATATACCAGCTTATAATTCCAGCTTGTCACAGTGATTATCATGATAACACTTTCTGTATTAAACAATATGATAAGGAATTATTAGTTTTCTTGCTCCTATTTTAATAACCTTTCTGTGGGGTAAAGACTACATAATATTGGAAATAGAAATAGTAGCTTAACAATTACAAAGTTGAGATGGAGAATTCAAGAAAACAGAACTTTTATGTGATTTTTTTCAGTTACATTTTTGATCCGTATGAAGAGCAGAACTGCAAACTTTTCAATAAAATATTGGCACTGATAACTATGAATAGAAATCACATGTAATGTGAAGACTCTAAACTACTTTCATAAATTATCCAAGTGATGTATTTAGTATGGCATTAAAATATCTGGTTTTTTGTAAAGCCATGACCTGTGGGTTTCAGCTTATTAGCTTGCCCTTGATTTGTTTTCCCAATAACTTACTATTTTCAACTCCTTTGGATTTTAGTTATTTTTCCAGAGCCATGGAAAAACAGTAGGAGTAAAAAAAAAAAAAAAAAGAAGAGATCATTGTGGTTTTCAGGCTTTACTTTTTGGACTCAGTGCAGCTAAATGAAAACAGTGTGCAGATCACTGAGTAGGTCAGGCTGAGGGGATGCAAAACCTTTGAAGCTTTACAGGGGTTGACCTAACAACAACCGTGGGCCCCTTTTGGGAGAGGCATTAACTCCATGAATGCCATATAAATACAGAGCTACAAAACTCAACAGTCACTGTTCTGTTTTGTTTTCCAAAATGTCTGTTAGAAATTCTGCATGTTTGGTTCGTAGGCTTGAATGCTTACTTGCAACATCCGTTTACTCTTCTGGAGAACACCAGATTGTCAGACTTTGTTTATAAACTGCTCACCAGTTTTTAGACAGGTTGAACCACTATGCAACTTGAGCCCAAAGGTGGGGTGTCACCTTTGGCAAGTGTCCGTGCTGGCTTTAACACCAGCCAGAGCTACAGACTTGTTTGCACATTGCAAGAGTGTGTGGGTAATTTGCAACTTCACAATTACTTAGTAAGGCTGAAAAGGAAGCAGTCATTTTGAAAATCAGTGTTGCCTTCTGCAATTACATTTACTCAGGTAATCTTGCAGGGTATCTGTTTTTCTTTACATGCATTACTTTATCATTTCCAGAGATGAACTGGAGTTAAAAAGGAGTGTGGAAAATGCCTTAATGGACAGAGATTGTGAATGAGATGAATCTTGCTTCTCACAACTATTTTGTATTCTTGTAAATAGAGTGGGCCAACTGTAAGGGCAAAAGCTGCTTGTCTTGTGCATACTGAAAATCTATCAAATGTTAAGGCTGTGCAGTTAAACTGAAAGAAGTTAGAAATGTCCAAAAGACTGATTAAGGGTTTCTTGCTGCATAGCTTCCCTTTTTGGGCCCACTGTGTATGTGTATCCCAGACAGGCTTGAGTACATGCCAAGGCTCTTTATTTTGTGGTCGGACTTTTAATCTGTTCCAGACCTTTTCAGTCAAAGAGCTCAAGTGTAACTGAAAGGGGCAGGAAAGGAAAAAAAGGCATGTGGGCTCTTCTGATCTAGAGTGATGGCAAATAGAGACAAGCTGCTAGCTGCTGTTGAGATTGAAGGAGTTTTCCTTGAAAACCTAAGCTGTACACATTGTATTGTGGTTTACGTTTTTATCATTTGAGCCAAGAAAATACAAAATTCTATTCCTGTTGCCTTCTTACTTGTGATCTCTTTAAGTCACTCCAGTCAAGAAGAAAAAAAAATCTCTTTGACAGTTAAATTACTGAGCCTTGCATTTATTTACTATGTGGAGATCCTTGACAAATATGTGCTATGACCCTAAATAGCATGTGAATGACTCAGAAGTTTACCTTTCTGTGCTTAATATAGGTTGAAACTACTGTTGGTATTTTTCCCCTGAGGATGACTATACTCTTTTTTACTACTGTGCTTTAATATAAGGGCTTGGTTTTCAATATTTGTGACTACTAATACTTTGAGAAGCAGGATAAATTCATATTTTTCTTGTTGAAGCTTTTGGTTATTACAGTGATGCTAATGGTGATTGAAAATGAAGAAGGAATTAATGTCTCTCTCTGCCACTTTCACCTATCTTAAGAACCATTGAAGAAAACAAAGCTATTGAATGGTATGTGCAAACATACTCCTCTGTTCCAGTATTCAGAAGCAGAAGGTATGAAGAGTTTTTGCCCTTACTGCTTCTGAATTCCCAGCTTCCAGGGAGACAACCTTTATATCTGTATGTTCCTCATCAGATGGAAGCTTTGCATTCATCTTTATTTTCTCTGGTAGGTGTGGCTATAGCTCTTTTTTAATGAGAGCTTTGAATTTTCCATTATTGTAGCTAGAAGAAAAGCAAGTGGAAGGAAAATCAGTTGGATAAACTATTTTAGGTGGACTGACTTGGTGTGGAGCCTTTTGGTATAGCATTCATGCTTTTAAACAGAAAATAAAATAATGTAATTAGTATGTATTCTTTCTTGGAGAAGGCTTTTAGAAATAATGCATCAGAAAAGAGCCTCTGTCAGAACAGCTGTGGGGTAGGCTGGGTCTAAAACCTGGGTGCTCCAAGTTGAAGATAAGAACTTCATTCCAAGATTCAAATCTAACATCTTTGAAATGGGTTAGAGGTTTTCAGCTACACTACTTAAGTGTCAGTGAACTCCTGTGGCTCAGACTTTCATCCTCCAAGTCTACAAATACGACTTTAAAACAATTTTGTGTTAGGGCAATTCACAAATTTTAGTATCTAGGAAAGAACTAAGTATGAAAGGAGGGTCTTCTTATGCCAAGAACTGGCAGTCATAAAGATGACATGGGATCAAAGGAGTGGGGATGGGAGGGGGTTGGTCCTTAAGCCTGTGTCAGCAGGATTCTTTTCTAGTGGAGCATCTGGTAAAAGCATGCTGTCCTACCTTCTCAGTGCCTTTGCAAGCATCACAGTAAGAGGCTTCAAGTGGCCTTAGTTTTTTATTTTATTTAGACAAGGGTTTTTTCCCTTGATGGAATTGGACTGTCAGGTTGAACTTGTCTTGTGGACCATTTTGTCTTTACTGCTATTGCTCAATGGTCATTCTTCACAGATCCTACTGGATTTTAAAGCTTTTCAGATAATATAATGCATTTTCTTGATACTCAAAGAACATCTGGATAGGAAGCAGGTCAGCTATGCATTCAGAGCTGGAGTTGTTGAAGTAGAACATCTGCTTTTCCTATAAAATAAATTTCCTAGAACCAGTTGAAGTTTAAAATTGTTCAGGTTTTTTGCTGTAAGTTTCCAAGAATTGGCTTTTGTATCAAATGCCATTAAAGGGATTTTAACTCTTATTTAAGTTAATAATGGTAGGACTTGGTTTTGAAATGCAACCTTAAATAATTTGCCCTTTGAGGGTGCTTAATATATTAAATTCAAAGATGAAGTGAGAAAATACTGGAAACTGGCATTCGATTTCTGGTGTCTCTGCTGGTTTAAGTTTGGTGTGGAGACCTTACTACTCCACTAGAGCAGTCCGACAAGTGTCTATAGGGATTGGAGTAAAACAAGATACTGTTTGAGTTTCCTTGTTATTTTATTCTAAACTTGGGTTTTAAAGGCTTGTAGCTTATGGTCATACCAGTGTTGCACACTCCCAGTCTTTCTGGTCTTCCAATTCTTGGAGCTGCGATAATGGGCTATGAAGCAAAATATGTGACCTCAGGCTGCAATCACTGCCATGACTTTATCACTCCCACTTAGAGATAACATTAATGTTCTTTGAAGTTCTGCATGAATTTTGGATGAGGGGGAAGGTAAGGCAAGACAGTGTTTAATATCATTATGAAAAGTGCCATAGGGGCTCTGTGTACAGTAGCTGCTTGACTGCATAATTAGAAAGTGAAATAAAACTGATGGTGATAGTATGATTATAGACAGTGTATACCAGGTTTTCTGCTTCCTTTTTTTTTTGTAGTATAAAAACATTGTGCCTTTGAAAAAGTGAAAAGACCTTGTTCAGAAACACTGTAGTAAAATGTACATTTCATTGAAACTTATATTTATCATTTCTGTTTAAAGAAAAAGCAAGGAAACACAGAACAAGCTTGAATTTCAATTAAAGCTTAAGCTTCGGAGCATCTGCTAGTTTTTAAGCATTAGACGTTAAAAGGAGGTATTCCATAGTGTTGCTTTCTTATTCCTTACCTGTTCAGCACTTTGTTTAATATACATTTCTTCAAATTAGTTTGTAGGAGCCTTTCAAGATACAGATTTTTGCACAAGATGGAATTGGAGCTCTAGATTGGAAAACTGGGGTTTGGCCTTTGTCTAGTCAAAAAAAAAAAAAAAAAGCCCAGACTTTGTGTCTGATCATAATAGTATTTAAGGCTTCTTAAATTCCAGGTATGCCTTCAGTTTTTTGCACAAAAAGCAGAGTGTGAGCCATGACTGGCTTTGGTGTGCAAATGCAATGGCATTCTCTTTACATATGCCATAAAACAAAGGAGGATTTGACTCATCTAAAAGGTCTAATGGTATTAGATTTTTCACTTACATGTCTCTGTTTTTCCAGAAGAACAGTTTCAGGACATCACTTAGGATGGGGCAAAGACTTCTGTATTTTGGTATGTGTGTCAGAGACGTTTACAGATGAAGCAACATCAGTTTTCAGTGAACTAGTGACTTCTGTCAAAGCCTGCTGCAATCTGCAGAGGCAGATGAAATTTCACTGGTAAACATCCGTTTGCAAAAGGCAGGTGCTGCCTTATGGTAATGACAATAAATAATTATTTGTTGTCTATGATTATACCAGAAATGAAATCTGGGTTTGTTTGAAAGCAGGATGTATTTATACCTCTTATCTGAAGTTCACTGAAGAACTCACTAAATCTGTCTACAAATACTGTGTCAGGATGCAGTTACCTACTTTAGGTAGAATATTTCTAGACGATGAAAGAGAGAGAAACCCACACTTTTCTTAAGAATTTATCAGGACAGTAGGTTGATGTAAGTTTATACCCGTTTGGGGGTTTGTTCTGTTCTCAGAGTAATTTAATCCTGTTCAGGAAAGGAGATTTATTGCTAATGAAGTCTAGGTGCCAGTAAAAATAATGCATGCTTGCAACCTTGTGCTAAGCAGCTGTGATAGTGAAAGGAAACTGCGCTCCTAACAAGGACACTTTTTCCACCATATCCTTCTAATAGAGCAGTTTGCACTTTCCTGTTAATGACCATACTGTGTTAAAAGTTGAAGGTGGATAATTTTGAACATGATTCATTATCTGTAATCTAAATATATATACATACAGTAATTATATAGTCTATAGCTAATAATATATGATCTTAAATTAAAAGATATCAGTTTTTTTTGTCTTTGAATTCAATTGTGTTGAAACATGATGGTAGTTTCTTATATATAGAAGTGTTTCTTGACAGTATACTGTTGATTTTTTTGTAGTAGTAGTTTTTATTGGATTTTGTAATTTCTGTTTAATAATTTCTAATGGGCTTATGACAAGTTAAAAAAAGATGAAGATGTGCAGATGCATATATACAGGGTTTGTTCCACTCAAATAAATTAAGGAAAACCTACATTTTAAAAACTTATCACATTATTTTATAAGAAATAGTAAAGAAGCTTGTCTTTTGGTTAGTTAACCCAGGGAGTATTATGTGGTGATTAAACAGTGAAACTATTCACAGCTAATAGCCTTATGTAGACTCTTCACTGATAAAACTTTGGTCTAACATGTGGACTAGTTTTCATTAAATATATTTTGCCAGAGAGTCAGTGGACAGATATATGAGGCCTTGGTTAGCTCAGATTCCTGCACTTGCTGTTTGATACATAGAATTTAAATTTAAACAACATTAGTTCAGGTTTCTTCTCATAATCTGTCCAGTGCACTGTGTCTTATATATTTCTGTAGTGCTAATAACAATGTCAGTTGCATTCTATAAGTCAAGTAATTTAAAACTTGTTTAACCTTCCAAAATTAAAATTGATTTTTTTTTAAGTGAAAAAGAGTTATGTGGAGAGTTAAAAGAGAGTTTTAATAAGAGCCCATTATTTAAAGAGTTTTGTTTTATATGTGTGAACTGAAATTCCTAAAAGCTACTTACTTAACTTACTTTACTGCTGAATGTAGTTTATATTTACTTTTCTGGCTGGCCAGAGTATTTTCGTTCTTCTGAAACTAGCATACATTGAGTGAAAGTGCGTTATAAATACTGCTGTTTACTGCTGTGGGGGGGAAAGAACTGACACAGCTTTTTACTCCAGTTTAGTTACCAGTGATTCAAGAGTCTGTCTGTACATGCTGTAGTGTCTTAATGGTGCTCAAGTCAGTCTGGCTATTGCACGTCTACATTTGACAATACAGAAAGAATTCACAAACAATGACAGATTTATCAAAGAAAAAGGAATTTGATTTATATTGTTTTAACCAGTAGGTGTGATAGTCATACTAAAACTAAAAGAAAAATACTAATTTAATTTGAAAATAGTTGATAAATGCAGAGTAACCAGTCTGTAGTTTGGACATGATTCTGTAATCGTATCTTCATTGGATATGTCTTGCTTTAACCAAAAGGAGTCTGTGAATATTTCTGTTTGCCTAAGACACTAAGATTTGTTTGTGCACTTAAAGCAGCAAAATGAGCCCAGAGAACAGTCTATTTGTAGTTTCCCCAATACTCTTTAAGATCCAGAATTGTCAGATTAATCAGAGACTAAAAGCAATGGAATATTTTTTGTGCTAATTTTTAGGTTGTTTCATAACAACAGCATTATGAAACTGAGTGGGATTTCCTTAGAGTAACATAGCAATACATTATATAGAATACAATGCAGAAACATGACTGGTTAAACAACAAATTGTTGTTTAACCAGTCATATTTCAGTCATTGTCCTGATTAAACAATAAATTGTTGCACCAAACCCCTTGGAACATTATTATTAAAAAGCCCCTTGGAACATATTTTTATTACTTCTAAGGCTCTTTCAAATCCTACTGGTATTTTTTTTTCACTGCTCTTTTAAATGTAATCAAAGAAGATTTTTGCTTTTGTTGAAGTGTTGCAAACTAGCACCAGGTAAAAGCCTGACTATAGGCAAAAATTGTGCACAATAGCTGTCTAGTTTCAAAATGGAACTGAAGGGGACAAGTTCTTTCGTTTCCCCAATGAAAACTTTGATTCTTATTAGTAAGGACAGTCAGCTATAGTGTGCTTGCATCCTGAGCTTTTTTGTTGTTGTTTTTTCAAATAAATAGTGTCTTTGAATTGGCTGATTAAAATTAGGTTTAGCTTTGAAGGGTAAAATTATAAGTAGGAAAGAAGCAACTTCAAACATTCAGCTGTGTCTGCTAATCATTAAGGGTGCAATCTGTGCGTGTAATTCTCACAGGGGAGATGTGCTGTGTTACTGTAAACTGTCACTGCCCTAGGACTTGGTTTTTTCAACTGAGAGAGACTCTTGGGAGAGAAGTTAGCCTTTTATGCTTGAGTTGTTAAAAATTTGTTGGCCTTTTCTCTCTAGCGCCAATGCCTGGTAATTGGTTCTCTCTCTTGATTTTGTTTTTTGGGTTTTGGTTGTTTGATTTTTTTCACACATGTCGACAGCAGTCTAAACTTTTTTTCAGGAATTGTCAGGTATTGTCTGGTAATAGTACAGAAGAGGCATTTCTGCTGTTGACAGTAGAACATTTAATGTGTAGCATTTAAAGATGAGTAATTTTGTCAAAAACATATTGCAGCAATTGCAATTGACTGTATTCTGCAGATTGTGAAGCCATATTTTAGGACAAGATCTTTTTATTGTCTTAAGTTCCCCGTGTTTTTTAACTTGTCTGCCCCTCCTCCTCCCTCAAATCCCCCTTTTCTAGAAACAAAGACTTGTTTGTTCCTGCTCTGCCTGTGAGGTCTTTGCAGCCTCTGCTGTGTGGGTGCAGAGCCCCTTATTTAAATGCTTTCCATAGCCATGGAAGGTAAGGAACAGGATGCATTAGAAACTGGTAAGTCCTAGCTAACAGATAAAATGAAGCTCTTCACCTTTGAATTCAAAGTACTTAAAAAGAACTGTGCATATCAGGATGATTACAAATACATGAGGTGTAGAAAACATAAAGCCTGCTGTCTGAGATCATATTTCTGCAGTTGTGTACTGGTAGGTAATGGGGAATTGGAATGTAAAAATTAAAAAAAAGCTCACCAGCAAAACAAGCCAGCAAAAGTATCTCAACGCCAAAGCAACAACAAAAAGCTTTAAAACCCTCTGGTTTTTCCTGTCACTTGAAACAAGATGTGTTTCCCTCTCCCCTCCCCCCTTTTCATTAAATACTGTGTTGGAAATTATAGATAATTACATTCTTCTTTGAGTTTCCTTTAAAGATAGCACACTTGTATAATCACCAAGGTGTGTGAAAATCATTTATACTATTGTTGTGGTTTTTTCGCTGGTTCTTCACTTGGATATGTTAAGTCAGTAAAATTCAGTTAGCATCATCTTCTTCTAATATCCTAACTTTTAGTTTAATTTTACAGTTAAAAAGAGTTTGCTTATATAAAAACATCTCCACAATCTGTTCTGAAGATATTTTAAAATCTTATCAATTTGAAGTCTCTTGCACTTTCATTCTTGAAATAATAAAATGTTCAGAAACATCCTTTCAATGATGTGTGAATAATAATAATAATAATAATAATAATAATAATAATAATAATTTAGAAACTGGAATTCTAGATTCCATTTCCAAATAGTTACCAAATCATATCATTAAGTGATACCCTAATATTTATTGATTAATTTTAAGTATACACCAAAGTCTCAATATCTTACGATACTCCTACTTTAGATATGATTTTAATTAGAAACATTACTTTCAAAATGGACATTAGAAGACATTTTGGGGATCTAGGATGAGGGAATAAAATGCAAAACATCAGAGAAACATGATTTATTTCTTAAAGTTAAAATTGCTAAGTCAGAGGTGAGAAGAATGGAGCAAACAGTGGTCAGAGAGAACAGGACTAATACAAGCAGCTGTCAGAAAGACACACATATATGAAATAAAAAGAGCAGAAAGTGGCATGAACAGGAAATACAAAACTGCCTATTTGTGCAAAAGAGATACTTGTATGGTGCATGCAGGAAAAACAAATTAATCACATGTTGAAGGAATGTTAGTGATATTGCACTGAAGTGTTTACTTAAGGTTAGACACTTAAATTTTTATGAGGTTATCTGCAACATGACTTGACTGTGAACTGCCTTGAGGTAGGACTCTGAAACCATGATTATATAATTGGGGACTAGACTATAAAGGGAGCCTTTTTAACAAAAAGAAAATTGACATTTTTCAGCTTTGGGTACTTAAATTCTACAAGCTAGTTTGCTTTTAACTTAGTTGTGCTCATTTCAGGTGATTGTAATTTTCAAATTTTTCTCCCTCTTGACTTTACAGTGTAATTGACCTTCAGTCTTGTTTCATAGTAGGGTTTGAATCCTGGAACTTCTGAGGATAGGGTTATAGAATTAACTAACAGCAAGAGAAGGCTGTTTCCTGTTGTCCCCTACTAATGTCATTTCTGCTTATAAGGTGAAAGAGAGTAAGATATATAGAACAAAAAGTGTGGTCCTGGTTCCAGATTTGAAAAGAGAGAAAAGAGGAGATTTATTCCCCAGTCTAGTAGTGTCTTGTCTAAAACTGCTAGATGGGCTGCCTTGCTTTTTGCATTCTTTCTCTAGCTTCAGCTTTGCTTCAGCTTTGATAAATGAAGGTTGAGTAATTGCTGTCAAGCTTCCAGCAGATATTGCCCAGTGGAGCTCCTGGTGCTTGTAGTTAAATGTTCACTGCCCACATCCTTACAGGACAGTTGTTGATGCTGTTAGAACTTTTGCTTAACAGTTTCTAGGTGGTGTTTCTATTCCTACTTCACAGGTTCACTTACCTTACAGGAAGTTTTATCATATTAGTAATTATATGTATGAAGCTTTTCAACAAGTAACGCATTAAATACTGTTTCAAATTAATGTAACCTATTTTACAGCATTTTATGTTGGCTGGACTCATGAAAATTTGACCATTCTACTCATTAGACTGTGCAGTCTGTGCTGGAACAGTGGATTAGTTGAAAGGGTAGACTGCAGAGTTGGGTCTCTGATTGATTTTGTATTATATGATAAATATGTGTTAGCTGTCTTGGAACAGAACAACACTACTGTACCTTAAACTGAACGCTCAAAAGACTGTGGAGACTGAAAGGCTTTTCAGTGAAAAGATGATGCAGATTTTTTTTATGAGAGAATTCTTCTTTATTATGGTAGTTAGAAATGTTAGTATTCCAGGAATCCTCTGTATGCTGAAAACATGAATTCAAACTAATTCTACAGATTTTTTTTTTCACACTTCACCCTGTCATCCTAAAAGAACATCTCTCTTTTTTTTTTCCTTAGTGTCTGTAAACCATAATCCTAATTCCCAGAAAAAAAAAATCCCCGCCATTCTCCCGTCACGGCTTCCATCACAGAATGCATAGCAAATGCATTCTGCAGAATGCATTTAACAGATTCAGTCTGTTACAGAGAACACGATGGAGAGCTAATTCCAAGCTGAAAGCTCCTGAAAATAGTGCCTTTGCAATACAGTCAGCCTTTTCCACCCTATTTTCGCTCTGGGAACTCTCTTGCCTCTGTTGACTTTAACCATATTGGTATCATGTGGGGGAGAAATCAGGCCTCATGCACCAAATAGATGTATCCCAGTCATGTAATATTTTATAAAATAAAATTGTCTTAGGCCTTGCTTTTATAGGGGAAGGGAAGATGGGTTCTCATTGTGCATTATGCTTTCAAAGTTACATTTTTAGTGTCCTCTCCCCAGGAAAAACGCAATGTATAAATCTGAGGGGTAAAAGAAAATGAAGGACTAGCAAAATGTTTTCTATGTTGATATCAGTATTTACGGCTGTATAATTTATCTGTCATTTCTGTATCAACTCTAATTTGATGCTGTCTAATTTTGCCTATCAAGAAGCTCTAAATGAAGTCTCTAACACTAAAATAGTGATGTGACAAAGATGTGATTGCTGGTTGCATGACTTTGCACCACAATGAGTAGCGTTTAATTGCTTTCAGTAAAGGTGAGATGATCCATTTTGTCGTTCTGTGTGTTCTCAAGTTAAATAAACCTAAGATTCCACATGAATAAGAGAAATTATTTACTATTTGTGTCTGCAGTGAGAATAGTTTATTAGAAGGGAGATTTTTCTAATTCAACTTGAAATATTTTACTACCACTTTGAAGTTTTTCACCAGTTAGCACATTGAACTGTTTTCAGAAGCTTATAGAACAAGTATGTAGTCTTAATTGTGAGACTGTTGTGTTAATTTTACATACATTGATTGCTCACACATGAGCATATGTTTCACACTCTGAACATCAGTGTAGCTGCATGTTTTGTACTGTCATGCCTTGTAATTTTGTATATTTTTTTAGTGTATACCTTTCATGGATACTACTTTCCTTGCATGTATTTGTTTGAATTTATTTTTTAAATGTTTATTGTTTTGGTTCCTTAGCCATGAATCAGCGAATCAGCCAAAGTGCTCCAGTCAAACAGCCACCTCCTCTGGCTCCTCAGAGTCCACAGGGTGGTGTGATGGGAGGGAGTAGCTCCAATCAGCAACAACAGATGAGACTTCAGCAGCTACAGATGGAGAAAGAAAGGCTGAGACTGAAGCATCAAGAGCTGCTTCGGCAGGTGAGGCCACAGGTTAGACACCTACTTCCACTATTTCTTTTGTATGTTACATTTTGGTTTTTCTAAGTTGTTGTTTCAGTGAGTCTTAAAGACCAGTGACTATACAAAAAGCTTTGAGACCTAAAAAAGTCTGAATTCATTCTCTTATTGATATCAGCTTGGTGGTGAAAGTATCTGATTTTTTAAACTGAAGAATTTTGCTTTCCTCCCTCATTGCTCCCTCTAACAAAACTCTTAAAGAGCAGGCTTCACAAACTATAAGGATGACAGTATGGACTGTTGATGTGATTGGATATTCCTCCTAATAATATATTTCATATTCATTGAGTTCCAAGTTGTGCAAAAAGTTATTGCCCACAGTTTCATTCTCCCTTTTAAGTGGAGAAAAGTCTTCAGTTTTAGAACCTGTTGCAGTCTGTAGGATTTTGAAGTATTTACAAAGTTTATATAATATACATTGAGGAGATGCCTTGTTGCCAAAATCTTACCTGATCGATAGTGGAGTGAGCATGAAACAACCTAATAACTCGTGCTGCATTTTATACCTGTGGTTTTCTTATGCTGAAGAATTTCAAACTTCATAATAAGGCTGCAAACTGTGCCTTTCAGTGTTTTCCACTACATGGATGTGGCTGTATTTTCCACTATATGGATATGGCTGTAGCAAATATTAAAGTGTAGGGCTGGACTTTGCAATCTCTAGATTGGAATTCGGGCTTGATCTCCTTTTGACTCTAAGCCTTCTGCTTCAGTTGTTCAGTCTGAGTGTTTTAATAGTTAATACTATCTGTGCTAGATAATTAAGATATTTCTTTGGGTTTTTGACATTGGCAGAAAAAGCACTAATCTTTTCTTTGAAGAAAACCTTCTAAAATCTTTCCCTTTTCACTTTGGGTGATGGGCCTTGTGTCAGAAGAGGATAACATCTTAATGTCTTCAAAGACAGCTTTTCTCTTTCTTCATCACCTGCAGTATTCTGTCCTGGAATCTGACTTCAGTTATCCCCTTTGTAGTCAAGGACTGTTTTGTAGGAATCTTCAGCATCTCTTGGTGTAAGATGGGTCATCTTTACAGCCATTACTTTTTACAGTACTCTAGGTAAGAATACATTGCAAAGGTGGCATCAGGACTTTCTCTCTGCTTAAGCACCTGGGCTTCTGCTGTTCCTGCTTTGCAATTAATCCTCAAACAGACATTTTACCCTGTGCTAGCATGCTTCTAGGTAGGCCTTCTAATTGTCTTCTTGCCTCAGTTGTCATTGAGAACCTGACTAACTTTGGAGCAGGTGACAACCGGTTCTCTTCATGTTGTTCTCCTTAGTCATAAGCTTATCTGTCAAATATGCATCCTGGGTAAATCTGTGAATTTTGTTTCACTGTGTCATGGTTTTCACAGTTCTTAACTCCCTTATCCTGTCTCATCTGGCCTGTTTCGGGGGCTTGATACTACAAGATGGTATTTATAAGGCAGCCTGCATAGGTAAACCATGCAGCTAAAGTAATTTTTATCCATCTTATTTTTACTCTTAGGCATTGCGGAATATCAATCCCAGCACAGCAAATTCTCCAAAACATCAGGTAGGCTCTTAACTGATGTTTCAGCATAATTAGAAAAATGAGAGCATTAAGTTAGGCTAGCAGGGAACTTTTTGCTACATTAAAACATTCTTAAAAAAAAAAAAAAGACCAAAAAACCAACTTCTGCCATGCACATTTTTGAAGCAGTTTTCTGGTCACAGTTCTAACACTGTTTTTAGGAGTGCTGCATTGCCACAACTTTATATCAATATTTAAGAGCAAACAAGGAATTCATTGCACATTTTTTTACATTGAAAACAACCTTCTTGTTTAGCATTTTTGAGGATACTGCTGTTCCAGTCCTGATGTCATCAAGATGTTTATTTGAAGCAAACTACCTAAGGTAGTAGTTGGTGACTTTTAAGTACTGTTCATATGAATGCTCTTATCAGTTTGTTAAAGCAGGTATTATCTTAGAGAAGGATATCTGTTATCAGTTAATGAAAAGTCACTTGAAATGGTTATGATTTTTAAACATGCATAGTATAACAGAATTATTTAATAGATTAGACTAACAGAATAATTGCTAATTTTCCACTTTGACATTTAGCTGGCTCTTGCACACATACATTTTCTGTATCGGAAACAACAGTTATGAAAAGCTCAGACCAAAATAAAATTGTTCAAAATGTGAAGCATAATAAACAGCTTAATGTGATCTTCTTTCAGTTGCTAAAGAAGTTGATCAGAGAATGAATCTCCAGAAGGGTGGATTTATGGATATATTCAAAGAACTTCATGCTTACTATTGTTAACATTGTTTTAATCTACTGGTTCTTAGCACAATATTTATATTAGCTTGTACTGTACTTTGTTTTTTAAGAAATACCTCTGTATGCACTAGGCAAGAAAAACAGAATAAAAGAAAGTATCTTCTGTTTGGAAGCGATGAGTACTGATGTACTGTTGCATTCTGAAGAGTACCACGAACCTTGTATGTTGCTAGTTCTGAGATAGAGGAATCTCAGATCTTAGTGCTGACACCCTAGAAAAAATATTTTCTTGTTTGACAATAACAGAGCAGCTCTTAAACAGAAGGATTTTAATTGAGATGTACTAATTTGATTCATTAGCAAAGCATTAGCCACATAATGATCTTATCAATCAATATTAGGTCCTGTTCTGGAGGAGAAAAAAATGTCCTCGAGAATAATGGGTTTACAAGAGAATAAACAAGGAGATCTCCTCCACACCAGCTGAAAACACCTTATCTTCTAAAATAATTAGGTCATTCACAGGGGACGTTTTTCTTGCGGCATGCCAAAAATATATTCTATGTTTTCTTCTGTGCCTGAAGCCCTGTCATTGTTCACTCTTCCACTAATGTCTTCTTGTTGCCAACTCAAAAAAATACAGGAAATTGAGAAGTTTGTTACCAGTTTCATACTTAACTCTGTAAGATAAGGTTTTTGGAACTCCTTGAAATTATGGCTTTAAATCCTAAAAAACAGCAAAAACTCAAAGGGACTATACTGATAATTCATCAAATGTAGTGGTCACTCTGCTCTGTTTGGAGTGGTAACTGGTGAAATGATTCATGCAAAAATCAGGATTCCATTTATATTTTACCTTGCTTCCGACCATACCTCCTGCCTGGGATCAGTTTTATTAGTCTGCACTTACTAATGAATCAAGGTGTGTGTGAGTGATCTGTTGGGTAGAAGAATGGGCAATCATGTCACCTTTAAAGTTCTATAATACTAGACTATTCGTGTTGAACCATCTAAATATACTTTTTGTGTTTTCATATCATCTCAGTAAGGTAATGAATAGCCACAGGTGGAAGAAAGTGCTTAGAAAACTTGTGGGTTCTGGTTCTCAAAATACTTCTTGAGGCCTAGTACTGTAGAGGCAAATATAGTCTGTCTTCTCTGATGATGCTCCTATTGAAGTCCCAGTCTGTACAGCTGACCTAATGAATTTGGAAAATGTATAGAAAGAATTAAAATGCCTTTGCTCAGCTTTTTCTTTCAGACAAGTCTTTCTTTCTTTTTGAATAAAATTAATGAAGTTTGGAGGAATTGCCTGCTTCCCTGGTGATAAAGCTGTGCTTGGTGGCAGAGTAATTGCTTCTCTTGCTAAATTTTAGATATTCTTTTAAGGAGTAATAAAAATTAAATCTTCATATGTTCAGTGCTCTTAATTCTGGGAAGTCTAAATCTGCTTTAGAGAGGGATTGCCAAGGTCTTTTGTTTGTAAAGAAATTATGTAACATCGGCATTCTTGAGGCTTGCATCTAATGAAATCTCTTGTATAGATGGATTAAAAACATCTGAGAAATGTTCCTTAACTTTTAACTGGATCTCTGAACTTTTTGTGTCACACAATCACTAGGTTAGAAGGGACTCGTGGAGGTCATCTAGTCCAACATCCTCATCCCTCTTGACATTTTTCCCCATGTAGCTTGGATCCAGTACCATGGTTGTATTTATATCTACAGTCAGGTTTTTTTGGTACTGGGTAACCATAATGTCCCTACTAGGTTTTGGTCTCTCTGCCATGGTACTGCAGTATGCTGTGGTGACACTAACATTCGAAGTGTTGTGTATGGAAGCCTTAGCACCTTCTGGAAAGAGTAAATAATTGCTCAGTTTCATTTTTTATAGGAAGCACTGTAAGAGGCTCTTCTTGTTTGAATGAGGATGTATTTTACTGAAATTCTACAAATTTCAAAGGTACCTGTAGCAAAAATTACAACTTTACAAGTGATACTGTGTATCAGCAAGAACTGTTGATATATCCAAGAAATTTAAAAACACCAAGAATTTGTTCAGTTACTTGTGCTTGTCATCATCAGTTACCTGTGAAACTTTAAAAATTACTGTCTTAGTAAAGAGATTGCATGACTTGAATTTCACTCCATCCCCACTCACTCTCTTTCCATTTTTCTGCAGTTAGAATCTGGTTGTCAACAATTTCTAATGTAGAGCAGATGTCAGTCAAGTTTTGTATATGTCACAAAATTGAACAGATGTTAAGTAACAGATTTCTTCCCTTACAGTGTGCTGTGGAAAGAAATAGAGGCAAATAATGTCGAGGTACTGATGGCATTATTCTTGGATGTTGTGCAGACTATTTTCTTGTGCTGAGAATGGAAGATTTCTTATTTATCTGCTGCTAATATTAGAGTATTTGCTAGTAAGATCAGCATACTACATATTTATGAGACAAGTTCCTCTGTATATGCTTGCTCATTCTATATCTGCTGCCTGTTTCTAAGCTTTACAGATCAACAAAATAATTGTATTGCTTGCTCATATGTGTAGATCTTAATGGATAAATACCCTGTTTAAAAGTCTGTATAGTAAATCAGAACTGCATTCACTGGCTGTGCTGGTTGTTGTGACTGAAGCAGTGAATGGTCTGTTTTCCGCTTAGTCCTCACAAATTGCCCAACTCCTCATTGTGGAGTTCATTTGTCTTCCATCTGTCCCTGTGTCTTCCCTGTTTCTTTTGTATACATGCTGTAACTTTGTGGCCCTCACTTAATCTGAAGAAGCAACTGGTGCTGTAAGTCTGCTGTGGTCTTCTCTTTCCCCTAAAACTACTCTTCCCTCCCAGGAAGGTCTGTGAATCATTTGAAAGTCGAGTGATGGCTGGGGGCAGAAATGTTAAAATTGGCACTTGTAAAGTAAATTTGCAAAACCAATTATCAGGATATATCAAGTCAAATTGAGTAGCATAATCTAGGTTTAATACAATAAGAAAATAGGTGAGTTGCATAAGTCATCTGCCTTTCCTCAAAAGCCAGTGAAGATAAAAATGCTCTTAAAAGGGTAGTTTTATAAAGTTAATTTGAACATGGTGTGAATGACCTGTAACTTAATGTAAAACTTAATCTGTCTGGAATTATGAAAAAAAAATCTGCATGAGGTCAGCCAGATGTATTACACAGTGCTGACCTTATTTTTTAAATTATTTAAGGAGATGACAGATCGTTTTGGTCTCTGTGAATAACTAAAACTCAGTTTTTATTCTAACATTAGGAATACTAAGCTTTCCTTTTCCCAGAGGTACTTAAAACAAGTTTGACATTCTTAAAAAATAGGATGAGATCAATTCATAGAAATCTAAGCCAGGATTTTGTCATAGTTTTATTTTTGCCTCCAGACTTTAAATACTTCTAATAAAGCACATATTTTAAAGCATGAATTAAAAGCCTTGAGTTCACATTGCTCTGTTTTGGGAGGGACTTGGACACTCCCATACATTTTTTTAAGTATAGAAAATCTGCAAACTTTTTATTGCAAAACAGGTTTATAAGGAAGGAGAAATTAAAAGACTGTTCTTCAAGCAACACAACTTCAGCTTCCATTTTTTATACATTTAGGAAAAATAGTCTTTACATACTCTTTAGGCCTTTAGGAAACTTTGCTTATCTTACAGAATGATTAAAAATTGCCCTGTATTTGTTTCTCTCTTTTTTGGTAATTCCTTTCTCTTTCAGACTCCCAGAATGACATAAATTTATTACTTAGATGAGTAATAACATTCTTTTGAGGGGAAAGTGTTTCTGACTCCTGTAAAAGTAGCATTAATACTACTTATAAATAGTTTAAAATAGCTGCAGTTTTCCATTTTTTAGCAATGTTGTTAAAACAAAGATAAAAGTAGTACTAATTTTAAAAATACTAGTTTCACTACATAGTACATGCCAAAAAATAGGCAAAATATAGTTCTCTCTCCTGGATTAATACATCTCTTTATTGGGCCTTTAGAGAAATGAGATTTTGTTGTTGTTGTTGTTGTTTTAGCTGGCTAGTGTCTTGAGCTACATTTAATTTTACCATACTGTTTAAGTTCATGTATTGATGTAACTTCAACCTCCCCTACACTCTGAGGATTTAGAAAAATACAAAGGTAACTTCCCTGTTTTTCCCAATTTCTTGTTCCTTTGTACTGACTTTTTTTCTTAGAGTAACAGAAGAAAAATTGTGTCGTTTTTTCCTTTCCTAGTGTCAGTAGCTCTTGAAAAGGGGATGTCTGGATTTCTTATCTTCCTCACAATTATTGAATCACATGGCAGTTCCAATTTGAAAGGCCACACAAAGGAAATAAAATGTCACTTTAGTTCATGTACAAGAATGACTCCATGTAGATTTTGCTTTGTTACCACTCTTTGTGGCACTCCTATGTGATTAAGCTGCTTCTGCAGTCTGCTGGCACTTTTGGCTTCTCCTCTTCGTCCAAATCAGGGACTGCAGCCCGAGAAAATAAAGATGTAATGTACAGATCAAACCAAGAGGGAAGGAAAAAAGGACAGAGCACTTGGGTGAGCAGTTCTTGAGTTATCTCTGGGATAGCTGGTCTAAGACCTTCTGCCTTTCTGTTTGGGAAATTCCAGGAAGGAACGGTTCTTTCTTTCTTTTTTACAAATGGATGAGTCTACCTGTATATCAGGTAACTTGTGACTGATACAAGGTTGCAAACTTAGCTCTGAAGAAGATGTCATTATATAGGCTTTACGATTGGTTTTATTACATAAGCAAATGAAAATAATATAGATAAGGCTTTAGAAATTAGTAAAAGATGCTTAACGTCCTGTGATCTGAAAATGGGGATGGAGTATTTTTACTGTTTGTTAGAACAGTGGCCAGATAAGTGGTGATGAGCAGAGAGCTGGGTTTACTTGAAGTAGTAAATGAGTGTGATGAACACAAAAAACGGTGGTATGCTTGTACACTGTCTGCAGAGATCTAATCAACTGTAGTGAGAAAATTTTCTAGTGCAAGACTTAAAGGAATGTAGAATGGTAATCCACAGGAATTGGAGTGAAGCATATGTGAAAAGAAAAAGAAAAAAGGAAAGGAAAGGAGAGAGGAGAGGAGAGGGAGAGGGAGAGGGAGAGGGAGAGGGAGAGGGAGAGGGGAGGACCTGGCAGTTGGAAAGCTTCAATACACAGTCTGCTAGAAATAAAATAAAATAACCTTAGATTTCATAAAAAGAAATCACTTGGAAAGAGAATTGGGACAAAGTTAGTTTTATTACTAAAAGACTATAGTACAGTAGTCCTTTAGCTTATCATTGAAAATTGATTAAGACCTCTCATTTTACAAGTGAGAAATATTGATTATTGTCAAGACTGACAGAATTGGTTTTGCCTGAGATTGTCTTCCCAGGCACAGCCTGGAAGTCACATACTACCAGTAATGGTGACAAGATAGTCAGTAGATTTATCAGTCTCTGCAATAACAAAGCTCAGTCTTGGTGGGACATTGATGATGTTTGAATAGAGTTGCTTGAAGAAAATTTCTGAATCTTCGCATATGTAACTCATGTATTACTTGTTTAAAAAGGGGAGAGGAGTCACTGGAATTTACATCAAATGTTGCTTATTTCCATCTGCCCTTAAGAGAATGCATTTTATGTTAACACTTACTTTTAGTGATTAGTAATTGCAAGCCTAATGGATGGTTTGATTCAAGCTGGTGAACATTCAGATGTGTAAAAAATTATATGCAATTTAGGTTTGTATCTTCAGAAGTGCAGTGTCTTTGCCTTATTAAGAAATTACTCAGAATTTGAAGAGCTTTGAAATTTACTTAGGGAACTAATCACTGATTTGATCAGTCAGAAATTCAAATGCATGCCTCAAACAGGAATAATGAATGGAGACTTTTAGGGAAAGACTTGAAAGTTTACTGACTGAAACAAGAAAGGTACAAAGGCAGCCAGGACCTAAATAAGAATTTAAAAGAAATGGGGATAAAATGCTATTTAGCTGAGCTAAACAGGTTTTATTAGGGGTCAGATAGTATTAACAATTCTTGTTTTGGTTTAAGTATAGACTTAGCAGAAAGATACTGAAGTGAACTAGAAAGTATTTGTGTAAGCGTACAGATACATATATGCATAAATACATTTACAGTGCAGTCTGTGTAATGGTGGTCATGGCTGCTGGAACTTGCATTTTAATTGAAGCCAGTACAGATTCTTTGTTTGTCCTCAGAAACTTTAGTTTAATTTCACTTGACTCTTCTAACTGGAAGCGGTAAAAACATCAATTATCTATAATGTCATGTGTTCATGTATCCAAAAAGTGTATTCAAATGCCTGACATGATCTCTTTCTCCCTCTCCTGCTGTTCTAGGAATTGGCTCTCCGTAGCCAGCTTCCAACAATGGAACAAGACGGTGGATCTCAAAACCCCGTGTCATCTCCTGGAATGTCTCAGGAACTGAGAACAATGACTACAAATAGTTCTGATCCCTTTCTTAACAGGTTTGTAGGAGTAGCTACTAGAGGAAAGAAATTTGATTTAAAATTCTGTTTGGTACATGTAATAGTTTATTTTGAACATCTGTCTGTGCCAAGAGCCACAGCTGTAAATGAATCTTTCCTTAAATGGCAAGTCTAGTAAAAGTTGAAGATTAAAAGCTGTCTCCTGTGGGAGGAAGTAGTCTGTTCAGACTTGTAGGAAGGTTTTTATTCAAAGTCATAACATGTTTGCCTCTGCATAATCTGTTGACTAACAGTCATTTCAAATTACTGGCTCAATTTGTGAATAGCTCACTGTGAGATCAAATGAACTGTGAGGCACATTTAGCATTGCACCTTAAGGTTCATTTTAAGATTTCTCCATTCACCCCTCCCCTCCACTTCAGGTACTTAGCAGTATTTTTACTCTGCTAATGTTAGGTCTACAAATAGTGGCGTATTTCATTTTAAGTGCTGTATTTTGAAGTGGGTATTTTCATTCAAGATTTAGAATCTTACAATATAGACTTGTCTTTCATAAAACTTTTTCCTAAATCCCTCTGACTTGAAGCGTTTATTTTTTTGGAAATACTGTTCAAATTTCAGCTTGCAAATACTTCCTACAAAACATTGCAACTTTAGAGACACTGCTGCAGCTTGAGATAAATGATATCTGTATTTTGGTTAATCCCTTTGGGAAGACTTATCTCCTACACAGACAGTTCTGATTAGAAAACTTTATGTTTTTTGGAGGGATTATCCTACATGGAATCCATCCTGTAGGGTGTTCTTTCATGAACCTCAACTGTGCTGGCTTTGTCCTAAGAAATAAAAGAGACAAGACAATTTAAACCTGACTTGCTCTCCAATAGGAAGCCTCCTTAGATAGGTAATGGTATCAATGTGGTGTAGTAATATTCTAGCTTGAACTTCTGGAAGGCTGTTGTCATCATACACCATACAGGTGCTCACATCTTCAAAACCTGTCTTCTGACCTGAAGGAAATGCATCTTTAGGTTTTAAATGGGCCATGGTAGTGGACTGATACAGTTTATCTGATGTGAGTCTACATAAAATATAAAGTGATGGATCTTTACCATTAACTAGAAATAGGGTAAAAAGCTAGAAAGAGCAAATTTACATTCTGTAATTTTATGGCAGGTTGATATTTATTGCAAAGTGCAAAAAGATACTGCTTGCCTAGTCACATATATGTCTAACTGGTTTGGTTTTTTTATGTAGCCCTTACCCCATACGAAATATTGAAAATCTGTGTTTGACTTGAGTTCAGATTATCCTAATTCACATTTTGGTCTGAAAATTTGTCTCTTTCTGGGCTGGTGTATGTGTGGCACCACACTTAATTTTGTCATATGGATGTGGGAAAGGGATTTTTAAGAAAGGACATCTGTGAATATGCATTGCTGTCTCAGAAAGCAGTCCAGTAGTTCTGACCTAAAGATCTTGTTGATACTCCTCATGTTAACGTTCAGACTTTGAGAAATGCTTATTTCTATCTTTATAGGGTGTATATAAAGTTTCTGGTGAGACAGTACTAAATTTAGGCCCCAGAGTTATATAGTCAGAGTTTAGGTTGTTTAATGTTTTCAGCTGCCTATATAATAGAAGCATTAAAAAGTCTCTGAAAATCACTACATTGGAGCAATTTGAGATAATGCTCAGTAGTGGTTTAAAATGCTTAATCAAATCTGCCTGCTGTCTTCAGTACTTACTATCATTATGGTATATTTGATTTTTTTCTCTTTTTTTGAATGGGATATTCATCAGTGCAGACTTCATTAGACTATTTCACCTTTTGATTTGCCACACTTGTTTATATATTTTTGTCGGTTAGATTTATAGTGGTAGTGATGGTTGTTCTCTGTTTAACTCCTAAATTGGTATTTCTTCTTCTGTATACACATATTTTAACAATGATTATTTGAAGGAGAATCCACTCTATTTTGGGTAGTGCTGTTTAGTTGCATGTGGTAATTTTGGGTGGTATGTCTACTAAATGAATAAATCCATGTTGAAGAAAGAGGAAATGTGTATTAAGAACTGATTTGAAGAGAAGTACTGGACATTCCAAGTGTGAGAGCAGCAGCCAAAAAGCCTTCTCCTCTGGAGTGATTTAGTTCAGCATAGTCTCAGTTCTGTTTTTAGTATTTTGTCCCTAAAGTAAACCAGATTTTTGTTCACAGAAGTTCTAAATTGTTTAATTACTAGGATTGTATTGAATGTGTGTGATTCTGTTCTTAAATCAATCTAAAAAAAGATAAATATTTATGATTTATCTATAAAGACATGTTAGGTTCCTTACTTGTGTGCAAAGGTGTCTTCACGGAATCAAATATATATATTTATATACATGGCTGAAGGCAGTCTACTGAGATCTGTTGTTGAATAGCTGTTCATAATTTTTTTGATTCTTCATACTTGACAAAAAGGTATTAGACTATATACTTCACAAGTGAATCATAAGGAGGATTTATATGTCTTCAAATGATAATTTGAACAGTAAACCAGTTTGATGTTCATTGAGGATGCCAGATGGAAAATCAGTAAGGATTCTCAGTGAATCTCAGAATACATAACCTGAAGAAATAGAGATTTTGAAAATATTTTGTAAAGACTGAATATTAGGAGATGCAGAGGAGAGGGAGGTGATGGTGGCCTTCAACAGCTGCATATGCAGGCCACAGCTCCTGCCAGCAAAGCTGCTCCAGCATGGGCTCCTCTCTCCATGGGACCACAGGTGCTGTCAGCCGGCTCCAGCACAGGCTTGCCACGGGGTCACTGCCTCCTTGAGGCATCCACTTGCTCTGGCATGGATCCTCCAGGGGCTGCAGGTGAATCTGCTTCCCCTGGCATCTCCACAGGCTGCAGGGGCACAGCAGCCTCACCATGGGCTATGTGCCACAGGCTGCAGGGGAATATCTGCTCTGGTGCCTGGAGCACCTCCTGCTCCTCCTGAACTGACCTTGGGGTCTACAGGCTGTTCCTCTCTCCCACCTGCTGTTTAGCATTTTTCCCTTCTTAAATATGTTATGACAAAGGTACCACCATTGTCGGTGATGGGCTCAGCTTTGGGCAGCTGAACTACTTCGGAGACAGCTGGAAGCAGCTGTCTGACATGGGATCAGCCTTTCCTGCTGTGTCACACAGCATAGTGATCCCTGCACACCCCTGCTACCAAAACCATGCTATATAATCTCAACACAGTGGCCTACTTGCCCTCCCCTTCCCACATTTTCCCCTGTGACTCTCTTGGTCTTGCTTGCTGTGCTGGCAGGAGATGGCAATCAGAAAGTGAAGGCATGTAAGGCCCCATGCCATCAGTTTGGTTAACTATTCTGTCAGCAAGATCATTGTGAGCAGGGTTTGTTTATAGGATGGCTCCTGTACCAGTGTTTGATTTATATTTGGGTGCTCTCTCGCCTTGACATGTGTGACTGAACAAGTAGTAATGCAGCAGTGGGAAGCAATTGAAGAATTGTTAAAGGAGTTCCAACTATTTATAACAGCAGTGACCTAAAAATACACTTCAGTGGTTGATTAAACATGGGAACATTAGCTAGAAGTATTTTTTCTAATCCTTATTTTTTTATCCTTATGGATAAAAAAAGGGTGCACCATAATTATTATTACTTTTGTAATCATTATGGATTATCTGATATGCTTTGAAAGGTTTTAGCTGTGGGGGGGTGTGAAAAGATTAAAATTATGCACAAGTAGGCCATTTCTCAAAGCTGCTTAGGTATGTTCTCATCAAGTTAAATTGAATCTAAATAATATGGTTTTAATTGGAAAAGGTCTACATAAAATGTAAGTGTCTCATGCAAACAAATGCTGCATTTTTTATTAGAATAGGGGATTTCTCATGGTAGCAATGTTTTCAAAGCCCATAAATTAGTTCAAAACAAGCATCGATTTTATATTTTTCAGTGCTCTACCCTCATTTTTTAACTCCTTATCTTCTGTTACAGTGGAACATATCACTCCAGAGATGAAAGCACAGATAGTGGACTTAGCATGAGCAGTTACAGTGTACCCAGAACCCCAGATGACTTCCTGAACAGTGTTGATGAGATGGATACAGGTCTGGTTTGTTTACATTTTTAATGCATGTTTTCCAAATACACTTGTATCCATTTGCAATGAAAACAAGCAATTCTGAAAAGCTCTGATACTTTTTGAATTGTTTTCTACTTTTTCCTATTTACCCTATTTTTCTGATAAAAACATTATGGTTAGATTTGTGAAAAAATATATTTATAATGAACTATATTGGGAGGATGGGGAAATTGCTCGTAAGTAGTATCACTCCTGTTTTTATAAGGAATTTGAGTGTGCTTGCTTTTTGAAGTAATGTTGTTCAGAGCTAAGCATAGTACCTCAAGTATCTCATCCAGTGTTGTTAATACTACTCCAAAATTATATTTTACTCAGTATTGTCTTTCTCAAGTGTAAAAATTAAGCTATGCTAAATGACATCAAAGATCTGTAAGATTTGGGTCAGTAGGTGAAAGCTGGAAACAAAGGCATATTCTTTGTACATCTGCACGCAGCCAAATTATCTTTGGGATTTGTGATGGATTTCTGTGAGTCACACTGCTTGTATGATGCAAGAGGTACATGATTAACCTTTAACCAGTGTCCTGATGAATTGCAGGTTTGGTACTTCTAGTTTACTTAATATTCATCTTTGTGTTATAACTAGGTGACAGTATCGGCCAAAGTAACATACCATCCCATCAGAACCGTTTCCCAGACTACCTTGAAGCCATTCCAGGGACAAATGTGGACCTTGGGACACTGGAAGGAGATGGGATGAATATAGAAGGAGAAGAACTGATGCCAAGTCTGCAAGAGGCTTTGAGCTCTGACATCCTTAATGACATGGAATCTGTCTTGGCAGCCACCAAGCTAGATAAAGAGAGTTTTCTTACTTGGTTATAGGGGCCTCAGGGAGACTGAATTCTAAATCTGTGAAGGATCTAAGGAGATTAGGACATCTGTATCTGAAGTTCAGAACAAGCCCATGTTTTGGCTTGTGTTCAGAAAAAGTAAATGAACAAATACTCAACAGGATTGTTTGGGTTTGCTCTTCCTTGTCCATCGCTGCTGTTATATATTGCTGACTTTTTTCCACAGTTGACTCTGAAGAACAGACATCTTCTTGATCTTTTTCTATTGCTGTTGCAACTACTGTTGGAGGGGGGTGGGGAGGGATGATGAGCCTATTTTGGATGACGAATGCCATTCCTTTTGTCCTAGCGTGCGCTTGCGTATCATTTTATCTAAGTACTCAGATTTGAGAGTTAATTTCTGCATGTCACTGCTTGTAGTTTGCTCAGCTAGTTGTCTCTTGCTGCCTGTGGCAAGTGGTAAAACATGACATACTGGGGTGACAAGCCAAAAATGATGTATCTGGTCAAAAGAAGTCAATACTGATTTGGAGATACGACGTAAAGGAGGGCTGAAGACTGGCATTAAGTGTTCCTACTAATAGCTCTTGCATTAGCCACAAAGTGCTCTTGTTCATATTTTATGTTATAGTAAATCATGAGTCATTTTACATAGAAACATATATGAACTTTGATTGTTGCCACATACTCTAGCCTAACTTCCATTTGTCAAAAATACTTTGATTATTTTTGTTAGTTCATTTAACTGTAGCTGTAGAATGGGAAGTAATTATAGGTGTTCTGGGGTTTTTTTTTTAAGTGAAATCTAAGGGTTTTTTCTGATTTCACACAGTCTTATTTAAATCTAAATTGTCTGCTTTTTTTTATACTTAAACCATGCCTATTGTAGCCTGATAAGCTAGTGAGTACATAAACCAGTATGTTTTGCCTGTAACTTTTTTATTTTTTAAAGGCTAGCTTTGAATGTAATCATTAGATTTCATGACCAGTGGCTTATTTTTCATGTGTATTTGTGAGACTTTGAATTAGAATCTGATTACAGCAGTGTAAAAGTTAAGAGTCCTTTGTCATGTGTACAAATTTTAAATGCATCTTAAAGTAGCAGAACCATTTTAAAATTACATCTAATCTCTCTTCTGGTTTTCAGTTTTGATCTCTAAGTGAGTTCAGATTTTAAAATCCTTTATGAAAAAAAAATTATGAAAAGTTTATTTTAAGTTAACACGGACAAAAATTCGGAACAATTAGTATCACTGTGTGTTGCAATGAAAAGGCCGGAACAACAAAAAACTTATCAATAGTTATCAAGTTCTGTTTGGTGAAAAATAAGCCCTGGACACTATATGTAGAAGAATGTAATGATATGTGTTAGATGGTGACATGAGCAGGTAATGAAGTGTATATTAGTAGTAGAGCTTAGCATGGGGTAGAGGTGAATACGAATCATTTTTATTTTAACAGGAAAAGATGTATCACTAAGTTGTCTGCAGGAGTTAACACAAGTTTCCAAAGAGTATTTTTAAATGAACAAAATGAGCGTGAATCAAACTTTGAATATAAGCTATGAATTTTTGTGGGGCTTTTGCGTTTTTTTCTGATGAAAAATAGTGTCACCAGTTAACACCTCTATAATTAAGGGCCTGTCACCATTCTCAACAGTGAGCCTTTATTTTCAAGGGTGTATAACATGACTGTAAAGATACTGTAAGCATGAAACTTAGTTTTGGTAAAAATCTCTCAGTTAACAAGAACTTCTCCTGAGAAGAGATTTTTTGGGGTTTACTGTTTTGCTTTTTTTTTTCCAAGACACTGATTATTTTTTAAGCTAAGAACAAATCAGCAAAACAAACAAAAAAAAACCCATCATATTACTATTGTCATTTGGATTTCTTTTATGCTTCAGAAATTATTCTGGTTTAGGATGATGTAAAGAATGAAAACTCTTAACCAAACCCTATTATAAAAACTGAAGCAGCAGAGGCAGAGACTTTAAATTTGACACTACAAATGTACATTTACTACCTTACATAAATGTATTAGTGTTTGAAAACCACAAAATTTTATGGGATACAGGCAAGTTTTAAAATAATAATTTTTAAAACATGTTCACAATGATACATATTCTGCTACACCAATAATTCATCAATTAATAGGCCACTTATATTGTGCAATGACACAGTAGCTCCTAAAGCATTGTTATTGTGTCCAAGATAGGGATTTTAGTAGCATTTTTGCAACTTCATTTTGAATTCCTCTCTCCCTCCCTTCAGGAAAAGAAAAAGACACTAAGTTTTCCTAACTTGAACAATCTGACATAAAACCACAACAGCAAGGAAATTCAGAGTTCATTCTATTTCAGCTGTCTTCCACAGTTGTATCCAGGTATCACAGAATAAGCTGAGCTGGAAGGGACCCATCAGGATCATCAAGTCCAACTCCTGGCCCTACACAGGACACCCCAAGCTTCACACCACGTGCCTGAGAGTGCTGTTCAAACACTTCATGACCTCTGTCAGGCTGGTGCTGTGACCATGTCCCTGGGGAGCCTGTCCCAGTGCCCAGCCACCCTCTGGGTGAAGAACCTTTTCCTGATAGCCAACCTAAACCTCCCCTGACACAGGTTCAGGCCATTCCCTTGGGTCCTGTCACTGGTCTTGAGGGTGAAGAGATTTTACCTGTCCCTCCTCTTCCTCTCATGAGGAAGCTGCAGACTGCAGTGAGCTCTCCCCTCGTCTCCTCCAGGCTGAACAGACCAAGTGACCTCAGCCATGAGGAGTGGCTTCCCCTCAAGGCCCTTCACCCCCTTCATTGCCTTCCTTTGGACACTCTCAAGTAGTTCAACATCCCTCTCATATTGTGGCACCCAGAACTGCCCCCAGCACTGGAGGTGAGGCTGCCCCAGCTCAGAGCAGAGCAGGACAATCCCCTCCCTTGCCCGGCTGGCCAGGCTGTGCCTGATGCCCCCCAGGACAGGGCTGGCCCTCCTGGCTGCCAGGGCACTGCTGGCTCATGTCCAACTCGACATCAACCAGGACCCCCAGGTCCCTCCCTGCAGCATCTCATTCCTCAGTCCATGCACACAGCCAGAGATGCACTGAGTGCAAACTCCTGACATGCTGTACCTCCTACAACAGAAATGAGTACAGAACAAATTCTCTTTCCTTGCTTTTGTGTGTTTGTCACAGCTTTAATATTTGAATGTTTTATTCTCAATGTAGAAACACTAAATGGCTTATACTGTATTTGGGTAGCATGGCTTAGGGTAGATACTGACAAACTGGGAATCCTTGAACAGCTCTAACATTAATTATGTTTTGTGATACTTATTTTAATTAAGACATTTCCGTTCTCTTACTTATTAGGAAACATACCATAGAGATGCTGTACTGTTGGCAATCAATATTAATTTGGATTTTTTTTTTTATTCTGCAAATGCATTGTTTGATGAAGTGGTTAAAATTGTTTGAAATGCAAAAGTGTTTTGGGTAGTATTTTATACTGATGTATATATTGAAACAGAAATCATTGTAATAATTGTAATAGCTGTTAGTTTTAAATACACTATATGCAGACAGATGGGGCTGTACAGAACTGTACTGTTAACACCTGGGTAGGGCTACTGCTTGGGAACAGGTTGCAGTGTCAGTGAACCATATGGATCAAAATATTGTACCATTCAGTGTTGGCGCTCACCAATGCAAAAGGAGAAGAGACAATTTCAACGTGATTAACACTACATGGTAAATTAGTACTACAGTGATCTTTTCACTTACAAGCATGTTTTTTATACGAATTAGCAGGTGTGCCTGTATAAAATAATTTGTGTTCTGTATCATGCAAAAAGTACTCTCCACATTTAGAATCACAGAATCATGTTGTATGTTAGAGAATTATGTCCAAAATTATATATATTACTTAACAATGTTATTTTTAGATATGAGCATGACTGTAAGCTAGGTACTTAAGTACATTCTGTTACATTATTTTTCTTTATGTAATACTTTTTCAGTTGTTTTATTTGGTATAAATATATACTTTGTGCTTAAACATCTTTGTTTGTTTTTAACATTCAATAGTATGTAAAGATATTATTTCCTTCAGTAAGATAGATGCATTGAATTGTTGGAATGCCTATTGTAGTGCGTCTGTTCTTGTCCCCCTTGTCATTGCTTTTGTAGTTGTAAACTCCAGTTCTGCAAATATGGTGTGCAAGCTCACCTGAGAGACAAATGAGTTCCACTAGCTTCAGTAAAGGCTTAACATTAATAAGATGTGTGCATGTCTGTGTGCTTGCAGGAATGAAGAGACAGTGACTCTGGTGAGCATCATGCAGCTTGTGTAAAACAATACTTTAATTGCAAATGGCACTATAGTGAGACCTGGTAGCAGAACATCTGCGTATCTACTAGAAGAAAGCATCCACTTTTTGCAGATAATGCTTGCCATGTTCGGATGGCAGATACATTTTTGGCTAACTCTTAAGTTTATGCATTAATTTGTGGCAGACTATCAATAAAGACACACTATTTTCATTTCCAAGTTTTGACTTATGAATTGTGAAATATGTAATGACATACCTTGAAAGTGCCCGAAGATTTTAGTTTAAAGTATCTTGACATGTTTCATTAATTTTGACCTTCTGTATAAGTCTGAAAGATGGTTGGTTGTTGGTTTTTTTTTTTTTTTTTTTTTGTTTTGTTTTGTTTTTTTTTTTAATGTAGTGAAGTTTGGAAAGGCCAAAGTCATACACTGTTTGCATTTTAGCAGTTCCAGAGTTGTTACTGTTCAGTACGAAATGCCCCAACCCCGTGGAATTCAGCACATTTGTGTGTTTTCTTAGTTAAGGGTAGAGCCCTTGATGGATTAACCAGTTTGTCCTGTACTTCTGAGTTCATAGCCAGCTTTAGTCACCCAGATCCTTTAAATTTAAATCTAACATCACACCTTCCACCTGGGAGTAGGCGGCCAGTGCCAGGGAATGATAAGGTACCAATTTTGTTTGCTGATATCACTCTCATTTATAAGGTGGTGACATACTGCAGTAGTTGAAGTATGAGTGACCTTCTGAGGCAGCCCTAAATAGACTGTGTTACTGCAAAACAGGATATTTGGTCCAGGTATTACAGGCTCACTTCACAGTTCTCTTCAAAATACTTTCAACACTTAGTTAAAAATAAAAAGTATTCGTTTCAATAAGCCATAAATAATATGCTTCCAAGGAGGAAAGTGCCAGTTATCAGCCAAAGAAAGCATTTCTCAGCTTGGATCATCAACAGAATAATTATTTGAGATCAGGCTATGATCTGTGTAGCACCTCCTGTTTTGGACGTTCATTCAGAGATAAACCAGGGCCATTGATTTTATTTACACTTTCAGCGTCATCCAGGGTTTATATATTCCTCCTGAAGAGTAACGGTGTGCTTCTTGACCTTTGTTGCCACCACTTCTTATTGCTAACAGGGGTTATCTGCACCCTCTAAACTTAGGTGTCATCAAAATAGGAAGATGCTGATACAGGATGAGAGATCTTGGTTGACATGAAATGTTGATGTGAATCCAGCTCTTAACTGAAGAATCAAATTGTCTTTAGAACAGAGGGTAGAGCTTTGTACCAACTACCATATCCAGTACTGAATGCCTCTTAAATAAAAGAGCCAATGTGTTTTTCTCTAGGCACAGAGAGAGCCTGTTGAGTGAGAATATTTCTCACTCACACATCTGACAAAACTGCCTAATGGATTTTGTGGAAAACTCACTGTTTTTACTTTTTCAGACATACTTTGTCTTTAATGCAGCAGTTGTAACAGTGAATGCTACAGATCTGGGCTGTCACAGACTAGTTTTATTTTCTCTATGTGGGAATGCAGTTGGTCACTCTGATGATAAGAGTTTTCTATATTAAATTGGCTCAGCTTAGCATATGAGAGGCAAAGTAGTTTTATGGGATTTTCCTGTCTATTAGCAAATGTGACTAGGGGGGAGGGGGTTGTTTAATTTGTGTTTTAAGGGGAGGGTCAGGAGCAGCCCAAGAGGCTTTCTTTTCAATGTCCTGCAAACAGTGAACTGGAACTCATAAAAATGCTACATTCAATCTCACCTGAAATGCTCTTTCTCCTCCTCTCATATATGTCAATTCTGAGCTGCTCTAGTGCGTTTTAAATTATTTATTGTATTTACCATCTGTGAGTTTTGCTTTCCTAACACCTAAAGACTGGACTGTAATACTAGGTTTGTCCCCAGAGGAGAGCAGATTTCCTCCATTCTGAAATGCCACTGCCATCGTGTTTGAAGTCTATAGTATAGCACAGAATTACAGTCTGACTCCAAATGTCAGCTGCTGCCCAACTGCTGGTACAGGATGGTTATGAGCAAGCATGATTTTTTTGACCGATGGTGGATTCCTGTTCTTGTGTGAGACTGGAAAAGTTGGGCTGTGTCATTGCTTTGATTTCTGCAGCCAGCTGTCCTAGCAGGAGCAGGGACAACAGTCCTCCTGTTGTAGTACTCCTACCCAGCACTTAACCTGATGTTAGCCATTATGGTTTTTTTTTAAGCTGACAGAGTAATTCAGTCTTTCCTTCATAGTTTCATTGTTAGATACACAATTGTCTCAGCTCTCTTGACTGACAAGGGGCCATTTTCAGACTTTACCTAGCGATGTAACCCTTTCATACACATCATCCATTGTTGAAGTGTGACCCAAAGGCCTCTGAGAAGTTCAGCTGCAATCCTGGACTGTCAAAGTCTACAGTCAAAAGGAGGTAAATGGTTATATTTGTGTATGACAAAATCCCAAACCCATGGTGCTAATAAACTGTGTGACTTAGGTGGTGATACCTCACAGTAAATGGCAGTAACAGTGAGGTACCTTCTGGTTAGGTCAGTGGGGTTTAGCCTGAATGTGGTTATCAATGTAGTCCAAGAAGTTGCTGGCAAAAGCAAAGCCTGTGGGGCAGCTTGGCTCTTTCCATACAGGTGAGATTCAGGCTGTGGTTGAGAAAAGTGTCACTGCTCCAGAAAGTGACAACTGCTGGGCTGATTGAAGGCCCCCTATCAATGCAGCCTTTACATGCCACCCCTTTCATCCCTGCCTGCAGGTGATTCAAGCAACTGCTCTAAAGCACTGGGTTTAGATTTTGGGGTTTAGATTTGTATTTGGCAGTGTGTAAAACTGTGACTTCCTTTATTTTTCAAATGTTTGTATTCACTTAAAACATGACTCTCCTTTTATAGGTCTTTGTTCCAGTGAACAGCCTATCAGCATCTGGTAATCTTTCTGTGGATATAGATTTTTCTAATTAATATGACTGTCACAAGCACCAATAAATCACTGAGAAATAGAAATTTCTCATTGCAGCTTAGTGGCAAGAATACTAGAAAATCTGTCACTCAAACAGAAGTATGTGCATCCGAGTTCCTCTCATCCATATACTAGCCATGGTTTGGAAAACAAGCTGGTTTTACATGGAGATCCATGACTGCCATAAGGCTCAGGTTCCTCACAATTGTCACCTCTGCTGGTGAAGTTTGCTATTGTAATATGTGCTGTATCATCAATTTTGCTTTATCATCACCTTGAAAAGAAAGTAATGGAGCCTGGTGATATTCAGAAAAATAGGAAGGAAGCAGACCTGTACTGCTGCAGCATGAAGACCATGTTTCTTAGCTCCTTTTGGAAATGTCTCACTTTTTTGGAAAAGACTCCAACATCTGGTGGTCTTGGCACTTCATATTCGCTTGCATTTTATTTTCAAGGTCGCTAACATCTAACATGACCACATTATTGAAGTGATTGCACTAGTGACATCTGAAACAGGATAAAGAAGTTTTTTTAAAATGCAGTCAGGTACAATCTGCCTGGGTACAGGTTGCCAAGTTCCCACCTTGTAATGGCACATCTGACTTCCTGCTGAGTCTTTGAGTGAGGCATTTTACCATTTCCCAGGAAAGCTGTGTGCATGGTTTTACTTGTGTCGTGGGAGCACTGAAATGTTAATGTTTGCAAAATGCTTTGAGGGTTAAGCATTAAGTGCTTCCTATTAATTCATTCTCAAGCTGTGCTATTCTGGGGCTTCTACTCAATGACATCACCACATATGAATATAATCTTTGCAATGTAGTGTAAGGTATGTATCTGCTCCTACAAGTTTAAACACACAAATGCATTACAGGAAGGTCGTATATCCATCCATACCAAATGATGGTTTTCACTGGCTATGTGAATACTTAGCAGGTGAACTGACTCAAGTTAGCCCTCCTGTGCTGCTCACCAGTTAGCTTCAAGTCCTTTGTTTGATAGGAAAGCGTGCACAGTTGCCACTGACACATTAACGTGCACCAGTTCTTTCTTCCCTGAAGGCTTCTGTGCCTAAGTCCTTAAGTTTTTAGTTATTTTTTAGATTGAGCTTTCTTGTTGAGCTGCTTTTGGGAGGCCAGAGTGACCTTTAGATGTTAGGAGTACATTGAATGATCATGAATGGGGGGGGGCGGGGGAGTCTTGCATCATTATACATAAATACAGGCATAGAGTATTGTTGCATGCATTTGTGTGTGTGTCTATATATAGATATTCTATACATAAACATTAATTTCCTGCCTAAAGACAACTCAGTTTCTCATGAGCATTATATTTTTTCTAGGGTTCACAAGGAAAAAAAAAACAGTAAAAGTGTCATCCCAGTTACAAAGTCTGCATGGTTGTTGCTTATTTTTAAATATTTAGGGTTTTAGGTGTGACATAGAATCATTTCACCAGAAGACCAGAATGAATAATGAGAGAATATGAACACACATATTATTCCATTGTGCTGCCTCTCAAGAAACCAGACTTGAGTAGTCAGCTTTTGGGGACTTGAAGGCCCTTTGCACACAACACAAAACCAAAGAGCTGGGGTAAGAGAAGTAGTGTTGCCAGTCTCTGCTCCCTGTGAGGGAGCATGTTTTGCTTTTAAGCTGGGACCAAAGGGAGGTTGGCTGCAGGACAGATTTCTCTATGCTGACATTTACCTTCACGTTTAATGCATGCACCTTAGTGTGTATGAATTCTGTCACAGTCACAAAGAGAGATGTGTGTGTGTGTGGCTATCGGGACATGAACTGGTACATTATAGAGCAAAGAGTTTACTCATAGCAAGGATTAACCCCTAGTGGGTGCCTAATACAATGGGGTGCCACGTTCTACTGATACACAGCACAAACTGTGCTACTTGCTTGAGCTATTGTCTTTAAACAGAGACTAAGATGGTTTTATGGATTGCTTTCCTAGTCCCAAGATCCCATGACAGTTTCTGGGGTTTCTTTTGTTTTAAAGATTTAAGATGCCTCCATAGGTGAGCCTAGACTGTTTTAAAATTTATTAACATGGATTTACTCTGCACTTTGTAGCTACTTCTGTGCTCTTTGTTGCTAGGTATATCTTTGTTAGAGCAGCAGCACTGGAATATAAAGTGCCAAATAGATGTCCAGGCATTTGAAGCAGACTCAGAATACTTTTGAAGCCAGAAGTCTGGGAAGCATGGGATTAGGAAAGGCAGTTCTTGCTTGAATAACATGATCTTTTATGACCAGGTGATCTGACCTGCCTGTGCATGAGGGAAAGGCTCTGGATGTTGTATGCGTGGACTTCAGAAAAGCCTTTGAACCATTTCCCACAGCATTCTCCTGGAGAAGCTGGCTGTTCATGGCTTGGACAGGTGCACTGCTTAGTGGGTGCTGAAGAACTGACTGGATGGCCAAGCCTAGAGAGAGTTGGTGACTGGAATTACATCCAGCTGGAGGCCAGTCACAAGTGGGATACCCCAGGGCTCAGTACTGGGGCCAGACCTGTTTAATGTCTTTATTGATGATCTCTATGAGGGGATGGAGTGCCCCCTCAGCACCCAGGGAAGCGGTGGAGGCACTATCCATGGAGGTGTACCAGAAACAGCTGGCCATGGCACTCAGTGCCACGTCTAGCTGCCAAGGGGATGCTCAGTCAAAGGAGGTCTTTTCCAGCCGTAATGATTCTATGACTATGTGACCTTAGATCTTGGATTAGTCCTTTGGACTCCATGCTGTGCTTGTACTGGACCTAGCCTGCTACTGAAACAAACAGGAGATTTTTATATCCCATAATAGTCAAACAGTACTGCTTCTAGAACTGACTCCAGTGGCTACTATCTTAGGCTTTTCTTTTCTTTTTCTTTTTTTTTTCTCATTGTGTCATCTGTAAAAATGGATTATATACTTTCTGTGTTATCCAAATACTCCAATCTCAGATGAGATATTTACATTTTATGCATTTATATGAACTAATACTTTGCACATATTTGTGAACTGTGTTTAGAAATACACAAAATTCGGAGGGGCTCAGTGTGTACCATAAGACGAGATCAGTCAATGAAGTATTTGGAGAAAAAATGGAGACAAACCAATGGAGGCAGATCCACACGTATGTACTAATTAGTCAGCTACAGGAATCTTAAATCAGGACCTACTAGCTCAATAGATAAAACTGCTTTTGTGGCTCAGGAGATCAAAACAAAATTGACTTACGTGTTACTTAGCTGACAAATAAATATATGTGCTCTCATGGGATGCACAAATGCAAACAGAACAGGCTCAAGGGAATCCTGCACTGGTTCGTATCAGTGAGCAGCTGGAGTGCTGGTCAGACTTTAGAGTACAGCATCTGATGAGAGACACTGAACATGGTCCAGAGGCAAGCAGTGATGATGAGGAAAATGTGAGAGAGGAAGATCAAGGTAGCTGGGCTGGTTTTCTACAGAAAAGCTGATTAAATGGGGAAAGATCACCTTCAAGTAAAAGGCAAGTGCTACTATGAATCTGTTATCCATGGAGTAAAGGGTGAGAATTGACATTGGAGTAAAGTAAACTTTAGGTTAGGAAAACCTTCTTTACTCTTCTGGCTGTTTGCTTGCGGTGCCTGAGGAGGTTGTTGTAGCTCTGTTGTGGCAGCATTCAAAGAACAAGTTTGATGAGCATCTCTCAGAAATGAGATGGAGCTGACTGAGCCTTGGGTTGGCTGAAGGATGGAGCTGACCTCTGAGGTCCAGTTCCAAGCACTAAGTCAAAGAACTGGAGCCACTGCTAGAGCTCAAGGACTAGGTTAGAAAATGCAGGTTCCCAGCATTTCAGATCAATGGACCCCTTCCTTATATCAGCTAGTAACCCCTGTTGCTCCTGCAAGCATACTGACAGCATAAAAATGCAAAAATTAAATCCAAAAAAACTTATTTGCTAAATAAATTGTTAAAACTTTCTATTTGTCCAGCTTTGATTATTTCTCTGCTTAAAATGTCGTTTGGTACTTCCTCTTTCCTCTTTTCTTCTATTGAAAATATTTGCATGCTTTAAGTAAGGTCAACTGCTTTAATAAACTGGACAAAATGTTTCCACTGTGGTAAGGGGCGCTTTATTGCTATCTGTCTTCTAACTAAATGTACTGCATGTGTGCAATTTGTCTGTGAATTAAACCAGCAAGTAGAGTTTGAGTGTGGCCAAGATACAATAGATTGAGCAAAGCTCCCACTTAGTAGGAGAAAAACCTCCTGCAGAGAAGTAAAATCATCCTGAAAATCATCCAGCCTTTGTGGAAAAGATGTATTTTTGGCTGAAACTCTAGGGGAGAAGTACTGATGAGCTTGAAGCTAAGCCCAGATACCCGTCTTGGCAAAAACAAAAGCATCAAACTGGGTAAGAGGGGAAAAAATCCAGCCAAAGAAGTGTGTGGTCTTTTCTAATGGAACAGTCTTTTTTGCACGTTCTCTGGTGTAGAGCAGTGTGGTAAAAATGATGGCCTGCAGACTTACGCATCATTTGTTTACTGGTATGTATTTTCCTTAAGGGAGTGGCATATTTCCCAGCCCCTTTACCTCAAAACTTTCTCTCTACAACTTTTTTTTTCTTTTTTTTCCTACTGAGGAAGGTCTTCCTTGTAGCTGACTTTCTGCTATTCACACTTCTACCCTTGAATAAACAAGCTTCAGAAGACTTGAAAGAGAATTTTGTGGAATATAAACATGTTTGGGAGCAATTTCAGTAAGCTAAGATGAAATGCTGTGTTTGGCTCAGGGTCATTAAATAATTCGCTGTATTTATTGCCAAGCAAACCCTATTTCATACTGTTTTTTTGGCTAAATTCCAACCTGGCTATTTCATGTGCCCACCTAAATTCCTCCTGTGTGCTTGAATAGAGACAATCACCTTCACTTGCCTCTTTGCCACGCTTGTGCCCCATCTGGCCCGTGCAGCCTGCCCTGCCTTCCACAGGTGCCTGCTCATGGGTGGGTAGGTGATAACTCCTATTGTGTAAAATACTGCAGGCTCTCTCCGGATGAAAGGTGCTAAATGTATGCAAGTCATTTATGATTTTGCTCAGAGCCTGAGTTGAAGACATGCACAACCTGTTCTGACTTCAGAACAGGTTTTAATGTGCATTAAACCCATTTGCCAGCGCTGCTGCGCTGCCTTTTGTTTCTAAATTTATGCTGTTGCACAGCTGATTAGGGAGACAGGAAGCAATGTATCTTGAAGCTTTCAGGAGACAGCCCCTCCCTGGAGATGTACTTCAGTGACCTAAATGTACAGTGAACAGCATGTGAGAGGTGGGGCTTCAGGCCCAGGCATGCCCACGTAGGTGATACCATCAAAGAGTCTGTCACTTCCTTCAGAAGTTTGCTAACATTTTTTCCCCCCTCCAAGTGATTTTATTTCAAAATGCAGGCAAGATAATGTTGCTGTTTCTTGCTGCCCCACACAGGTGAGATGGGACTGCCAAGAGTTTGGGATCAGCAGCGTCAGCACTGGAATAAGAAAGCAGCATTCTGGTGAGCTTGAACTATTGCTGGGAGTGGTTTTTGTTCATCTCCCTTATCATTTTGGCAAATGCCTTAAGGAGTATTGTCTCTCCCTCTTCTATTTTTGGAAAGAGGATTGGGAACACTTTGTTCTCTTCAAGTAGTGTTTGAATCCAGTTAGCAGAGACCTCCTTAGCACCGTACACGTCCAGCTTGCACAAAAGATTCCACACCATCTTTCTGAGGTTATTGACTGCAGCTGATGCCAGCAATCAGGATGCCTGATCTACAAAATGCAGTAATTCTCTTAATTCCCTGATATGGAAAATAAGATATTAATAGTATAATCATTTTATACAAGCAAATTCTTGTAGTTTGCTTTGTGTGGAAGGGCAAAGCAAAACCAGTCCTTTGATACTTCTGACTTGTGAAGTAGTCACTGTGAGTGGATGGGCAAGGGTATTACACAGGATCACAAACCAACCCTGAACTGCAGTAGAGCACAGACTTCTGGCAAACCTCCTCACATGTCTGTATTAATGGGTGAAATTTGGTATAGTTAATTTATCACTGTGAAAGTAACTTGCTTTATCAAGCCATTTCAGGGTTTCTTTCATGTTACAAGCTAATAAGTCATTCTTGAAAAGCATCCACAAAAAATAAGTAGGGTTAAGGACTCCCCAAATATTTTCTGGAAGTGCAAGTGCCTTCTCTGGGAGCCTGGCTCATCAGCAGCCTCACCTTCTTGCACTTAGCAATGCTTACAGCTGCCATGAAAATCTGGGATGCCAGAAAACTGCCCTGGTCAGCCTTTTATCTCTCATTTGTACCAGAGGGCTCACAAACTCTGTGATGTTTTAGAAGCTGCACAGATTCTTCTATGAAAAGTAAGATCAAAATGCTAGCAAGTCAAATCATATGTGTGCAAGTTACCACAGGTATTAAGGACCTTGGAAAATTCTCCCTGGGATGTTCTTCAGCTGCATTCACTGTTTGATACAGACTTGTTAATGCTATTCTGTCTGGCCAGGAGAGGGGAACAGGAAACTGTAGTCAGTCTCAGGACTGACAAAAGTGGTTGCAAAGGTGCCAGTAGTGATGCAGTCATAACCAGTGCTATTGACTTAAATGAGGGCACATTTGCCCTTCATCTGTTACTTCCCATGAAGTTTACTAATCCTCTAAAGCTATCTCAAAGTGGTTTTGATGAAAGGTGAATTGCTTGATTCATCCATTCAGTAGGTATGTGGAATCTCTACATCACTGACCAAAAAAATCATGATGTCACCTTTGCTGTGTTTTTTAGTGGAGGGTGTGATAGCCTGGTGTCGGAAATGTATCCCATTCCCACGGTGCAGTTCAATTATCAAAGCATGACCACAGTTAAAACTTAAGAAATAGACAATTAAGTGAATCATTCCAGAATGTGGACAGATAAAAGCAAACAGAGCCAGTAACCCAGCATCCTTTTGGACAGCTGTGTTATGCCATAAATTGCAAGTTAATAATGGGATTGTTGGTTTAGGTCCTATCTTATTTTTATGTCTGGGGGAAAAAAATTGAAACACAGCTGATGGGGCAGTAGGAGACGCAGCCCCTAAAAGAGATTTCTCCATTTAGCTGGATTTTCCCCCTGATTTATAATAGTAATTCTTTTAAATCTACTACCTTCAAATTACTCCTTCTTTTTGGCTTTAAATAAAGCAAGGGAATAACTACAGTCGATACCAGCAGAGCCCACTCTCAGCAGACCTTGAGCTGTCCTTGCTAGTACAGACCAGGGGTTTTCATGTGTCTGAGTGAATCATCCTGACCCTAAACACACAAATCACACTTGTCTGCTGCAACTTTAAATAAGCTTGGAGCTCTGCACAACATAATTAAGAGCCATGACAGGGAACACTAAACGTTGCTTCCAGCCTACAGTAAATCACAGATGTGTGTGCAGGACCTTCAACAACAACTGAATCCAGTTTTCCTTGATGAATACTTCCATGATTTCAACCTTCCCTTTACAGGGTAAATTACACCTTTGCTTTAAAAGATCTGGGAGGAACTGAAAAGTGATCCAAATGCTACAATGGCCAATCCGGTTTGAACCGTATGTGTTCCTGCCAGGGTATCAGATACTCCAACAGCCCCTTTTGTGCATTGTGCTTCTCTCAGCACAGTGTATATGTATATGTATATGTATATGTATATGTATATGTATATGTATATGTATATGTATATGTATATGTATATGTATATGTATATGTATATGTATATGTATATGTATATGTATATGTATATGTATATGTATATGTATAGCCACAGGGAGCTATACATAAAAGACTGGGATCTCCAGTGATTCGGTGACTCAGGCACCAGCATCCTTGCCCCAAAGTCCACACATCCAGGGAAAATCCTGTGATGATGGGATTAACCCATTAAATTCACTAATAGCAGGGATCCCCTTAAAAAGCTGGGCTTCTCTGGCAGTGCTATATCGGAGCAAGGGAATTTTTTAAGCTATCCATATAGCTTTAGGAAGTGTGTGCTGAGAGATTTGGCTTAAGCAGCTTGGAGAAGCCACTAAGTAACTCCAGCAGGTGAGATGGTCCTTGTGATCCTCATGCTGTTGAAACTGCCTGAGGGCTGTGGGTCTCCAGCTGAAGCTGACTTTCTGTATTTTGTGGCATTTATGTGATTAGTTTGTGGTTTTCTGGTAGAGAGAGCTCATAAACATCAGACTTGGGTTGAATTTTGCTGTTACATGCTGGGAGAATCTACATTCTTCACTGACAGACACAAATACCTAAGACTTCATCTCTTCTTCTCCTTCATAATAAATAAGCTGCCTACAAATTACAACTGATGTTTTAAAATTTGCTTTTTAGCCCTTCCCAATTTTTCTTCTGGTATAATTCTGCTACTTTTTCCAACCCAAAAGAATTTGAAACTGATACAGCCAGTCCTATCTGAAGCAGTAGTCTTTCCCCTCCTTCTCCCAGACAGAATGGCAACTCAACCCAGCTTTATGAAAAATTGAGATAAATAAAAACTATCTCTCAGGAAAGAAGAAAATACTTGACAACTAATTTTTAAAGAGATGGAGTTTGCACCAGCTTCTTACATAGAAAAAGAAAAAGAGAAAGGAAATGTATCTTACACTGTGTTACCTAATTCAGAAGCTTTGAGGCTTTATGGATAAGGGTTGGTAGGAACCACACTCATTTTAAAATATAAGATATATAAGCATGGACCACCAATATACAACTTGAATATAAGCTTGTTGATGTTTTGAAAATCAGAAGAGATTCTCATCATAGATTACATTACTTATGCAACTGAATGATGTTTTTACAAAGTGTGAAGTAAATGGCAGTATATCTCTTGGTTTTCTTTAAAAATGTCATTATTCAAGCAAAATTCTCTTATACAGAGCCATGCTTAACTTCTGAAAGGGTTATGTCTTAAACTGAAGAATTTCCTTTGTCTTCAATCCTTTACCTTTACTGAAAAATGCTCTAGACATAACAGTCAATTGAGAATGTTCATTTCTAAATGCTACATTGCTTCTTGAATGTCTCATGCTAAACATTTCTAAAGGCTAGAATCTCAAACAGAAGAAAATATATAGATGGAACCTCAAAAAAATCTTAGCTCAGTTAAAATCTGAATAGTGTTTATGATCCTGAAATAGATTTTTAGAGTCAGAGCAAAGTGGGGTTATTTTAGCTTAACATTTCCTGGATCTTAAATATATTTGATTTATGTTAAATTTAACTTCATTATTTTTAGGTTGTGTTTGGTTTGGAATGAATCAAGCATCCTAAGCTATTTTTATGTTGTTCACAGTGCATACTTACAAATTCACTGTGGTTACTTTAGCTTTTTTTGTTAATTGTTAAACTTTCATGCCACCAATGTTGAAACAGCAAAAGGATGTGTCATTTGTAGTGATACAAAGAAAGGCATCAGCCTTATAGATCATTTGATTTTTTAATGAAGATTAACTGAATCCTTGGCAAATGTATTCTGCTTTGCAGTAGTAAATAAAGAAGAAATCTCTCTGGCAGCTTTAACTGGACTTTCAGCTGCTTCATCCCCAGAAGCAGCTCAGTTTCCTCCTTCGCCCTTTCACTTCTATGTGAAGAAGAAGAAGGGAATGAGCTGGAGAGCATGAGGAGATTTGCTTCTCTGCCAACTCAAGCAAACCACTGCCTGCCCCTTTACAAAGGGAGAAAAAGGCTTTGCAAGTCCCTTGGAAAGTGCATTAAGGATACTGTTCCTCCATGGCAGTGGGTTACTGCTGAGATGCCATTAGGAGTTTCCCTATTCAGTGTTGCTGCAGGGGCACTTTGAGGGCAACCTGCAGAGCCTTCAGTTTCAGGCAGTGCTTCTTCACAGGGACCTAGTGACAAGAGAAAATGGCCTCAGGAGGGGTTAGATTGGACATTAGGGAAAAATTTTCCACTGAAAGGGTGGTCAGGCATTGGAACAGACTGCCCAGGGAAGTGGTAGAATCACCATCAGTAAAAGAGTTCAAAAGGAGTGCGCAGCTCTTGTTGGGCACCATGTCAACGTACTAAAGAGAAGAGAGAGAAAAACCTCAAGAGATTATAATGTCAGCCTCCAGACTGTGACTGGATGTGACTTAGCACTCCTCAACAACTTTATCCTGACCTTCAGGAAACTTTCAGCAGACTTTGAAAGGTTTCAACAGTTTTTGATATCTTTGTAAAATAACATTGCCCCAGTCATCACAGGAGATTTAACAACTCCATTTAAAACTAAACAAAGAAGATTCTGGAGTACAAGAAATCATATTGACTGAAACTCTGGCATTCTGAGAGCACCTGGGACCTGAATGGAATTAAAAAATAAATACATGCAGCACTGTGTAGGCAATGAAAGCCTTACCTCAGGATTATTTGATTTATAACTTGTCCCACACAAATTGCCAAGTTAGCAGTCAAAGGAATGACAGATTGAAGGCTGCCAGAGAATTCTATCTTGCCTTGAAACATACATTATTTATGCTTATTCATTGTAATATGTATAGTCTTCAGGTAAATATGGCTACAAATTAACTTCCCTGCAGAAGCACATAATGAAAATAATTCAGTGAATGAGCAACCAGCCTGTGCTATGCAAAAGGAGCTTGGAGCTGAGACTAATTTTTGAACGAAAATGTTATTTCAGGTTTTCTTGTGTCAATACACACACACAAAAAATCAGATTTCCTATTGTAAAACTTTGAAAACAACTGTTGTGATCAACAGAAAAAAAAATCTTAGATATATTTATCTACATATTTGTGCACTGTGCTTTCATTTCTGAACTTTCATGTTTAAATTCTATCTTTTTCTCCTCGAAACACCTAGGGCAAAGCCCTGCAGAGGCAGATACCTCCTTGCCAGCTGTGGCCAGGAGCAGAGGGGCTGGAAGCACTGGGAGCCACGCAGGCACACACATCACACACATCTGTTTGGAAGTGTACAGGAGCACTGTCACACACTGCACACTGTGAGGGCGGTGTAGGAGCCCTGAACGCTCTCCTGACAAATGGAGAACATTTCAGTACTCACTATATCATGTGGCAAGGAGTCACACACCTCTTTGCCTGATTAACTCTAGTGAAAATAGCCATTGCATTTTTTTTGTCTTGAACTTGCTCTCTACAAATTTCATTTGATGTTGTCTGATTTTTTTTGTAACATGGAAAAGGGTGAAGAGTAATTTCCTGTTCACTTTATTCCTATTTATATTTTGTCTTTTTTTCCTTAGTTCTTCCTATTCTTGAGCAGAAAAACTGTTGCTCATTCAAGTACTCCTTGTGTGAAATTGTTCTCAAAGCTCCAAGCCCTTGCATCCCTTCTTGAAGCTTTTCCATTCCTACAATATCATTTTCAACAGAGAAAACTGATAAGAGAATTACAGAAATGAGCCCAACCAGGAGTTATCCAGTGCATAGTGTTGTCTCCTCCGTTCTCCAGTCTCTAGAACTTCCAACCAACTTTTGTGGTCAAGCTGATCAAACTGGAACACACTGACCTTAACAAAAGATAACAATTAAATGTGTTCTAAAAGACACCCTGGTGAGAATGGTGTGTTCTAGAAATAAGGGGGAATTGTTAGAGAAATCATTCCTGGAACTTTCCCTTATTTCTGTTTTTCAATAACTTACCACCCTGGCATTTCTGTGTCCCACTGTGTTGTAAGCAAAGGACACATCTAAACTGAGATAATTCTCTTCACCTAGAGTGATTAGAGAGGCAATGATGCTTTTGGGGCAGTCCAAGTAAATATCTAAAGGGAGGTAGGTCAATGGTACCCTAAAAGTATCCAGTTATCTCCATTCACAGCTGTGAAGGAAACAGATACCCACTGGACTGAATCCAGGTGTCAGGAACCCCAACCCTGGGGACAGTGGGCTGTATCTAGAAAAGTATCTAGAAAAGGGCTGTATCTAGAAAATGTGCTGTTTGCTGGTGACGTCTCTGTGTGCACCTCTCCCTGCAGGAAGAGGAGGAGGTGGCTGGAGAAGGTGTTCAGGGTGACACTGGGAACTTGAGCTTGGAGTCTTGAGCAGCACCAGGGATGGGGGATTGTTGGAGCAGGGTCAGTGGTGATGTGGGGATGATTGGAGTGTGAGTGTGTGGAGGCTACAGAGTAACAGGGATTAATGCAAGAGCCAGAAGGGCTATAGAGGGCTGTCACTGGATTTGAGTTACCAGGAGGGTGCTGGGATGTTCAGATGATACTGCAGCTGAGGCCTGAGGGATAATGGTCACTGGAGGAGTGGTATTGGGAAGATGCTGAAGTGCAGAATGAAGACAGGCTAGCATGACAGGGACAGAGTTTTAGCTTTATCTTGATTGAAAACATTGGAGTGATGAGCTGGTGGGGTTGTGAGAGAACAATGACTGTTGACTTGGCTGAGGAAGAAAGGCATCATTAGGACCCAGGAGTAACGAAAGGGTTCATGGCCATTGCTTCTGCCCTTTCTTCAGTTTTTCCTCCATAACTGCTCTGTGCTGTGCTTCAGGGCTGGAAGCAATGCCTGGCCTGCCATCAGGACCTTTTGTCACCTCTGTGCAGCCCAGCCTAGGGACAGCTGCTCTTCTTTCCTCACCAAGCAGCAAAGAAGGGAGCACAGACAGCCAGTCCGGCTCTGCACCACCTCCCACTCCTCATCTCCCCTGCAGCTTTAGGGGAGAGCATGCCTGAGAGATGGCAGAGATGTTTACCCTGATTCAAAGCTGAGGTGCTCCAATGAGAAGTGCTAATCCACATCTCTGCTGGAGAACTGAAGCTTTAGACCTAATCAAGGAAAAGTAGTTATAGGTTTTCAGCCAGTACAGAAAACCTGCACTTTCCCCTGTGAGCAGGAAAAATCACACAGGCCAGGTGACCTCCTAATTTCTGTTGGAGGTGACCTCAGCTCTGCTCTGGAAAGGATAGGGTAGTTGTCACCAGGATGTCTTTCCTTCCTTCCTCATCCTCCTGCCCACCCTGCACCTCTTATCCCACCAGTCACCCTGTTTCAGGTCCTGGGCTCTTTGCTAGGCCAGGTCATTAGTAGTTACCTTGCCAATTCCTTGTGTCATCACAGTCTGATTCTGCATGGTTTGTTATCCAAGTGCCTTTTTACCTTGGTACCTCAGCCTCACCTCCCTGCTCACACCCACCTCCAGCCTTGAGCCCCCCAAGGCAGTGGCAGCCTGGGCACCCAGAGGCAGCTCCTGCCCTGCTCAGGACAGCACTGGAGGCAGGCATCATCCTGCTGGGGACAGTCCTGTGAGGGCCTGGAAATTGGCACGGGACACACTGTGCCCTGTGCTGACATAACCCTCTGGAAATTCATCTGCCAAGCTGACAAGTCTCTGCTAAATTACATGAGCTGAGACTTTTTGAAAACACATTTATAACTTGGCTACATCTTCTGGCATTGGGGTGACCTACCCCCGTTTTGCCAAATTTCAAGCTCTTGCTCAAATAAACAGTTGCCTAATCTTGCCCTGGAAACCACAGAACCATTTTTACTGAAACTGCCTTCCCCCTTCCTCCTCCCAAAAGAAAATGGAAGGGGAAAGAATCAGCCTGAGGCCAAGCCTTGGCAAAAGACATTTCAGAGTGGATGAGTAACATCAACAAACTTAGCAGCAACTGAAAGCAGGAGCTTGTAACAAGAACTGTCAGGCGGGGGTAATTGCAAGCACTGCTACCAACTCTATCTGCAATGTGCATCACCCAGAAAAGGAGGGAAGTGCATAAATGGTAAAAATCATTTTATGTAACCTGCAGAATTGGATGCATGCCTTGGAGTGTCTGGTTCTCATCCTCCTTCATCTATCATTAGCTTCCCTTCATCACTTCTCGCAGCTGTGCTCTTCCTCCTTTGCAGCTCCTTGTATTCTCCTATCAGCTCTTGAACATCAGCTTTGGGTGGCATTTGTATCTGAGATCTCTTGTCTTTTGCTCTTTTCTCCTCATTCTGCTAATATTAATCTCTGAAAAGATGAAAAGGTTTGCTCAACTCAGCTGAGAATATTTGGGGTTCATTTTAAAACAGGGTTATGAAAAGGAGGCAAATCTACAAATCATACTGACTACATTAACAATTATGATACTGAGTTTCATAGGGCAATTTATGTAAAGCTGCTTCCAGACCATGAACCATTATTTAAAGGAAGAAGGCAAAAAATCAGTAAGGAAGCCATGAACATTTTAGATTAGACTAGTTCCATTTTAATGAGGCACTTTTAGTAAAATCTGGTTTCTTCCCAAAATCAGAAATATTAATAGATGTTTCATTTCAGTCCCAGCCTATTTTGTAATGATTTTTTTAATTCCTGATGATGAGTAAATCTGCATGTGAGAAGCAAGGAAGAAATAACTGCCTTACAATTTTGCACATGAATGGGTCTATAACACCTAGACAATTTTTGAATGTCTTTTATATCACCTTCAGATATAAGCTAAAAAATAAGATAGTAGATACAAGTGGCATATTTAGGAGATTTGTTGTTCATCAATGACACAGGATAAACTATCTAAAGGACAACTTGGTTAGCTAGCTCTACTTTGGATTCACAGAAGGTTAAGTCTGCCCAGTTATTTGTTGAAAGGATTCAGCCATTTCACAGCTGTAAATCCAGGAGACATTTTCATCATTATCTAGTCTGATGTCTAGCATAACACTTCCTTGGGTTGATGTTTACTCAGTTAGATCATCATGTTCATGAAAAAGCAATACCCAGATACTATTTTATGGTAGCTCTGCATACTTCTCACACTGAGCCCCCAGGTTTTGCATCTATAATGCTCTCGGGTGAACTGTGGGTGTGATTTGAGAGTTACCTAATTCATTGGTGCCTGCTTAATGGCAATGAATCCCTGTGATGTGGAGTTACCCAGCTGCTGGGTAACACCAGCAGTTTAATTGTGGTCATACAAATGGACATCTCCTTTGGGATGAGAACCATTCCACCAGCTGCAATGGTGGAACAAGAGTGTTTCTTTCAAAAATAGCCCATTGCATTTCAATAGTACATTCCTTTTTACTATTTGCTACTAAACTAATCTACAGTTTACACTAACCAATGCAAGTACCTGGGTTTTCTGTGAGTGCACTCACTTTTCCCACTCACTTGGAGCAAAGGAAACACACTGCATTGAGAAAGCGACTGCTTTGCACAGCTGCTTTGCAAAGGTATGAAGATGTTGGGATGTTGGCAGATATTGTCTGAATGGAGACCAAGACAGAAAATCAGAACTGCGGGGAATCCACAATTTTCTTTATTTATGACTAAAGTTCTATGACTTTATCCTCCATTTACATTCTTTGCCTTTCTGGTTTCTTCCTTCACTGTCTTCTGGAAAAGGTGCACGTAATCAGGGGGTTTGGTAGGTGGCACCATGAACTAGAGGGATGTGGCACAGTGTGGCATTGCGTGTGGGGACGTGCTGGCGGGGTCTTGGTCTGTTTCCTTTCCATGTCTGTTTTCTCTTCTCCAATTATGGAACGGTGTTTGTGAGCTCTGAATGAGAACGTTAATTGATTATTGGTGCCTCCTGGGGAGGATCAGATGGGGCAGGGGACAGGGTGAGAAGCTGATTGGACCCCAGGCAGGGAAATGGTGAGCCCTGTTAAGTCAGGTTCAGGTCTCTGGGCTGCATTTCCATGGAAGTTCAGTTGGGAAATAAAACATATTGCTACAGCTCTGAACAGAATTGCAGTAGGTGAGAGAGTCTGAAGGTTTGAGCCAGCCACGTGGCAAGAGGGATAAGAGAGACCTGAATCATATACTCCATCTGTGCTTTTTAAAGCCCTTGTATTCCTAGTATGAAAATCAAGGCACTCTGCTTTCCTTAAGTCATTGCTACAGCTGGGTGAGCAGGAACAATAACTTCATTGTATTCAAATGCATTTGTGGTCCATTCATATATTTTCCTATTTCTGTGAGTTACCGGGACAGCTGTGAGAGAGCACAATCTCTCCTTTAATCAGCCTTGTTCCAAGGGAGGCCTGGGAACTGCAAGGTCACAGATGCTGGCCTGTGAAACTGCTGAATGAACCTGGCAGCAGCAGCTCTGTTTACACAGAAAGCTGGTACACAAACAGCTGGGCAGTGCACGGTGAGGAGAGACAAAATGCAGGCCCTCTGCTCCAGCCAGAACCAAGATCAAGTGTGCTTTCTGAACAAGCTCTATAAGAGATTTCCCAGATGTTGAGAACCAGATGTTTAAGGATCTTCCTATTCCAGCTGGAGGTTGGACCCGGCGTTAGACACCCACCTTCCCTGTATGCAACATTTAGGAGGACTCAAATGATCCAAAATGCCAACAGGTAAAGCAGGAGTTGAGAAGCTTCTTGGAATGAACCAACAAGAAGTTCTAGGGACACACATTTGTTAAGATACTGCCTTTCAGGGATTTCATTGCCTTGCTTAAGTCCATAGCTCAGAGAGCTCCCCTTCAGCCCAGCTGTCTTTGCAACTTACTTGTTTCAGAAGAGAGAAAGTGGCTGATGTTGTTGTGATAGGGGATACTGCACAGGATCTAATATACTTAGTGCCCATCCCTGCTGATTTTGATTTCAGTGTCCCAGTGTGTTCAGGTCTCCAGCTCCATGAGTTGTGCAGTGCCCAGGAGCAAGTGAGGAGTCGTGCTCTTGTGGCTGCACTTGTGTGCCATCAGCTGGAAGGGTGAACCAGCCCTGGCACCTGGGCCACCAGGCTGAGGCCCCTCTGGTAGCCTGCTCATGTACCCAGGATGCAGAGGACCTGCTGTGAATTCCCTCCATACTCTGAAGTTTTAAATGAGTACAAACAACATGTCTGGATTGTAGATAACTTGCAATAATGCCACAATATGCCAGTCTTCCTACAGATGCTTCAACTATCAAGCAGCCAAGCATTATAGAGTGCTCAGGCTGAAGACATAAATGCCATGTCTGGTATGGTACAGCGGCAGGTAGGTAGGAGGTGGATTTTCTTCCACCAAACTACCTTAACATGCAAAATACTAGTCCTTCTCACTTTCTTTAGGCACATGAATAGTTGTCTGTGGCTGCATTATTTTGGATTCAAGTACTCAGATGTTTTATAAAGAGCTGAGAAATCTACCTGACCTGACTGAACAGTTCACTTGACCCTCAGAGCTGTGTGAGCAGGACAAAGGAGAAGTACATGACACAGATTAGCAAGAACTACAGTTTGTACACTTGGAATCTCTGAAGGGGATTTTTTCCCCTCCTTCATTCAAAGCTGAGAGACCTGAGGCGTCAGCTCAAATGCTTCTATTTTAAGCAGGTAGGCTGTGTGTGATAAGCAAGCAGCAAATGTGCTATTAAATGTGGAATTTGCAGAAAGGGTGTGTGTAGTATGCCCTGGAGCTGCTGCCAGGAGAGATCTCCTGGCTACAGCAGTGAGGTCAGGTATCCCAAAGGATATTCACCAGTCACCCAAGTGTTACCCTTTTATAGGATGTATTTTGGGAACCTTGCCACTCCTTGTCTCCCGCATCAACTTGAAGATCCCCTCTTGGAAAGGAGCCATCTCTGCCTACTTTCCACCAACTTGGTGAGAGGGGACACAGGCCAGCATGGGGTTCCTGCTGCCAGAATGCCTCGTGCTTTCACCTTCTCCCTGGCTTATGTCAGGCAAAGGTAAGTGCCCCACAAGGAGACAGCACGTGCTCTCGTGGAGTAGCACAAAGGGCTCTCTGGGCTGTAGTGTAATCCAAAGAACAGATCCATAACAGGTAAGTCACAGGGCACAGAGCTGGCCAAAGCTTTCGGCAGGAGTGTGCCAGTAAAACACATAGGTGGGAGGATGAGAGAACTTTTACTTAATTCAACAAACTATCTTATCTGGTGCCAGGGGAAAGCAGTTCTTATGTAGCTACAGCTGCTACATGGCTTCATATATCTGCTGTGAGCAGCATTAAAAGCTGTCCAAGGCCAGCCACCCACAATTACTATCAAAAAGACCACAGAATGGTCAAGGTGTAAGAAACACTTTGAAACACTACATTAAGCAGGGCTTTTTCCTGTGATTTAAGGAACCCACTCATTTACCTACCAGGGCACTGATTTCAAAGGAAAAAGAAAACTGGCAGAAAACACTGAGAAGTGTCTGAGCAATATCTGAGCTATTTCTGAGGCAACTGAAATTCTCAATTAAAAATTATAGATCATGTTTGTTTTCTATTGTGGTCATATTTATTACAGATACTATGTTTGTATTTGCAAATCTAATGTTTTCTGGGAAGATTTTCCAGACTCTGGGATCACATGCAGTCTAACAGAAATGCCTAGTTTGGTGAAGGGATGTGTGAGAACTTCCTGAGATATCTGTCAGTAAGAAGAACAGCATAGGTGAGGTTGGGACACTGCTCAGGGCTCCTGCTCCGAAATGGGACTATTGCCTGCCAGGACACCCATGCATACAGTCTCGAAAATGAACTTTTTTCTCTTATTTGTCCACCCGGTGGTGCTAAAACACCACCAGTCCCTTTTTGGCATTTCCTCACCGGCCTGTGTCAGGCAGAGTGTCTGTGCGATGTTCAAGTCACTGCTTTAAAAGATACCTCTGCAAATCCGAGGGTCAGGAAACCAAATTAGCTCCCTGGGTCTCTGCTTTGTACTCGTTGCTACATTTCCAGTGGAGCAGAGATAAGACTTGTCATGCCTAATTACACAGGATGGGATTAGCAAATCCATTATCTTTTTCTCTGTTGTTGATCATAATTTAATTAATTTGGGATTCTGTGTTAATTTTAGAGAAAGTGAATGAATCATGGTCACTACTTTAGTTTTCAGAAAGAGTTGACAAAGAAGAATTGACTCTGCTAGGCAAAATTAGGGGGAACTTTTTCTTTTTCTCTTAACCAACTTATTAAAAAAAAATAAATTGAAAACCCCCAAACTTTAGTCTTTGATACCCAGTACTCTTCAGGTTCAATTTCTTTTAAACTAACGTATACTTGAGCTGAATCAGCATTAAGCAGAGAGCCCACTGTGTAGAGTGGCACACTATGGGAAGGATTGGCATTTGAACTGCCAGGAATATTTCCTAGCCCTAATTTTCAGAGTCAACACTCAGAAAATGGCAAGTGGCTGAGTATGACTGAAGGAGAGGATTCTCTGAAGTTAAAGTCATTGAGGAAAAACCTTTATAGCATGTGATGTGACTGTAGAAGGTGGACTTAGATTGGATATTAGGAAGAAATTATTTCCTGTGAGTGTGGTGAGACACTGAAACAGGCTGCCCAGAGAAGTTGTGGATGACCCATCCCTGGAAGTGTTCAAAGCTGGGTTAGTGGTTGTTTGAGCAACCTGGTCTAGTGAAAGGTGTCCTTCCCCATGGCAGCAGGGCTGAAACAAAATAATATTTACGATCTCTTCCAGCCTAAACCTTTCTATAATTCTATGAATTCATCTAATAGGACTGTATAGAAAAGTGCAGTAGGTACCTCTAAACTCTGGTATGATGAAAAAAGGCCATGCACCCTCAGCTCTTAGCACACGGGTAGTTATTAAATCCTTGCAGCAAATGCTGTACTTTGTTCTTCTTCCTCTTTACATGAATTTTTACCACATTAACATCTTGTCACAAGAAGCAGCCTTGGAGGTTCATTGCCTAAGTCACAGCCTATGACCTGCTGATTTGCATTAACCAAAATTCTGTGTGAAGAGCCCAAAAACCACCTCCTGCTCCAGGAATATGGCCACGTGGCAGGACATGGCCTGCCCTGGCTGTCCTTTGAACTGGATACCACACTGATACATGTGGGTAACACTGAGTCAGTGTCAGTGTCTGTGCTCTGCCCACACTGGATCTTTTCCAGTTCACAGGTTTGCCCAGGAAACACAGATTTTACCTGAACCCTGGCTTCTCGTGTGCTGCAAGTCAACAAGGTCCTGTAAATTCTCTTTGGGGGTCAGAGACAGCTGTTTGCAGCGCCCTTTTGGGGCACAGATGGGGGAAGCACAGTCTTGTGGGCTCAGCAGCAGCTGGTTGCAGGAGATGATGGGCAATGTCAAGGGGGAGGTGAGATAGTCTGGCTGCATTGCTTCCCTCTCTTCACAACAGCCTTCCATTGAGGTGTGTGGTCTGCAGCACTTAGGATGACTGTAGCCAGCCCAAGGAACCTCAAGGGTGGACTTTGCCTGCTGCATACACTTCTTCTGAACGGCAGATGTTCACCATAGAAACACTCCAGCCCTGCAGCAGTGATGTGCATGACTCCTCTGAGTCCCTGGCTCCATGGACTGGAGAATTCCATATTCAGTCTATGAATTCTCACATCCCTTCAGACTCAAAGACAATTCCCACAAATTTTGAGGCTAATGCTGTCAAATATCCTTCTCTCTGGAAAGTTCATTTCCCAGAAACCAATCTGAAATCTGAAGATTCCACTGAAGCCTCTTTGGCAATAGAATACCACTGACATGCCACATGATTGATCATACTCTGGAAAACACAGTCCTTGGTGGGAGCAGCCAGAAAATTTTTACTATCTTGACTACTTGTTTGTAAAATTTGGCCCCATGCCACACTTTGTAAGTATGTCAAATGTTTCTATGTGCCTGAACCCGCCTGTGGACTGCTCAGCTTTCCAAAATTCTGATGTGTGAAATGCACTGCTGTATTCTTTTGCAGGACCACCCTCCCGATGAACTGTTATTCCTATACCCCTCTCTTCCCCCTGGCTGCCCCAACAGCAGTCACCTCCTGCATTTCATTTTACCTGCTGAACATACAGAATGGGGATGAGATGGCTGAACTGCTGCAATGTGAAATGCAGCTGCCATGGCTGGTGAGTACATGGATCTTCATGTTCAGATGTGGCAGTGGGGACAGTGCCCTTACTGCAGGCCAACCCATGAGAAGGTGCTTGCTGCTCAGAAAAGGTTTTTTGAGACCAGTGCATGTGGCTACCCAGCCTAGGCCTCCTGGCGCTGAGGTCTGCCAAAGGACACCTACAGATAGCATCCTCCTAGGAACATGTTATTTCCATAGCTCATTATATGTAATTGCACCAGTAAAACAATGACCCTTTCCTGAGCTTCTAAAAAAAAAAAAATCCAAAATAGTGCTTTTAAAAAGAAACAAAAACCTAACTCTTGTTCTGATCTCATGCCCCAAAGGGAAGAATTTTAGTTTTGTTTTTCTGCAGTTTTAAATCAAATTCTGTCCCTGATGGAACAAAAGTGAAAAATGAACAGAAACAAAAAGAAAAAAGTATATGAAGACCTGCAGTGTTTACTCATAATTTCCTGCTATAGAATTTCTTGTATTTTCTGTTATTCCTAGAAAGTGCAGCAGACCACAGGTCTGCTTCGTGAGAAAACTGTTGAGTTCCTGCCTTTGCTATATAAACCATGCACTAAAAACATTCATATCTGGAACAACCATTGACTTGTTTATAATTTTCCCGTGTCCTCTGACTTTAGTTATGTTTTCCTTCTAACAATGTTACGAAAATGCAAGACCTTGGAACAACCTCCCTAGTGCCTTAACACTCCCACCTCCTTAGCAATCAACAGAAAGAAAAATGCACTCTGGGGTGATGCATGTAATCCATTTGCAATGTCTATTTTAGGATTTAATAAAAAGCACATCCTAAAGGCGTGTTCTTCTTTCCATTCAACTATAAAGACTGACCAGCTCAGATATAAATATCTATTCTATAGCCCTTACAGAATTCACTAGATGATTCTCTCTTGGCAATTGCATCATTGTAACCTTTGTCCCTCTCTTTCCTGACATTCAGATTCTGCACCCTTTTTTGGTGTTTCACGTGAGTTTTGTTGGTCAGCAGCTCTTTTTGTTTCTGAGCTGCTGTGGCATGCCTGCCTTCTCTAGCTCACTGCAGTGCCTGCCATAGTGTTATGTTAGAGAAGACAAACACACATTGCTTTGCAGATACTTGTCTTTTGTTCAACTATTTATTGAACAGAAGAAATTGGTTTACAATTAATTTTTTTGCTTATTTTTGTCTATGAAAAAGCCATAGTCTTTCTCTCTGAGGCTGGGCAAGTACACTGTCATGTGGGAGGCCTGACAACCTGCAAACAATGCAGCTGACAACTTGTCAGCTGAAGAATGCTTGTGTGTAATAACTAAAGGGACAAAACAACATTTAACAAACAGGATATTGTATAAATGCACTCATTTTCTGTGTGCAGGAGATTAGCATTGGGTAGAGAGCAGTGGACTGAGAGGGGAGAGAGATTTGAAAGGACAGAAATAAAAGAATAGCACTCACAATAACAAAGTACATGTATTCTAGTCTACCAAGTCTTGGCCCACAGGTCTACATGTCTGGATGCAGGACTGAGTAGCTTCATATGTATAAGCACTGTTTCACTTTAAAACACATACATTTTTAAATTACTCCACAGGAGCCAGCAGAAGGGAAATCACTGTGGTAACACTGAAGTATGCTGCATCTTTTATAGTATTGAGAAACGCAGCCTCAGAAGCTGTAACCTCATGAACTGCCCAGGCATGAATACCACTATTGTTTCCAAGTAAGAAAAACAGAATCACAAAAACCAGAAACTTCTACAGTCCTGGGCCAATGCCAAACTTTTGTATATAGTTTGAAAGGAAGATAACCTGCTTAATTTTGGAAATGTTCTCACAGTAGCTTGTTTTGTGTTTATAACTGTGTGGCCAAGTGAAAAAGACAGTGTTCTGGAGACCTACACTATGTGTTTGACAAAGTTCAGACACAAACCATGTTCCTAGTTAGATATACATTCAAAAATCTATTAGGAAGAGCTTTGAGACAGGACAAAAGGTAGCTTTCTTTAAAATCAAACTAAGGAAGTGGCAAGAGGCCAGTATCAAGCCTCAAGACACTGGTACTTTATTCATACCCTTGCATTTGTACTTCCCAATGTGCAGGTGGTGCTAGAAGTCATGCCTTGTGCCTAAGGTTTCAACACATTTGATATTGAGACTTCTTCTGTGCCAGCCCTTAGATGGTAATTTAATCTCCAGTATTTCAGAGCCTGAAGGGAGCACAGCACCTTATGTCTCAGAAATGGTGGTCTAGTCTGTTTTAAATATGTACTTTATTCTCAGAAAAGGATAAAATCCATCTCATGTCAACTTAAGACATTAATGGTTTTTAAAGTAGAGACTTAAAGCCTCAAGGGCTACGGCTTAATTTTCCAGATGCTGTACAAGCACATTTTATCACGTTTTTTTCTTTTTGTTCAAAAAATGTTCTTATTGTCTGGTGTTTTCTTTCTTGAGTCTTGCACAACAGAAGGATGGGAGAATCTTACCTCTGCCCTTTTCACATTCTTTGATCTCAGTGATCTTTAGGACAGTGCTCTTTTCTCTGCTGAAATAACTCAGCAGAGAAACAAAGGACCCTTTGCTTCCCCAAGGCTACCGTACCCTCTGTCTCAGCAGCACTGTGGGGTAATGAACACAGCATCTAACTCCTGTTTCCCAAGCCAGCTATGCTCACTGCCACTCTGAATTCCTGACCCAAAAATGTTTCAATTTGCATGCAAACTTCTTTTTCCCCAAACAAAAATCTTTGTTCATAAGGACTGGCGTGACCTTTTGGATTATCACAATTAGTAACATTGACCTTCAGATAATAGGCCCAGATTATTGTACTAAAGGCTGAGATGGTTTTCATTACAGAAAGAGATTAGCTGATACCAGGGATGTCTGGTACTGGCTGGTACTGGGATAGATGGATTTTAGGTCAGTGCAGTCACTGGTTGATGCTAAATTAAGTCCTGTCAGTATACTCCTTGTTTTCTGAGTCTGAAGTGGTCCTTCTGAATAAGTACATCAGGAACAGAGCAGTTTTTCTAGCTAGTCCACTAAAAAACACCAAGTGAGTATTCAGCATGACATCTCGTGTCATTTTAGCCTGATTTTGGCATCTCACTTATGCCATCTTTTTTTGGGTTTTTTGTTTTTTTTTTTTGTTTGTTTGGTTTTTTTTTTATAAGAAAGTATCTGTCTGTCCACTCCACCCCAATAACTTTTCAATCTGTAAAAATCTGACATCACATTCCATCTTCTAGAAACCCAGTCTTCTAACCTTGTCATAAATATCCATTTATATTCACTCAGTTGGCATTCATTCCTCACCTGAATCCCCTCCCTGTTACACGTAAAATAGTATGTAAGTTAATCAATTTGTAGCTATTAGCCAAAAAGTGCTAGCTTAACCCCTTATCACAGATGCATCACTTTTTGTTTTCACTGTTTTACTCTAATATATTCTCATGAAAATATTACAATTTAATGTCTAAAAGAAGCTGTTTTTCAGTAGTGCATACTACATTACTTTTATTTTTTCCTCTAAGTCTTAAGAAGTGAAAGTGAAAGCATTTTCAGTACACCTATGAGTCCTCTTATTTCTCTTCTGTTCTTAAAAACCATAGTACTGTGCAGCAGAACACAAAACTGGAAAGCTCAGCTTCTCTCAGGCTGCAGTTTTAGTACCATTTGGCAGCAGGATTAACCTAAGCAGCCCCCACTCTTGTAACCCTGTGTCTGCTACAACTGCTTGTGCCACTGTTGTTCACGGAGAGCTGATTTATGGCTTGATCAGTTTGCACACAGAGGCTTGGGGTTTTTTGGTTTTGCTGTAAATCACAAACCAGTTCCCCATAAGCTGCATTGGGAACTCAAGCAGGCACAGAGATCAGATTTCTGGTTTTGCTTACAGAATTAGGGCCTTATTTTGCATGTTGTAACAGAAGGCTTAAACTCCTCTTTGTATGTGGGTTTGTGGAAGTTAGTGTGTTCCCCTGTGCTTATATGCCATTTGAAAAGGTGATGTAGATACTTTGAGAAACTTCATCCTGAATTGATTATTTGACTTCTGAGATCTTTGGCCTTTTAAACTCTTTGAACTCTGTCAAGGCAAGCACCCATTGTCTAGGTAAAGTGTGATGGAATCATATATAGCATGATTTACAAATCACTTGTATCTGCCTAAATCTAGCAGCAGTCCTGGTAGAAAACCTCCAGTATAATCCTCAGGAAATTAAACTGTGCCATATTTGATTCTCTTTCAGTTGAAGGAATATTGACATTAAAAAATCCCCAAGAACATGAATGCCAAGAGCTGGTTCAATTAAAGCAAATTAAACACCTTGAGAAGGTTTTAAAATCTGCAGAGAGATAATGAGGAATAAATGAGGGAAATTAGAAACTTTCTTAATCTGACAGCAGGAAGAAACTTGGAGTCAAAGCAGACAACCTGCTGTTTAGAAAGACAACTCCTTTGGAAAAACCCAGGAATGTGGGGCTCTGAATTGACACAATTTGAAGTCTTTTTATTTCCCTGATATATAAGTGGTCCTCTTTCCACCTGGTTGTAGTTTATTTTAGTCAAATAATCTCTGCTTTGGCATTCTTAACGTTTCAATCTGCTGCTGAATGTATGTTTGTTTTACCATCAGGAGAATAAAATGGTCTTCCTAGAAGCAGACAATAAAGTTTTGAAAAGTGAGAAGATTCTCCAACCTAAAAAGAGAATTGAACCAAGATCTTCTTGCAACTCATTCTGATTATTTTTTATCTTCTAAGTAAAAATTAATGAGAGTTTCTGACTCAACTTATTCAGTGTGGCTTTGATATGTTCTTGAGACTACTTATGGCTTATGGGAGAATTTATCTGGGCACTAAATGTGAGAAAGCCCACAACTGATTTAGGTAAACCTAAACTTTTGTACTCGTGATCCTTTGCGTAGGAGGATGTGGAAAAGAAAACTCTTGTCTGTGTGCAAAGGGAATGGAAACTTTTCAGACTGTGAATGTACTGACCTTCAGAAAGAGAGCAGCAAGATGGTTTTTTTTCCTTCAACATTTAGAGTTATCACAATGAGTCATGGATGCCCTAAATAGCTAGATATTATATTTGTCCCTTGTGACTTTTTTTTTTTTTTGCTAGATGCCCAAATGCAATTAAAAAATTTGATTTAGAAAAAGTAATCATTATTGCTGGTGTAGATGTAGGTGCCCTTGTTACTGAAACTATGGGAAAAACAGAAACTCTAGAACATCTTTTCACTGTTAGAGAATCAAGGCATTACTTTATTCTGGCCAGGATGTGCAACAGAAATTATTTCATTGACCCATGCCCAGGTTGTGAAGTGAATATCATACACATGGTTCTTTACCAGACTTCTCACATATTTATATATAAAAACTGCAAAGAAATTCATGTTCATTGGTCTTAAATGACACAACTTTTACTATTCAATCTCCTATTGGTTATTGATCCTTTGCCTTTGTTGCTAATCTGGTTCTCATTCTTTGGTTCTCTTATCGATCTGTTCCCAGACCAGGTATCTCTGGTTACACCAGTGGGTAATGTTCCTTAATGTTCTCTTTTCTCCTGTATATCTTCTGGCTATTCACAGTCTGTGGATGTTAAGCTCATCAGGCTTCTCCCGGTGAAGAGAGGTTTTGAAGAGAAACTTCAATTCCCCTGCCCCTGGGCAAAGGTGAACAAACCTGTGACTAAAGTTGCTGTGTTTAATCAAAACAAAGTGGGCAGTTGCACCCACATAGATAATCATAACATAGTTTATCTGATCTCATGTTTACAGGATGTTAGAGCTACTCTGCTCTTGAGATTTGGCTTCATTTGTAAATTGAATAGATAGCACAACTTTATCTACAACTGGTATTTTTTGCCTCAAGCCGGCTTTTCCAAAGTTTTCCTTAATATATATTTTTTCCTTATTTTTCTCATCATCATCTTCCCCTTATGTCCTGAAGGAGCTGAAGAATTCCTTCTGAAGTTTTTTGTGGAACCCTAATCACAATGTTAGGTCAGTTTATAAGAGGAAACCTACTCCTCACTGCTGGAATGGAAGTTCTTGCTTGCAGTGAAGCCAACACTATGGAGTTCAGAATAAGCAGATCATGTGCCATGAAGGCATTTGATACCTTTGGAAAGCTGAAAAATGTGGGCACTACCCAGTGATAATTTGTTTTATTTTTTAAAGCAGGTTTTACAGGGGGGTTCAGATTTTTGGGAGAATGGATACAGGAGTCAGTAGCAATGGAAAAGCAAATAAGAATGTGTGTTTTCTTCATCTCGCCTCTTCATAGATGTTTAGAGGTGTATTACAGAGGCACCATTAAAGCCAGACGTTTAAAGTTGTGGAAGAAGGTAAACTGGAGAATGCATCAGAGAATGATGACAGCATGGAGAGACTGACATTCAGCAGGACTGTGAGAGAAGACTTTTGGACTCGCAGTTGCATCAGGTACTTCAAGGGCTGCCTGTGCTACTTGGTGTGATGATGCACTCATGCTGCCAGGTCACTGCCTTCCACCTCCAGAAATTTGCTCTCTCACTGTTGCTACTTCAATCAACACTGCCAAGAGGTTTATTTGCATAAACCCTGCTAATGTGGCAGCAGCACTTCTATTAGTACTTTGACCTCTGCGGTTTCTTTTGGTTGAGGACAGCTTTATCAGAATGCTGCCTTCTTCCCTCCTCTCCTCCCTCCCTTCCCTCTCTCCCTTCCCTCCTCTTAAGAGCTAGGAGTCTGCAAAGCCAAGGGTCTTGTTTTACCCATCCACTCACTGGTTTTCAGGTCAAGACTGTGATCTTGGAAGGCTGCTGCAGTTGGTGAAAGGGCTGGAATAAGAAACAGTCCTAGTGATAGAACCAAAGCCAAAGCCCGAATTTAGCTTAAGCACCACTGCTGTCATCTTACTGTGCCTCTGGAGAGTTACCCCGGCCCCAGGCTGAAGCCAGACACGCTAATGATAATGCACTGTTCTCAGGAATTTCAGTCCTAAGAAGAACCTTTCAGTTACATTCTTACTTCATGTCCTTTGGGTTAAGGACAGTCCATCATTGGACAGTCCAACTTCCCCCTAAGTGGGGGAAGTTCCCTCTTAACTTTTTCTTTGGAAAGCGAAGGAACTACTGGGAATGGGGGGCTGCTACTATACTGAATGAGGCAAAGCAAGCAGAAAGTGTCTGACAGCTCAGGGCAGCTGCACCTCTTTTTCTCCTACCATAAGCATTTTAGCCTGCTTTTTATTTTATCCCCCTCCCTTCCTCCACTGCGACGTGAGGCTGCCAAGGACAAAGGGAGAACCTGAAACTGCTCGCCTCGAGGCCTGGGAGGGGAGGAAACAGCAGTTGCTATTGCCAGATTAGCAGGAGGCCAAGGGTACAGAGGGGCAAGGGCAGATAGTGGCTGGGTGTGGACTGGCATAAGGGAGGGAGGAGAGTTAAGGAGCAGCACTGGGTTAACTTGTTTTGGGAAAATGTACAGTAAAACGTCAAGAATCTGTTATAATTGATCCGTATATCTTCATATGGGGAGTCCTGCTTGAAGTTCCGAAACTGGGAATAACCAATCAAAGTAAATCTTTAAGCACCTGCAGTTAAAGCCACACATAAATACAGAGCTCAGCTCCTTGTGTAGCACTGAACAGTTCCTGATGTCAAACAAAACCACACCTCAGTACTCTTCACATACGGTGTTTGAAGAGCTGGCTCCATTTTTGAACCTTTTCTTCCCGGTGTCAGCAGCTTCCTTAAAACAATATATCAGGGATCTGACAATCGTTTTAAACGTTACAAGGAAGTTTTTAACTTTCTTTTTTTTCTGCAACTGCTGAAAAGCAAACGTTTTTCTATCATTATATGATGATAAGTAGTGATACAGTAGAAGCCGTGTTGTACTAATGTCACTGCCACCGTTCAAATTTGACAGTACTGTTATATATGATAAATGTCATCACATATAGCAGGAATTTTGAAAGAGTTTTAGAATATATGAATGAGTTTCTTGCGAACTCATCTTACTGGAACTCTGATACAGAGAATCACCCAAAGTGTCATAATGCTGTTACACTTCCTTGTTTTAACTCTTCAGTTCTCAGTTGGGTAAACACCCTACTACCAATCTATCACAAAACAGGGCTTTTTAAAATCTCTCATCTGCTGTTTGTTCATAGGAAATCCCAGACCATGACTGTGCTGGGACATTTTGAGCTCTTGGTCAGCGTTCTGGTACGTGCTGTGGAAGTTTTTTTCAGATTTCGATATGCAGCGATACCATCTTAAACCCCTCGAGGGGAAATTTATGGTCTTATTTGTCTTCCTCATTATCTCCCCCAGTGCTTTCAAGTGACCAAAGTCACTGATCATGTTGCTTCTTCCTCTCTTGCAGGCGGCAGAGATGCCTGTATTAGGAAAGGCGGCCGAGCGATGCGGTGGAGGCTGGGGTCAGGGAGCAGGGGTGGAACCGCGGCGCTTGCGGCGCTGCCCGCGCTGCCCCGGCGGCCAGAACGGCTCCGCGGGCCCCCTCCGGCCGCTCCCCTTCCCGGCTGCGTGCCAGCCACCTGGAAATCCCCGCTCGCTCGGGTTTCCCCGGCCCGAGGAAGAGGGCGGGGGAAAGTCCCGGCTGCTGACGGCAGCGCGGCCTCCCCCGCCGCGCCCGGCCGAGGGCTCGGCGCGGAGCCCCGCGGAGGGCGCCCGCGGGAGGCCGCGGCTGCCAGCGCCGTCAGGCGGCGCGGGCCGAGCCCGAGGCTGCCGGGCCGGCCTGGCCGCACTTTGGGCGGGCTCCTCTCCCCCGCCCCCTGCCACGCACCGCATATAGGCTGGGCCTCGCTGGGGGCCGCTGCGGGGTTTCGCCTGAGGCCGTGAGTACGGGGCGCGGGGGGCAGGGCCGGGCCGGGCCGGGCCGCGCCGCGGTCCTGCGGAGTTGGGGTGCCGGTGCCCGTGCCCCGGGCCTGTGCCCGGTCTGCTGAAGGAGCTGCGGGCCCCGGGCTGTGCCCCGGCGCTGCTCGGCAGCGCGGCTGCCCCGCCGGAGCCCGCTCGGGGAGCGGGGCCGGCCCGGCGCGGGCAGCGCGGAGCGAGGCCCGGCGGGCGGGGAAGGGGCGGCTGCCGCTGCCGGGGCCGGGCCGCGCTCCGGCCCCGCCGCGCTCAGGATTTGGGGCCTTAGCGCAGGGGGCTGTTTGCAGCGCTGTGTCATCGTCACCGAGGCTTTCCTGGAAAAACTGTTTGGAAACCGATCGACCAGACTACTAAATACCTGATTGTATATTTATTCATAGCTACATATATAAAAACTCGTTGAACTTCGTGTTTGCCCTTACTTGAATTTTTGGGGAAGTTTGGTTTTGCCGATGTCCTTGCTTCAAATATAATTGGATTTACCTAGATAAGAAAATCCAGTACTCTTTACGTCAGTGTTATAAAACTGTGTCTTTGTTGTTTGGGAATCTGCAAGCGTAAATCAATTTAAATGTATGCAACTTCTTTAGTATAGGATTTTACCTTTAGTTATACAGCTTGTGATTAAGGAGCCTGATTAATCTGTCTGCCAAAAAAATTCTGCTTGTGGGTTGAACAGTTTTGCATATGTGTCAATAACAGGGAAATGGACTGTGTGAAATCACTCCATATCACAGTATGTGAAGTTGACTCCTTGAAACTTTCTAGCTGACATTAGACAGGCAGAGAGAGGAACTTGGGGCTGTTCAGCCTGGAGAAGAGAAGGTTTCATGGAGACCCCATAGCAACCTGCCAGTGTCTGAAGGAGCTCTGCTGGGAAGCCAGGGAGGGACTCTTCATCAGGAACTATAGTGACAGGATATGCAGTAATGGGTACAAACTGAAAGAGAGGAAGTTGATGTTAGATATTAGGAAGGGATTCTTTACTGCGAGAATGGTGAGACACTGGAACAGGTTGCCCAGAGAGGTTGTGGACATCCCAATAGTGGCAATTGGGATGTCCACAAAAAAGCCAGGTTGGATGTGGCTGCTCCTACTAGAAGATGTCTCTGCCCATGGCAAGGCGGTTGGGATCTTTAGGGACTCTCCCAACCCTTAACATTCTATAATTGCAAAAAGCTTGTGCTGTTCCAATTTGTGTAATTGCTATTTGTATAGACACTGTATGCGCCTCATCTTGTGTATTTTAAAACACTCTTTTTCTTCCTTACAGGTTTTCTGCCACAAAAGATACTTACAATTTCTCCTTGAGGACAGTCAGTACCAATATGGAGGCTTAGACACCTTAGAAGGGACTTCAGTCTTACCTCTGGGAGGTAGTTCTGTGCAGAAATAAAGAAACTAGGGCATCAAATACTTTTTTTTTTAATCAGAGAGTTCTGTTTGCTTCTGTATGCGATAACCATGGCATACAGGAAAAACTTAATTCAACAGTATAAAGCATCTGAATGTCTCAACACAAGGCAATTAATTTATGTTAAATTTGTTAACTCTGTACTTGTAACTAAGGCACCAAGTTAAAACTGAAGTGCTCTGTTAATTCCGTGCTGACTTGTAGACAAACCTATCCCAGGTTTGTTAATAAAGAGAGTTCATCCTTGTCTGAGACAATGTATAGGATTTGTTTCTCTAATAGCTGAATATTCTATACATGTGAAGTTGAGTGTAAACCAACTTCTTTAGTCTTAACAACTTATTACAACAATATGCAGAACTTGAGAGGTGGTTTTTTTTGGAGTTCAGTAGTAGCAAATATACTAAGATTAGTTTAGTACCATCAGTTCAGGGTCTCTATTTTTTGTGTGCCCTTTGAACTTGATAAACTCTTTTTAGCCTCCTAGTGAGGTTTTATAAACTAAAATCTTTGTGTGTGTATAAGCTACATATTTATCAGCTGTCTAGGGTGAAATCTTGTCCTTAAATCATCTAACATATGTTTTGGATAAGAACAATATTGTTTTAATTGCCCCCCAGTTTAGTTTCTTTATTGACAAAGGATTTTGATAAACCCATTTGTGGTTTTTCCTCTTTTGATCTGACCTCCACTAGCCTGACAAATTGTTACTGCTCTCCCAGATATACAGAACAAGTAAAGCATGTGATGCTTATGTGATTTAATGGAAATTGCTTTTCAGCATGCTTTCTTCCATTGTTAAAATGGGATGGGGAAGCTTTTGAGCTGAAAGACCTTGCTAAACTAAGGTACAAGAACTTGCCAAATGTTTATAGGCTGTTAAATCATGAGGTCAGTTCTATTCGTTTGCACATTTGAAGTTACACTTTAAAAGTATTTATTGCTTTTGTACAGACAGGGGTTGTTCCAAATTGCCTTTAATGCACACAACTACCTCCCAGAGGAAGACTTGTCCCGCTTTTCCCAAAACAGTCCATTTTGAACATAGTGGAAGATAGCCCTTTCCTGACTAGCATCATGAGGCAGAGTGCTCTGTGTGATGAACTGAAGTATGACCTGTCCTGTGAACTCTACAGAATGTCAACATTCTCCACCTTCCCCATGAACACGCCGGTGTCAGAGCGCAGCCTTGCCCGGGCTGGCTTTTATTACACGGGTGTGCAAGATAAGGTTAAGTGCTTCAGTTGTGGCTTAATGTTGGATAACTGGCAGCCAGGAGATAATGCTATGGAAAAACATAAGCAGCTGTATCCTCACTGCAGTTTTGTTCAAAGAATGCTTTCAGTTAACAACGTTGGATTGTCATCTCGTTCTGCCTTTTCACCCTCAATTGCAAACAGTCTCCCACCGTCTCTACATTCCATAGCACTTTCTCCGAGTTTAGAACAGGTTGGATATTTCAGTGGCTCATTTTCCAGTTTTCCTCAAGACCTAGTAACTACTAGGGCAGCTGAAGACCTTCCATTCTTGAGCCCTAAGCTTCACAATCATTCTATGAGGACAGAAGATGCTAGGCTATGCACCTTTCAGTCATGGCCACTGACGTTTCTCTCACCCACTGATCTGGCAAAGGCTGGATTTTATTACCTGGGGACAGCAGACAAAGTTGCTTGTTTTACCTGTGGTGGTCAGCTGTATAATTGGGAACCAAAAGATAATGCTGTGTCAGAGCATCGGAGACACTATCCCAACTGCCCTTTTGTGGAAAACCTTATCCGAGACCAGCAGAGTTTCAATGTTTCAAACGTGAGCATGCAAACCCATGAAGCACGTGTTAAAACATTTTTAAATTGGCCAACCAGAATTCCAGTTCAGCCTGAACAGCTTGCAGATGCTGGCTTTTACTATGTAGGTAAGAAACCCAGACTTCTCCAGTTTTATTCATACTGCTATATCAGCATTTACTTTCAAGTAAGTTGTGTCAAGGTGTGCTAGATATTTTGCCTTGTTTTTTTTTAAGGTCGCAATGATGATGTGAAGTGTTTTTGCTGTGATGGTGGCTTAAGGTGCTGGGAATCTGGAGATGATCCATGGATTGAGCATGCAAAGTGGTTTCCAAGGTAACTTGCAAAATCTTCATCATAATTTGTTCATATTCCTAAATGTTTTAATTTTGGTAGATATGTACTGCACTTATTAGTTTTGTTTAACTTTATTTGATATACAGATTCACTCTTTAATTTGGATGTATTGCATGTATGTCTAAAAGCTCTGAAGGCTGTAGGTGAGTGTAATTAAAACATTTCTTCATTAAAAATGGCATTTAATGCTTTCCCCTTCATTATTAAAAGCTGTCTGCATCCCCAGATCACTTACAGCAAGTGAGACTGCATTGTTAATGAGCATACTTTTCTGTGTAAGAGAAGCAGTCAGTAAGTCAGTGCCATCCTCCCTGATCAAGGGGAGCAAAGGCTGCTGAGAAATGAAGTAAAAGGAATGTTTAACTCATTGGTTCTGGGTTTGTGCCCATGGTGAATGGTCATGAACCAGTTTTTCTGCTTGCAGTTTACTTTCCTACGTGTGGAAGGGTTTGTGAAGGTTTCAGTGGCTCTTTAGTATGTCTCTACTGGAAAAAGAACAGAAATAACTCTTTAATGTCACCTATAATTAAATGGCAATTTCATACCTAATTGTTACCTATGCCCGTGGAAATCACCACCTCCATTACAGAAATAGTTGCACTTAATTTCAGGAAAGCTAATAATAGTTCTTTTCATTGTAGATCTGCAGCTAGGCTTTCACAGACATTTATCAGCTACTGCTGCACTATATGATGTATGTAGGGCTAAATGTCACTGTTGTTTCTTACTGTGTTAAGCCTGTCAGTTAATGTACATAGGAGATAAATCTGTGTTAGTGAAGCAGATCTGGCTTTGATAATGGTGAATATTTTGTTAAATTATTTCTTAGGACTGATTTGAGTAGGAGGTAAGATTGGTGAGATGCAAGATAGAAACAGCTTATCTTATAGAAACTGCACTTTGTAGTGATTCTGACACAGTGTCGTTTCTCATGACATACCCTTTTGATTACAAGTGGTAGCAGAATATAAAGCTGCTGCATTTTTATACATAAGCCTACTGACAGCTGGATGTCATGGAAAAACTTTATCCAAGTGTCACCGGACACTAGGCTGCACCAAGCTTCCAACTAAGAGTATTTTTTCTCTTCTGAAGGAAGAGAAATGTATTTAACTTACACTGGGTTTAAACTTGTCCATTCTTCTATGTTTTCTTTTTTTCTTTTGGCAGGTAGAAAGTATAATTTGATGCACTTTTGTCAATGTTTCAGGTGTGAGTATCTGCTTCGTGTAAAAGGAAGAGAGTTTGTAGATCAAATTCAGGCCAGATTCCCCCATCTCCTTGAACAGGTAAACTTTTACTGTCCTATAACTTTGGTTTTCCCTTGTTGAACAGTGCTATATTCTTTTCTTGAGTTAATTCTTCTGTCTCATTTATGTTTATGTTTCTCCTGGGTTTCTAACATCATAAATTCTCTTCATGAGGACATGAAAGAAACTAGTGCTGAACCATGGCTAGTCTTGGACTGGTAGATTTTAATCACTACAGATTACTTTTGGAGAGTTCTATGAGGCAGTGAGCTCCTTTGTGTTAGCAAAGGGAAATTCTGATTATACACTGAATAGTGCAGATCAGTAATTATTATTTCAGAAATCAGGCATGGACAATGTGAATTATTTCTATTTGTAATTCTTATGGCAAAAGTAACCAGACTTCACTTCATGGAAGTGGTTAGCACGAGCTTTGTGTTGATTATACAGTTGCACAAATTTGCAGACTTGTGTAATTGCAGGTGAAATATTTAATGGGTAGGAAGCTTAGCAGGGTTGATGACAAACAGTATGTTAGAAAGGTACATAGAAGGAAGAGCAATACTTCAATCCTGACATAGTTCTCTTGTGTTCTACAGCTCTTGTCAACCTCTGATCCACCTGTAAATGAAAACCTTGATCCTCCAAGTATGTATATTAAAGCGTGTTTTTGAACTCCCTCAGCATTTTGCAAACTTAATGATTGCTAAGTGAGTTAGCTTTGGAGAACCAATTCTTAGATTCATTTCCTAAAATTTTAATAATTTTGATGTTGAGTTGACAAGCTCTGAGGAAACACCTCTAAGAGAGCTTGTTTTTCATTTTCCTCATTTTCATACTAGCAGCTCATATTAAAATTTTTGGGTCTGCACACTTGCCTTGTTTTTTGCTTCAGGGTTGGGTTAAGCAAAGCAAGTGTTGAGCTTGGTGGGACAGTTGCTAGAGGGTGTCACGACTATGCAGTTATGCAATTCCATCTTTAGGCACACAGCTAAGTAAATGCTCTTGAGCTGAGCAGCAGCAGTTAAGGAAGAAGGTGGGACAAGCTGATACAGTGAAGTCTTTCTAGGCTGGACTCCAGTTATGGTGGAAAAACCCACTCACCCTCTAGGAGTATATGCTGTCCTAGTCCCTCCTGACTGAGGACAATGACACAGAATCCCATGTGTCTGGTGTTTACTAAATTAAATGCAGATTACTGATCCAGAGTTGGAATAGAGCAATTGTTTGTACTACAAACTCTGACTTCCCTCCCCCACCCCTGGCACACCCCCAAGCCATTTTTCAAGGCTGAAGTTAGAAATAACTAAGTATAAAAAAAGCTGCTAGGACACAATGGAATTCTCAGTGGTTTCTCTGGATTAACATAGGTTCTAACAAAGGCCTGACATGGATTCATGTTTATCTTGGATTCAATCCATGACTGACTGGCTTCCATTTTTAAAAGTACTTTAAAAAGTTCTCTTTAAACAGTTGCAACTTTTTACTGCTCGGTGTTCATGTGTGTAGGTAATGTGGATGTATCTGACTTTCTGTGGTTGTATGGATATTTTATTCTTTATGTTATACACGAAGATTTCCCTTTTTCATTAGTTATTCGTTTTGAACCTGGAGAGAGCCATTCAGAAGATGCAATCATGATGAACACGCCTGTGGTTAAAGCTGCCTTGGAGATGGGATTCAGTAGAAGGCTGATAAAGCAAACAGTGCAAAGTAAAATCTTGACCACTGGAGAAAACTACAGCACTGTTAATGATCTCGTGTCTGATCTGCTCATGGCTGAAGATGAGACGATTCAAGAAGAGAAAGAAAAGCAATTGGAAGAAGTGGCTTCAGGTAGGCACCAGGCATAAATAAAAGTGAAATCTGAAGCTGTTGGTAATATGTATAGTTTTTATATTTGTTTTTATGCACCAAGTGATTTAGTTTAATTACTGCTAGGATCAGTTTCTATAAAAGCATTGTCAGGATATCTGTATTGAGCCAGTAGCCTGAGAATTGTTTCACTCCCTTTTAGGAAAATGATCCATAGCAGAGGCCAAGGGTTCAGAATAACCCTTCTTCTTTCCAAAGCCATTTTTTTTCATTTGTGTGCCTTTATATTGCTGTCAATTAAACACTTTGTACACTACTATTTTTTATCCAACTTTGCTTGCTCTTTGATCTGCTTGAATCAGTAAGCTACCATATCTACCTCCTAAGGATAGGCCACAAACTTCTACAAACTCAGATTCTGTAAGATGGACAAAGATCTGCTTTTCTCTCTGACTCAGCCCATATATGTCAGCAATTGTTTATTTGATGTGTCTTTAACATTTCCTGATGCTTCAATGCCATGTAAGTTTTGAAGCCTGAAGAAATCCTTCTGATTTTGTTTTTGTGAAGCATAATGAAACTTCTCAATTAGAAATGGAATTAAGGGTGCTTCTTTCCTAGTTGTATTTCTCTTAAAAAAACATAAATGGATTCAGCATTATAATCCTACTGGAAATTTTCTTGTTCTTTTTTTGTGGTGGAGTATTAAAATAGTCTGTAGGGTCTGATTGTGCTGTACTTCTGGTTTTCTTGTATGTAATTGTGCTGGATGCTTCATAGCTTTCTTTTATTTACAGCCCAACACTGACAAAAGTGAACCTCTGGCATGTTGATGAGTTAGTGTTGGTGTTAGTTTTTTCTTTGAAATTGTCCAGAGAGTATAAATCTCACTAATATAGAGTTACATGAGATCCTCTGTAATCATTTAACCTAGAGATGGGACCAGGAAGTTTCCTTGCTGAACAGGCTTTGGCTTAGAAGCTGCTTGTTTGTGGTTTCCTTAAGTCTGTTCATTGTGTGAATACCATTAAAACTTGCTGAGTGTTTTATTAATAATGTGTACTAAGCAAATATTGCAAGTAGAGTTTGAAGAATGTATCAATTATTGCTAAACAGAAGTGCAACTTGGAGTAGTGTATTCCTAATTCTTTTACCTAATTCCCTCTTGCGTTCCAGATGATTTGTACTTGATCCAGAAGAATCGAATGGCTTTATTCCAACGTTTAACATGTGTACTCCCAATCCTTGGCAGTTTACTGTCAGCTAATGTAATAACAGAACTTGAGCATGATGTTATTAAGCAGAAGACTCAGATACCATTGCAGGCAAGGGAACTGATAGATACAGTTTTAGTGAAAGGAAATGAAGCAGCCAGCATCTTCAGGAACTGTCTGCGAGACTGTGACCCTGTGCTCTACAAGGATTTATTTGGTATGTCTCTGGTTTCCTTTTGTTTTTAAAGGATATCCTTTTATAGAGGTCTTACCAGTGTTCTCACAACAGTCTAAAGAAAAAGAAACAAACAGATGCTGTTTGAACACAGATTAGTTAAATTATAAGGATTTTTTCTCTTTTATTCTAGTGGAGAAGACCATCAAGTACGTTCCTACAGAAGATGTTTCAGGTACCTTAAATTCTACCAGCCTATCTTAAAGACTGTTGTAGAGCACAACTAACATAAAAAAATTACTTCGGTTAATAGATTTGGTGCTTTACCCTCTCTCTAATTCTGCTTTAGTAATATGGACTGAAAAAGTTAACCAAAAGTTAAGTGCTTCTGCATACTTGCAAGTAAGTCTAGTCTGTAAGTCTAGTCTGTAAGTCTACAGCTCTAAGCTGTATCCTGTGCCTTGCTCATGCTTTTGCACATCACAGGATGCAGAGCTTTCTGGAGCTCAACAATTTGAGAAGTACATGCTGGACTTACTTGATCCTGATAGAGGTGTTCAGGCATTTGGTAAAGACTGGAGAATGAATAGTTGGTTAGCATTTCAGAGCAGGTATCACCTCTGCTTTTCCAGAGTGGGTGTAGGTGTCCTGAGATCTAGCTTGACCAACAGTGTGCAGGTAAAAACTTGTCAGACATGAGACTGAGTTTGCTTTTGTCCTGCAGTTTAATCTGTTAATAGACTGCAGAAAAGTATACAAGCCTGGATATAGCCCACTTCCACCAGTCAGGCTGTGTTTGTGTTTCTGATATCCAACCAAGAAAAGTAAAACATTTGCTAAAACGTAAACACTGGTTGGCCTCCAGCTCCTGGGCTATCCATCATCTCACAGAACTGGAAAGTACAGACTAATTCCTTGTATGCCACTTTCTGAGCTCTAGAAAATGTTCACTGCCATCTAGATATAGTCAATACACGTAGGGAAATAAAAGATGGAAGGAAGGGGGCATGGCTACACTCTAAATAAATATGTTTTGATCTATTCACGTATGTTCAGGCTGACAAAAACTTACCTTATTTTTTCAGGTTTACCTATGGAAGAACAATTAAGAAGATTGCAAGAGGAAAGAACATGTAAAGTTTGCATGGACAAAGAAGTTTCTATTGTTTTTATTCCATGTGGTCACTTAGTGGTGTGCAAAGAATGTGCACCATCCCTTAGAAAATGCCCTATTTGCAGAGGGATAATAAAGGGTACAGTCCGGACATTTCTTTCGTAAAGAGGGAGATTAGCAAAATGTCATGGTTCTGCCATACTCCACTGCTGAAGCTTAACACAGCAGTATCTTAAGAATGGAAAACTGGTACAGAAATGTGATAGTAAGGTGTATCCTCATTATGATGGTGTATGATTATGTATAGAAGGCCTTCAGTGCCAAAGATTCTCTGTTCATAAAAATAACCCAGTATTAGGGTGAGGTTTTTGTGGTGTTCCTTTCTGAGTAGGGAAAGTAGTTTCACTAGTGTCACTTTCATTCAAAGAAGTTTTTTTGTTAAGTTCCTAAAATGGAGCTTGGCATAACTCTTCTTTTGAGTTTCCTCCATGTGGATGTGAGGAAATATACTAAAATTGCTGTTATTAATAGTTAATGTTAATTAACTTCAGCTACTTCTGGTTTAGCTTTCTTCTCAACTTAAGGAGAAAAGAAGCTAACTGTTGCAGGAACAGCAGGACTTCTAAAGATTTTTCATGTCTTGATACTTCTGTAATGTATATGACTAACAGTTTTTATGAAGATTGAATTAAAATATTTCTACTTCTCAAACTTGGGCTTGTTTACTCTGTTGCCATTGTTGACTTTTCTCTGTAGACTGCAGTGGTCAGAATGCTGTCTTTTCTTGACTAAAGTTTGGGGTTGTTTGCCTGCAATAGTACAGTAAAACTTCATTCCATTTGTCTTCATTTTTGAACAGGGAAGCAAACTTCTCTGCTGTTTGGTGATTTCCTCTTTATTTAAAAACAAACAGTAGCCCCCCCCAAAACCCCAACAGCATCTGGTACTTCCTTCTGAATTGATTTTTCAAATGACAGAAATCCTGGTTCTTGTGACCTTAAAGATGAGACAGAGGGTAGCCATACAGTCTGTGCTAGGGATTAAATGTAAAAGCTACTTTGCTGGTTTTGGAACTTTATAGGGATTGTGCAGTTAAATAATAGGATCTCCCAGGCACCTCTGAAGTCTTGGAGTTTGTTTTGTAAGCTGATATTTTGGGAGCTCCTATTCCCTTACTGGTTGACTCATCTTTTTCAGCTTTGTATCCCTGGACTTGCACGGTGGATACCTCCACAGAGAGGTGTTCACAGGTAGGTTGCAAGGATTTCATGTCAGTCACTGGAAGAATACTGCCAGGTTAATGGCAACAGGTCCTGCAGTGGTGGAGTCAGTTTGTCTGGCTCTCATTTAAAGTTCAGTCCACAGTTGCCCACACTTAGAGCCTGAGTGCGGGTAACACAGTCTTCAGTCCAGACCTGGATTCTTTATGTGTAGGTTGGCTTGCTGTAATTCTTTCAAATGCAGACTTTTATTCATCTTTATTACATGTACATATCTTCCATTTATTTTATTACTACAAATGTAGATGTTTCAAATCTAGCATGTAGTTTTAAACAGCTTTTATTTGTGTGCTTTTCTTTTCCTGGTTTTGAAATGCCTCTAAAAGTTCTTTTGTCTTGTGTAACAAGAAGTTTTCACAACCTTTGACAACTTTTCAAGAAAGCAAGCTCAGGACTTGAAATTTCATTTATTTATTCCAGGTGAGAAATTAGTAATATTACTTTCTACAGATTAAGATGAACCTGCAGGGGGAGCTGGGGAGGTCAGGCTCACCTGAAGAGTGTGGAGGTGCTAGCATGTACACCTTGTTTCTGAGCAAAGACAGGAAAAAACACTAGCAGGCAGACTTTTTAAGCAATGCATTTTTCTTTAGAACTGTGTGGGGTGAGAGTTTTTCAGACACTGCAACTAACTACATATAAATCAGATGAGAGGATATTCAGGGCTTTAAAAAGTGTTCAGTGTCATTTGTGATGCCTGTGTGTATCTCCCTCGGGTACTGCAACACCAGTCAGCCCATCACTGAATGTTTTCAATATTCCTTCAAAGAGCAGCTTGAAACAGCACCAGCTCTCTGCACTAGGCACCTGAATGGCTTTGAGAAGTGGAAGAACTTGATCTAGAAACTAGTGGGTAAAACTGTGACCTAGTTTTGGCAGGAAGGCTGATGTAGGTTATGACTCTGCTACGCCTCGCTGTAATGACTGGGTGCCCTGATTAATAATGCTGTGCATGTGAGCACTTATGCTCTTCTTATGACTATTCCAAGAAAGCTCTAGTCAGGCTTGTCTGTAGGACATTGCAAACAACCCTGGCAAAAGGTTAAACCATGGGTAACAGTCTGGTGTTTCACTGGGACAGGGTCAAGTGACTTCTGTCACAGTGAACAGTGACCATGCTCACACTTCATTCTGCATTAACTTCCTTCTTTGAAAACATTTTCCAGAGCTCTGACCGGGTTAAACAATAAACAGGCCTCTACCCCAGCACCCTGTGCAGCTCTGCTGACTGAGCAGCTCAACTTCTTGGACATCAGTGTTTCAGCCCCATGGCTTGTCATGAGGTGACAGCATGTTGTTGCAAGGCTCTTAGAGGGTGTGGAGGATTTGAAATTGAGGATCGTTGGAATTTAGTGGTCAGTCTTGCTGTGAGATGCAGATAGAAGGGGTATTGCATACATCCTATGTCTGGAGCACAACAGTATTCCCAGCTGGAGCACAACATTTTTGGAAATAACACAGCAGCTGTGAGAATCACCAGTTGGGTCTTCAGTGCTGTCTAGAAAATGTGTTTACTTTCTCCACACATCCATTCTTATTCCCTCTGCTTCCATATCACAGCTAAATTCTTAACCTCTTGAGTTCTCTAGGTAATTTCCAGTCTCTGATGCCCTTCCAGTTAGCTTTTGGTAATAATGTCACATTGTTGCTTACATCATTTTCAACAAAACATATTAAGAATGCTATGTAACATTTCAGGGCAAAAATAGAGTGGCATGAGTACATATGAGCTCTGAACAAAGAAGAAAGGTTTGAAATATTTACAAAAGGATAATGTTCAAGTTACTGTTCAAGTCACAGCAGCATAATCTTGCTTTAACAGTATGGACTTTTTTTTTTTTTAATAAAAACAAGTATAGCACCTGCAGCATTTCCAGACTGCTTTGAAGCCTTTGATGCAGAGCCCTATCAAACCAATTACGCTGGAAGTGCTACAATTTGGTACTGGAATACAGGCTAAAGGAGAACTGCATAAAAAGGAAAGACCTGGGATGAAGGCAGAATGCTGCAGCCCTGAGATGTGACTATAAGGTTGATCTTGATATGTTTGAAGGGTAAAAGTAACATTTATGAAAGCCAACCTAAGCTGCCCATATTCTGTAGTCAGTGCCTGACTCCCCCAGCCTCTGCTATTAAATAAAAACACTTTAACATGAAGCACAAACCCATGAATATGAAGGGTAAAATGTTTGCACAGGGGCTGTGTGAAAGAGCTGCAATAATTAATCAAATGCTGGTGATGGGCTTAAAACATGACCCTGCAAATACAGTTCCTTGATGTGTCAGCAGAGGGACTGCCTCCTAAGGCAGTCGGAATTGGGAACTGCATTGCTCGGCCACCAGCACTCAAAAGAAAACACACATACAGTGGACAGACTAGAAGCAATTGAATATCTTTACAAGTATTAGTAAACTCAGTTAATGAAGGGCTGAATGACCATAGCATCAGCTCCCTTTATAAATTAGTAACAAGGCTGGGGTTTCACTTCCTGTTGGAAAGCAAAGATAAGGTAAAATTCATCAACTGCGCTGCTTTTTGTCTAGATTCCAAACACCTGAAAGGAGGTCTGGTTTTATGTTTGCACTGACACTTCGGAAGTCTTAAGCACATACTTTTGCTTGACTGTAGTAATTAGATTACAGAATAAATTAGAAATTATTCAACTAGGCAAAAATTAACTAGGTCTGGTATTCTAGCGTTTAAAAGTATATATATAGGGAATGCGTCTTATCAAATGGTTATGACTGTGGAAAGGACTGAGGGAATTATAAAACCAAATAATATATTAAAAATTCAACTGAAATTTATGTAGTAACTCCAAAGATTTAATTTTATTTGTCTGTACAGCAGAGGGCAGACAATACCAGTCGCACTTAACTATCTTAATTTCTACAAAGTAAGGAATTACAGTTCTATGACAGAATTGTTTCCGTAACTCTTCAAGTCAAATCCAGTAATATTCCACCAAACAATACAATTAAGAAAAAATACAACTGTTACTTCAAATCACTCTCCCCTGACCCTGAAACACAGTAAAAAAAAATGAAACAGCCCTGTTACCCCCTTTTCAGGTGAGTAGCTAGTAAGATGACTCATTAGCCATGGCTTGCCTATGACTTGGAAACAGTTTTACTGTGAAAAAGGAAAAAAAACCCTATGGCCACTTTAACATTGCATATCAGAATAAACTACTGCTTAAGAAAATAATCTGTTCCAGAGTAGTTACACTTTCCCTGATGAGTTGTTTCCCAGCCCCAAACAGACTAATGTGCAGATCCCACTGTGACTTTCCTTACCTGTCACCATCTCCCCTGTGCCATGCAGGAGGCACTGGTGCCACCAGTAAGCAGGACAGTCAAACCCCACACATCAACCCTCTTCAATGGGGACAGGTCTACAAGTGAAGCCTGAGCAAGACTGAACAATCATTCAGTGACTTAAAGAGATGCAGGCCTGTGTTTCCTGATCCTTGTTCTAGTTTTCCTTACAGCAGTGTAAGTCAGGGGCCCATCTACTGAAGTCAGCAGATTAACCTGAGTGGACCTGCAGAAGTGACACGGGGACAGGACCAGCCATCCTGCACAGGACCCTCAGAGCATTTGAGCCTTCAGCTAAAGATGCCTCAGTGCCTTCAGCTGGGCTTTTGACCAGGCCTCTGTACATCTGTGTAGCAGGATCAAGTTCTGGAAATAGCTGTAAAAATGCAGTTTATAGTCTGCTAAAATGCTGCCTTATAGCTTTTCCCTTCTTTATATAACTTTGAATGATTATCAAATGCTGCTAAAACACTGCAGACAGCTTCGTAATAAAAACCAAGAGCCAAATTATTGCCAAATTTAACTTAAAAGCTAACTAATTTTTTTTATATATTTATAATGTCAAAATTACTTTTCTCTATTTTCATTACACCTTCAATTACACAAGCTTCATTACAACATGCTAGAAAAAAAAACTTTTAGAGAAAAGGCTTATGGATGGATCCATTCTGTCCATGTTTCTTGCAGCTATTCTCCTTATACAGCCTATTAAGGAAAGCATCTGCAGCTCATGGTAAGCTACTGACTGACATTTGGAGTACTCATTCTATTCACTTCTATACAGTTATCTAACCACAACTCCTTTGAAGCCTATTAAAAATCAACTGAGTTGTTCAAAACCTGAAATTTCTAAACTAAAGTTCACATCAAACTTCAAAATAAATACAATTTAATACAAAATTTTAGGAAAAAACCCCTGAACTTAGAATTGCACTGATGCAATTGCCCGTGCTAGTAATTAGCTATTTCAGAGCTGTGTGTGTACCTTAAAATGACTCAATATGTGATTTTCTCTAAATCTGGTTACAAGTACTGGAAAAAGAAAATACTGTCTCTACAAAATGCTCAGTTCCTCTTACAAGAGCCAGTGTAAAAAATCAGGATGTTTAAAAGCTTCTCAACATTTTGCAGGATAACACCCAAGACCTGTTTAGAAACTGGGATAATCTTTATGAAAGTCACTCTTGCAGAAGTTATAACAGCTGTGACAAGGTGGGCTTCCAGCACTGTCTTCTCTGAAGTCTCCTTTAAATGATGGCATCGTGTTCATCACTGTAACAGAAACACAGTAATTAATGTTCTACACGACAAGCAACAGTCAACATGAGAAAGAGCCACCCAGATTCTGCTGAGAAAGTTATTTTGTGAGCAGAGGACACCTTGCTGGAAAAGAGTAGGGACACATTGATCTGGGAGTTACAAACCTCCCTGAGCCAAGTCTGAAGTTAGCTGAACAGTTTTGTTTTGTCAACACTCCTCCAGCTTCACTGATGTCATTAACACCTTGTCTTTCACATGTCATTCATGTATTATTAGATCAGCTGTTGCTCAGGCCTGTTTATCCTGTCTTACCTATAACCAGTAGTAAAGTTAATCACAGCCACTGCACACACTCAGCAGCAGGTTCCCTTTGTTTTGAAGATGCTGTTGATGTGAATTTTACAATACCCATTGTCCTAGACTGCATCACAAACACCACTTCAGGCAAAGGTGCAGCAGGGACTGGCCTCACTCCATTACCAGTAAGGAGGAGTCAAGATAGAAAAAAAAGCCTGAACACCAGTATTCCAACAGGTCTAATGACATCACCTCACTTAAAACAAGCTTCTTGATTGAAATGGATGACACTGAAGAGGAAAAGAAAAGCAAGCTAGCTCTTAACTTAAATGTGGGTAGGTCCTGAAGCCTGGAGTAGAGCTGAGCATAAAAGCAAGTGAGATGGTAAGATAAAAAATTGGTAAGGATAAGAAACTTTGATTAGAATTCACTATACATTAATGGCAAGGGGGAGGAAAACACCAAAGAATTAACAGACAAACAGAGTCTAGGAAAAAGAAGAAATCTTGCAAACTGCAGAAAATTTCAATGAAATGTTAACTATTCATGGACAGGCTAAAAGACAAGGATCCTTTTAAAAAGAACAGAATTATTTTATATAATAGATCAGAGAAAAAAAAAGACAAAGAAGAGAAGCATAATACTTATGAGGAATGGCAGAAGTGGTGAAAGACAAAACAACAGAGTTAAATTCTTAATTATATTAATATAATGTACATTAAAGAAATGCGTGAGTTCATTCTACACCCATTTGGTTTTCCTTTTCACCCTCAAGAAAGTAATAAATGGTCAAGGGACAACCCTTGGGAACTTACATGGTTCTGTACTGAATGCCTCTTCTGGAGTGGTAAGTTTTGCATCCAATATAGAGAATGACTAGGACTCCAAGAGTCAGCACAATGCCACCTACAAAACTGCCCACATCAAATCTGGAGGTTTTGACAGCCTCTGATTTTGATGTGGCTGGAAAGAAGAAAACAAAAGGCACAATTTACAGAGCTTGCAAAATTGTGTTCTGAGGGACTACTCTACATCCTGCCCTCACCGTTGATTTATCACCTAAAGACCCACTTAGACAACCAAGATCAACTGACAAGACACAAGCCAAGCACACAAATGTAGGGCTCTGGTTTGAAGTGGTTACCTGGGCATAGCTGATCCAACTGCTTGCTCTCTCTTCAAGACTAACTGTTCCTTCTCTCCACCTCCCTTTTCCCCCCTGCCTTTTCTCTCCCCTTCTTCTCTACATGGAGCTCCTGCTCTTCTTAGGCCAGTTCTAGTGTTTTTCCTACTCTCCATGAACCAATTTAGCTCACAAAGGTGGCCTGAAATGAACCCAAGCATAAAAGGAAGCTGCTTTCATTCAGATGAGCATAGTGAGTCATCCTACAAGAGGGGTCCAACAGCCTCCAAGTCCATCAGTGTAGTGGGAACACAACACTCGGTGGCAATGAGCTGTTGGGATTGCTTTACCTTGTCTCATGGAATTGTACCCTCACAGTCCCAAGTGAGATCAGCTCTGCAGCCTGACACAAACATTGACACAGACAACATGGCCTCAGATGCAGCCACAGCTGTTTTGCTGCTAGAACTGGTTACATCTGCTACAAACTCCCACCTAAAGACCAGTTTGAGCTCAGTTCTATTTGTACTAGCTACATACAGAGTGTTACATGATGAAGTTCTTCTGCTGACACCTTCACCTACCCAATGATGCTTCACTGGTATGTGATCACTCCTGATGTGTTCAGAAGCGCAAGCATGAAGTGATGGGAACACAGCCAGACAAGTGCAAGAAAATACTGAATTCTGCACTCACTGGTTTTGTATTACCAGGTACAGTTAAACTGTATTTGACAACTTTTACATAAGGGGTGACTCATGCACAGTCATGCTCTATTCTCTGTTGGGGTAACATTCATTACATTGCTAACAGTCTTTTTACCAAGCCAGTAGATATATTCTGAGATACAGGTCAGCTGTGGAGAAGGAAGTATTAGCGATGAGTTCAAATAAACTGCAGAAAGGAGATCTGAACAAACACAAAAGTTGTATTCAAAATTGAAGCTTTCTCCTTTACATTGCTGATCTCCTTGCTGGTGGCTGCTGGATAAAACCACTTGCACTTTTTTCTTTTCTCTAAATCTGTCAGGTCTCTCAGTAAGCGGAATGCTCAGAGCAACATTATTGTATGCAGCTTAGTAATGAATTCCCACTTTAGTCTTGTTTTTTAGCGTGCAAATAACTTCCTTCTTTCTTTTTACACTGCTGTCAAACTAACTGTTCTACAGCCCAGGTAAACGTGCATCTGAGCCTTTATGAGCTTCCTGAACTGTGAACTCACCTGTTACTAAAGTGGAGGAAGTCTCAGAAGTTGTCATCACCGTGATGTTGCCGTGTGGCGAGGTGCCTGGTGAAGCTGTGGTGGGCGTTACGGTCTGGCTGGATTTGGTGGGCTGAGTTGTCAGGATCACAGACATGGTGGTGGTGTTGGGCTGACTGGTACTGGTCACATGAGTAGTACTGCTGGATACACCTGGGAATTTTTGTGATACCACACAGAAAAATTCATCAAAATAAACAACTGTACACTCATTGAGTAAGATCACATTTATTATGCCCAAAGAGAATGACAGAGTAACAATAAAAATGCCACTGCATGGTATCCAGGCTTGCACACAGACTTTCCTTTGGGAAGACTGAACTCTGATTTCTGAGCCTCAAGGTCAAGAATTCTTTAAAGGAAAATCTATAAAGAAAACCTGGATAATATATGATGAGTTTTAGGAGAGTCAGCTTTTTTTTTTTTTTTAACTCAGTTCCATAGAATGATGCCCAACTTACAGTATGTTAAAATGCAGTAAAATTCTGGATCAAGAGTTACTTTCTATTTGAAGTGCCTGCATTTTCAGACAACAAAGCTTTTCTGATAAGAACAGGGTTTGTATGAAAGCACCACCCCCAATTTTAGTAATGATTTGATCTTTCATTTACTTATGAATGAAACATTAGCATTACTAGGGTTCCATATACATTAAAACATACCACAGAGAATTTTATATTTATGTGGTAAGGATAAAACATAACAAAATTTCAGCTAAAGTAAATGTACTGTTTAAGTAATTTATCTAGTCATACCAAGGTTATAACAAAGGCTGGAATGCTTTTTCTCAAGTTTCATTGATGTAGTGTCTTTACTTTTACTTAACACTTCCCCTTCCCTCCTCAGAAAACACTAATGATCTTCAGAATAAAAATACCATGATACAAAACTCAAGAATAATAGAAATTGCAAAATTCTTAGAACTTGCATGAAAGGCAGCCAGATAGAATTATTGTAAAACAATTAATTATTTTTCTAAGAAGGAACTAACAAGAAACATGAGTCTGTTATGCAACTAACATTTCTCTAAGCAGACAGGATGCAAACAGCTTTTATGTATGAAAGAATTCTAGAGGGAAACAGCTCCTTTGCAGCTGTCTGCTTCTGTATTATTTCTATAGTTTCACACAAGCTGGGCTCATTTTACACACCTCAAAAGCTTTTCAACATGGAATTCCAAATATGTCATTATATCCATGTTTTCTTGAAATTGTCTAAAATTAGAAAAATTGAAGGGAAATTTCATCTCAATTCTAGAGTAACCGTGATACTCAATTTCTGCCCTTTCTATACAGCATTTAAAATGCTTCTGTAGAATAAAATTTGTGTTGTGTAAAACATTTAGAATTACATACAAAACTGTGTCTTTGCTAAGATTTAAGTATTACAGCCTCCAATGTTGATATGAGCATCAAAAACTTAAAAAAACCTCATCAATATAACAATGTAAATATGCAGAAAGGAACTCACCAACACAGCACTTCTGAATAATTTAGCATTAAAACTACTCGAATACCAAAATACAGACTCCTTTTTAAATGTCGTTTTCTTGTTCTTTCATGTTATAACTTTTTGTGCCATAAATCCAGAAAACCCTTTGAAATGAGCATGCATTGAGATGGAACAATTGGAACACTATATTCATTTGCTTACCTTGTTACAATTACCAAAATTCAGTTCCTCTATGAAGCATGCGTAAAATACATCAGATAAAATTCAGGGCACATTTTAATACTGACAGGTAAAACTCCCCAAAGGCACAATGATCCATAAATATCAAATGGTTCCTCATTGTAGGAAGTAAGCAAGGAAATGTCTACATGGAAACCATCTACAGTTACATGACATGAAACCACACCAGGTAAGTACATTCCTACATAAGTGATACCAAAGGAGGACAAATATGGATGCAAGTGTCAAGCAGTTTTCTGTGGGTGGGTTGTTTTTGAGCTGAGATTTCTGACTGTCAAAGAGCCTTCTGTTTCTGAGCAATACAATGGCTAACTGTTAGATGTATAACATTATAAAATGATGTTACACAAAGTTACACTGGTATTCATTCCATGGGCATTAAATTACCCTATGAAACGCCTGAGCCATGATGAAAAAAATCCAAATCTATGAAGAATTCCAGCACATTTGCACATAACTTTCCCCGCCCCTGTTTTCTAGTAGCAATCCTTTTTTTTTTCTTTTTTACTTAATCAAGAATACAGCCATTAAAATCTGTCTAATCTCTAGACCTATCTTTCATGATATATTTAGCATCAGGCATTTCAAAACATCATTGGGAGGCTATCTGAGTCAGCTGGAGAATTTGGGAAGCTGACATGAATCAGAATTCTTCTTCATCAGAAGAAGAATCTGTTCTTCATCTTTGAAAAATCTTTCCCATGATATTTTACAAACAGAGTGAAGATGAAAGAATATTTACTAGCAACATCTGCCCTTTTATTTCCCTAATTACTTTCCCCCCCAAAGATCAGCTGGGGTTCATCAAACACTACACTAAACAAACCTTGACTGCCTGAGTTATTTTTCATTATTTAAAAAGGATGCATGCCAGTAATATAGTTCAAGTTTATGATGCTTTGTGTTTAAAAGAGACAAGTATTTTACATAGTTTGCTATGTAAGTATTTAAGTAAGTAATGTGTTTAAGTATTAAATAGCTATGCTATAATAATAAATTAAAATATATATATATACCATATAGATAAGAATCCTTAGAGCACTAAAGGAGTAGGAGCATGTACTGCTAACTCAAAAAGAATAAGCACAAAACTCAAATTGTGTAAGCACTGTGCTAACATGCAAGACTATTATGGAATGCCCTTCCTAAAAGAAATACTTTCTAATAAATACTTTCTCTTGCATGGAAAATGACTGAACGAAACAGACTTTTGCTCCCTTCTTCCCCCTCCCAAAAAATAATGGTAAAGACTTTAAGAAAAATTAAGTACATATACCCACTAGTCTTTACTCTGAAGAGGTTGGACAGATAATCAAAATACATAAACACTGTATTAAAATCTATGACATTTCTAATGGGAAAAAAAAAAACCATCAAAAGGATGGGAATCGCCAAACGTTGCATAGCGAGGATAAATATTGTTATTTATGCTATGCCTAGCAGTAAAGGGCTCAGGCCTCTTTTTAGTGTTATTATCCAAAACTAGTAAAACTCACACCTCTCCAAGAAACCTGCAAGGGCTGGAGCAGAAGTCAAAGGAGCACAGAGTGGGTGAAACACTGTGGCTTCACACACTTAGGGGATGGCCATAAGGGAACAAAGAGATTACAGAAATCTCTGGACTTTCCAAGTTAGACATGCTTGAACTGCTACACTGCAGGCAATGGAATGAGACATTGCACCACTTGCTTGCTATCAAAAGGAAAGTCCTTGAAAGAATGGGGTTTTTTTCCCTTCCAGTGAGTATTTTATACTTAAAAAAACAAGCAACTACTGAGTGTGTTAGCTCAGAGTTTATCTGGAAATTACAGAGACAAAATATAAGAGTTGTATTAGAAATGAAATTACATATCTAGGACTTTATGATGAGCACAAAACCCCACAAATATACAAAGCATCTTAAGAAGACACAACATTTCTGCTCTGCTTTCACATAGCTCTTAGCACAAAGGAGCCCCAGTCTGGCTTCTCTCAGATGCAATATTCTATCTGTGCATCACAGCCTGAACAACTGCATGACATTAATGCTTATCCAGCCCTTACTAATGCAGTGAAATCTACCTGTGCAAGTTCTTCCAGAAGATGAATGTTTTAACTCTCTTTTTAACTTACTTACAGTTGTTTTGGCAGGTTGTGAAGGAAATACAGTAGTGCTAGAACAATGAAACCACTCATGACAAATTGTTCCACTTGACTGATACTGGCTTAAATGTTTATATTTTGTGCTAGGACCTCTCTAAGGATTATTTTCTATGGTGCAGGAAATTAAGTTGTACCAGGGGATATTAGAAAAAAAAATTCACTGAAAGAGTGGTTAGGCATTGGATTAAGTTGCCCAGGGAGCTGGTGGAGTCACCATCTCTGGAAGTGTCCAAGAGAAGCCTGGATTTGGCACATGGGGATATGGTTTAGGGGTGATTATGGCAGTACTACACTGATGGCTGGAAAGATGATCTTGAAGTTCTCCTCCAACCTTGATGGTCCTGTGATTCTATGAGTCTTATATAAAAGGAAATTGAGTCCTATTCTTGAAATTCAAGCTCCCAGGATTTCATTACACCCTAAATCTGTTTATTGTGAAATAACATTAAACAGATATGCACTGTTTGCTTAACAACCTATTCATCTTTACTTCATGAAAATGAAAGAAAATTGCTTAAAGATGAAGAATAAACATTAAAAAAACCCAACTTCTTTCAATTTTTCCTTGAAGTTAAATTTTGATTCCTGTGTTTAAACAGCATCACAAATGTAATTACTAATGAAGTATGGTACCTAAATTTGAAAAACAATATAGGTTCTTTTCAGAGTTGTTTTACGTGTTGCTTCCCAGCCTTAAAATGGTAACGCCTGTCTCACCCACTTCTGATGGCCTGTTCTTTAGAACTTGATATGATCAGGGTTAGGTTTGGAACTAACTTCTAGGTTCACAGTAATGAACAGATACATACCTCCTGTAGGTGTTGCTGTGGGTTGTGTGGATGATGCAGTGACAATGGGTGAACTGCTATTGTCTTTACGGGAAAAAAAAAAAACAACAAGAAAATCAGTATTATTCATTTTAATTTTAACATACTATAATTAAGTGACCCACAACACAATACTGTCCTCAGGGAATCTGTGCCTGGAGATGGGAATACAGCAGAGAGGGGCCCATCCCAAAGCAGATGGTTTTTATCCCTCTGCAAAATGCTTCCAGATCTCAGTGCAGCAAGAACATAGTTAACACTGTATGCACAGCAGTGCCCAAATGGCTTGCATCTGATTCTTTGCACATCCTCTGTTTGTTGTCTTCCATTTCTATGTCATGTTTTATTCTGTCTGCTGTAAAATAGCCATACTGTCACTAACCTTCTTAATCTACTTATGCACTATAAGGGAAGGCAGCTTTTTATTTTTCTTCCTCTATTTCAGTTCTATTTTCTGTTCCTTGATCTCTTCTTTCATTTTGTTGTGTCTCTGTTCCAAACTGGGATGATACTGCAGTCAAGTAGGGGCAGGCACTCTGAGAAATATGTCACTGCATACTTAAGTTCTCTACACAAAAAAGTCCCAAGAATGTACCTGTTTCCAGACATAAAATGTAACCCAGTCTTAGTGGTTTTACCTTTCTCTCATTTGTTTCACTTCTACTTTTCCAGTTCTCTTTTTCTTGTCCCTCCTTCCTCCTTACAGTCCTCCTTCCTTCTAGGCTTCTCAGGCATGCTCCCACTCACTTCTCTCCACATTGTTGCATGCCTCTTCTGTATTTCTCACAGATTACGTGTCCTTTCCTCCTGGCAAAGATCTACTGGGCTGTTCCTGCGAGTGTCACTGCCCATATCTTCCTCCCTTCATTCTGCACTGTTGTGAAAGCCCATTCTATGATCACTCCTTTCTCTGAAGTAAGTCATCTTTTACAGCACCCTCCCACACTGGCAGGGTTATGTGCCTTGCAGCAGCTCTGCTGCTTTTCAGCATGGCTGAAGAATAAACCATATAACCTCAGAGATTAAGAGGAGAGCAACAGAGCTACTGCAATCAAGAAGCAGACCTACACTTATTTCCTCTGAATCGATTTGCTGCTCTTACCACTGGAAAAGCCTAGTCTAAAACTCTTTGCAATTGCATACATTATGAGAAAGGTCCAGTTAAGAACAAATGCACCAAATTTACATCTTCATACCAAAAAATGGTAGGGGGTAGGGGGGTGTGGAAATTACAGAGGGCATTACCTTGCTTTTTGTTTGGTATTATCACAGCCAAGTAGCCCCCCACAGTGTGTACTGCACAATCAACTCTTATACTGACATAACTGGGACATTAAGTTGCAGATTTATTTGTGTTTGAGAAAGGGTCTATGATTTTACAATTACAAACACATTCTTTCTTGCATATGTTGACTTTTAGCCCAGAATAAGCCATGGATATGCCTGGGGTTAAATATTTTCCACACAGGCCCAATACTGTAACCAGAACACATCTTTGAGTTTTCCCCATGTTCTAAGTGCTTAGTTTGGCAGCCCTGGGACAGCTCTGGATGTGGACTGCATGTTCATACATGTAAAAAAGAGCCACATCTACCGCCTGGAATTTGGGTGTGAGTCAGTATTGCAATTAACACAAGACAGAGTGAGTTAATGAGCAGAGTATTGCTGGTCAACAGCAGATGAGAAAACTGAAGTAGTACAGGGCAAAAATGACTCAAATGAAAAAGTGCTCTGCCTTTATCTGAAGATCACTGAATTCTAATCTAGGAGACTTCTTGGTTCTCCTTTTAACTGTAAATTGACATTGCCAGGTGTTCCTAGTTCTATACACAGTATTTTCCCATTTTATTTCTCCTCTCTCTGTTGCTCTGGGGTACCCAAGGATATTGAATCATGTTTTACTGTTCCCCTTAAACATCTTTAGTTGTCTCAGAAGAGATGTGGCAATCAGAGTACCTCCCTTCTGCTCTACAGCTGCTCACAATTCAATAAAATAAAATAAAGGGCAAATTATAACAAGACAGTTTAAGGCACACAATAACACATACTGCTTTTCTTGATGCTATTGAGGAACAGTAACAAAAATGTCAAAAGTATTACCTGGCAACCTACTGCCTGGAATTGGAGTAGTGCTGTCCACGTTGTTAGTGCCATTTGTGACTTCATTACCTACATTAAAAAACACAGGAATAATAAGATTGTTTTAGGTGGAAGAAGAAAAAAAGGTACAGCATCTGCCACTTGCTTTGGGCATATAAATGACTAATTTACCATGGACAGGAGTCGGTCATGATGATGATATAAAAGCACATTAGCGTAACAGCCTGCTCTGAGTGCATTAAAGGTGACATCATTTATACTACCCAATCACCAAATGAACTGAAACTCCTCCCATCCTTGTTTTATCTTTTCCATCATCCCCATCCCAAGTTTTTATCTTCCCTGAGATGAAGTGAGACTGAAAGAGGCAGAAGACCAGGCACTTTCCTTCAGTAATAACATCTGACCTACATCACCTACAGCAGAATAGAAAGAACTTTTCACTTCTATCTCTTCCTGTGAAGTTTGCCAGGCCTTTTCAGGCAGATAGGTGCTTCTCTGGCCTTAAATGGACAACAGTGATAACACAATTAGCTCCACTAAGAAGTAACATTATTCAGTTTGGGACTAAGGGCACGTTAATTCATCCACTGAGCATTTGGAAGGTGGGGAATGGGACTGAGAAGGATCATACCTCCAAAGAAGTCATAAAATTTAAAGATAAACCACAGAGAATGAATAGACTGACATTTACAGACATACAAGAGGATCAATTGTGGATTCTTCCTTTGACAAACAGTTTAGTTCTGATCACCTAATATAGTGCAAAAGACAAGCAAATAACCTGAACTGAGTATCACAGAAATAGGTGATATTATTTTCATGCCTACAAAACCTTAGTCAAAGTCTCAAAATGGTGAAGTTTGCAAATACAACTGGCAAAATAATTTATTGTATCTCATTCCTAAAATCTCAAGACTGAGGGCAGCACTGCAAAGTATGTTACACTGTTTAATTAGGGAGATTAAGGAAAACAAACAAACAAAGAATAGGACACTGCTAAACGAAGCTTCCCCAGAGAGGATCCAATCCTGCAAAAACTGTTCTATATCACAACAAGCTCCCCCACATTAAACAATGATCAGATTGGGAAAGCTAAGCCACCACAAAACTGACATTACATCCCTCTTCAACAGCACACAATTATTTTTTCTGCAGAGAATTTTTTTAACCAGCAGAAAGGACTCGGTATGTAATTGGCTAAAAGAGAGAGGCAAGAAATAGAGGTGGAAGTAAAGGCAGGACTGTATTAGTTTAGTTCAGATCAGCCTGGACTGCACACCTTGAAAGATGTCGAGGACCTTATCCAGCTTGAAAGATGCTTTTTTTTTTCTCCTTCTTAACAAATCCAAACACTGATAAGTTTCTTCATTTGAAAAACATGCATTGGCTCCAGAATATCAATACTCCTTAAATGGAGTTTTGCATAAGCATATTCCACATTGGAACACATGGCAGTGAATGGGACAAGGGAGATAAAAAAACATCTTAAAATGATACTATTCCCAAAGTGTGCCTTTGAATATGAAGCTGCTGGAGTGGCACACAGGAAACTACAAACAGAGGCAGTAAGGACTCCTGGGTTAAACAAAGCAAAAAGCACCACAGCTTTTAAGCAGTGATGGCTCTGACAAGCAAAACTTCTCATCCCAAACCACAGGATTCAGAGTTCAACTGTCCCAAAGCAAAACAGGGAGGGGTTCTGGCCTTCTGCAGGAAGCAGAAGTGCAAGGGTTAGAAATCCACACTGACCCAGGTGTAGACACACAGGGCTAGCACAGGAAGGAAGGGGGGAGAGAGCCAGCAGCAGCATCCTGTGCAGGAGCAGAAGCAGAGCTCTTGGGGCCACAGCATCAGCTGCAACATCACGCCTATGAATCTGAAGCAGAGATTAAGAAACTCTGTGCTGAGGTCTACTCTCCCCGTGACCAGGAGCAGAGGGGACAGAAAGAAAGGCTCTCTTGTTTTCATTTTTCATTATTAAAGAACCAACACAAAGATATACCCAACTTAAAACTGGATCAGAGCAGCACAAAGTGGAAAAGGACAGAGATGGCAGGATCAACATGATTTTTGTCCAACAACTCTGTTTTGCTCTGTTTAAGGTCAGGCACAGATGCAGCTAAAGAACCACAGAACTGTGGCTGGCTCGTGTATATCTGAAGGCAAGTGTGCTTCCTGTGAAAACCCCTAAGAGTTTGGCATTTCGAGTGCTTCCAGGGCCTCTGGTGGTTTTGTTGTTGTAGTGCATCAAAAGTCACCAACTGGAGACAATTTTCACACGCAAACTTTCAGAAGGGCAAAATCAGTCCAGTTATTCCTGTTTCATAGCTGGAATTGAGATTTCTGAAGTGGCAGAGACAGAAGATTTGTGCTTGTGTGTTAAATATGTACAGAGTGAGTGATAAGGGTAGCTCTGATACCTGCTAAAAATGAAAAGGACAGGATGTTAAATGGACTTGATTTTGCCAGGTCCTGCAAAAATCAACACAGTGGAAAATAGTCATTTGGAATCTGTAGTCTCCAGCTTAGACACATACCAAATTACTATTCTCCATAGCTGAACCCTGGTAGAAGGAACCTACACAAATGAATGGCAATAGTCAGTCAACTACCTGCATGTGACAAAGGTCAATTTGTTCACTCCCACCATCACTTAAAAGATAAACTCATTTCTAAGGACTCACATACTTTATGTCTACTGTAGCTAAACTTTGTGCTGCCGAAAATGTTGGTATATAAACTCTCATTTTTAATAAGCATAGCTTTACATATTCATTTTGGAGACATGGCAAAAGTCTTACATAAAGCTCTCTCAGAAGCAGCATGCTTTTCAAGCTTAGGGCATGGAAGGCACAAAGGGGAGTTTTATGCCCATCATTCTGCTGTTGTTGGTTTAAAACCCTGAAAGTACAGAAGCACTGTCAACATGCACTCCAACAGAGAGATCACCCACTTGCTCAGTAATGTCCAAGATATGCAGATGAGGAAGAGTTGAGGGGCTGATATGGTTAAAGATATCTTAGAGCAATATGAATATAAGCTCTTCTAAGAGCAGATGATACAAAAAAATCAAAATATCATGTCTGTTTTCAGGCCTGGAGACTGCTGCTGCTTTTGACTTTTTTTATTGTGCGTAGCTTTATATACAAGTAAGTTCTTGGAAGATGTCACTAGCAATCTTTTCTCAACACAACAGGAAGGAGGTGGGGGCCACTTCCTGACAGGGAAAGGGGATTCTTCTTAGGTACCAGGAAGCTAGATGCATTTTACAAAATAGTGGGAAAGATTTTTTCTGAACCATATTTTGGTTAAATAATGTTTCTTCCACTGACTTGACAGACACATAGAAATAAACTGTCCAGCCGAGTAAAAGAGCAGCATTATATTGAAGTAACCAGGCTGCACAAAAACATTAACTGGAGTGAGACACATTCACTTTCACTTTTTGCACATCGGAGTATTTGATGGGGTTCGCACTTCCTCCTGTAGTGTTGATCAGATCATCACAAACATCTGCTGAAATCAACACAAATCTCAGAAGTACTTTCTGGAAGTTTCTAAGTGGACTGGGGTGGGGGAGGGAAGCTATTTCAACAGCTACATTAAACTGAGCCTTAAAAGGGCACTTCCTACAACAAATCATAACTGAGCTCCGGACAACCAATTCATATACAGAGGAAGGGCTACAATTGAGTTTCAGGAGTTGCAAAATCTCACTCCTGCCCCAGGAGACAGCAGTATTTTGAGTTAAATCACCACATGCACTCAGGAAACAACATGATAAAACACAGATCAGGGCAATCTCATATCATGTGAAATGATAGGCTGTTATTGTTAAATAGAGGTCATAAGATCTTAGCAAAGCAATAAACAGGTTACTTGTTAACTCCTTTTAAAGGAACTTGCCCTTCTTTTTGGAAGGGCAATTATAAAGCTGTTTACATTTCTCATTCTATTTTTTTTAAATCAATTTATATTACAACTTCACCAGATTAAACAACAGCATATTAACACTGCTGGACTGAGATTCCTTAGCAGTATTTACAGCAGGTCAATTCCAGTACACCATCTTTTGGCTTCTTTACTTTGGAAAATTGTGTGGCACCGTACGGCACACTTCAATCTTCCGACAAGGCAACCCTGGCAGCTCAGACCTGTATGTTTCTCGGTTTATTTCAGAGCCTGTCAACGCTGATCTGTGGCGTTCTGAGCACACGGCTGTGCATTTGCTAGAACCACCCACTACAAAGGGGCACTGCTGCCCGCCAGAAGCGCGACAAAGCGCAGCGGCTGTCTGAGCCGCACCGCCACCCCGAAGCCCCTCGCCCCAAGTACGGCCGCAGAGCGGGCAGGGACTGGCCCTTCCCAGGCCGGTCCTGCCGGGGGCTCACCCGGCCGGACACTGCGGGCGGCCCTGGCTGCGGCTGCCGGGACCCCGCTCCGGCTCCCGGGGGAGGAGCCGCGGCTGAGCCGCGCCCGCGCATCCTGGCGTGCGCCCCCCCAACCCAACCCAAACGCTACTCGGGGGGTTCTCCTGTCGCTGTTTCTACTTAAGGAACATTCCCGAACTTTTACCCCTTCTCCTTTTTTTGTCACAGCTCCCGAAAACGCCAGCCGTGCCACCTCGGCTCCCGACCGGGAGCAGAGCGCCAGCGACCGCCGTCCCGTCCCGTCCCGCTGCCGCGCCCCGCGGCGCTCGGGGGCAGCCAGGGCGCAGCCCCGGCCCCGCTCCGGGACGAGGCCTGGGTCGGCCCAGCTGTCGCCACAACTCCGCCGGGCCGACCAGCGAGGGGCGCAGGACCAGCGGCTCCGCCGGCCCGTCCCGTCCGCGGCCCGCGGGCGGTACTCACAGGAGCCGCGGGCGAGCAGCAGCAGCAGCAGCAGCGCGCAGAGGGCGCGGGTCGCGCCGCCGAGGGGCCGCATGGCCGCGGCCGCGCCGCCCGAGCTCGCCGGGCGCGGTCTGCGCGCTGCCGGGCGAGGGGCGGGCCGCGGCGGCGCGCCGGGGATGGGCGCGGCGAGGTGGGCTCCTCTCTCTCTCCTTTCTCCCGGGATTTTCCGGCAGGCTGGGCGGCGGAGCGCTGCGGTAGCCGTAAGGGGAGACTAGCGAGCGGAGAGATGTGCGTGCGTCACCAGGTGCTACAGAGGCGACAGCCGAGCGGCGTTCCGGCGGTCTGTGAGCACCTGTGGATCAGGGCCGAGCTCCAGGAGCGCTGCCTGCGAGCAGCGCTCACGGCTGGGGATGTCAGGCTGTTTTCCAAATACCATTCAACATCTGCCAGCAGAGCCTCAGCTGCGCGGATTTACCTTCCTCGTTAATAATATCCGCCTAACCAACACCTGGGTTCACTGCGCCCTCCCGAGGTGCCTGAAATTTCCCGATACACTTCACAATTTTGAAACCGACTACAAAGGCGATAGGGAAAAGTGAAAACGAATAACCGTGTTCAGTTCTTTCAAAATTTTCCTGACAACCTCTAACATAAAAGTGGTATCGTAAATTTGTTTTTCAAAGGGAATTCGTTACTATGTTCTTAAGAGTGAAAACAACTTGAAAACTACTTATCAGAGGAAAGAACTATTTTTAATGTGAATAATTAAAGATCAGTAGCAAAGCCACAGTAGAATATTTCGTATGTACTGCTAAATTTATGTTCACTGCAGCACAACGGTGTTCCCATGTTAAACCACGTGTCTGAGCCAGAGAGGGTGAATTGCCTCACCTGAGAGCTCACAGGCAGGTTGTGAAGCTGTACTCGGGGAGCTCACTTCCCCCCAGGCAGACATGCATTTACTCTGTAAGTCTCAGCAAGTGAGTGGTGAATTAAAATGGTGGATAGATATTTTATTCTTTTTTAATTCTAGCCTAATTAGGTCCTTCAGTCTGCATTCAGTGAAAATACCTGCACATGCTTTCTACTTCCAGCATTCTCTTATGTCTTTGTTCTGCAGAGCTTCCTGTGTGGTTTTCATGACTAAGGTACCCAAAGATCAGTATGCACCTTTTTACTGTGAATTTTCTCAGATGGTCCTCCAAAGCTTTTCTTTATGGTGGCTATAGGACTAGTATCTCCAGCTAGCCTAATTCCAGAAAAGCTTAGAAATACTAGTAATCTATATGTAACTAAGTATAAGGGCCTCTGGTTACAGAGGCAAAACTTATAGTGAGAAAAAAAATGGTAATTTATTAATGTGCATTTAGAGGATATATATCTATTTAAGATATGTTTGTATCTTTAATATATATACATCTTTCAGCTTTTGCACAACTCCAGTGATCATCAGGCTTAACCAGAGTGGAAACAATTTATTTGGGAACATTCTAATTAACATTGCTTAACTTGTGTATCTGCAGGAAAAGAGCAGTTAAGATTGATGGAACAAAGAGCAGTCATGGGATTGTGGGAGATGGGAGTGTAGCTAACCTAGAAGTGATGAGTTAGCAGGCACTGAGGCACAGTTGCATAATTGCACAGGATCTTTGCTGTGTAAAGGCAGAGATGCTGTAAGTTTTTGTGTTGATTGCTTTGTGTGGTCTTGTTTCATTTTGGTGTTTGTTGTTCTGTGGGACGTGAATTTCTATCAAAGTGTTATGGTAGCTGGAAGTTGTTCCTACACTGAGGAGGAAACATTCTGGGATAACTTATTTGGTACATGGTGTAAATAATGATTTCTCATATAGATTCCCACATAAATATAAGATTGGTGAGAAGATTCTTTCTTCCCCCCCCCCCCCCCCAATTTTATATAATATCCAGTGGCAGGGAGCAGTGAGAATGGGTGCTGAGGGTAACCACAGGAACTGACCTGGTGCAGTTCCACAGGAGCTGAGCAGGGCAGGATGCTGAGAGGGTCCAACAGCAGCCCCAGTCAAGGTGATGAGCCTGATCCTGGGAGTCCAGCTGGGAAAGAACAGCAGGAGAGGACTTAGAAACAAGGCTATGTCATAAATCTAATGTCACTCCAGGGAACATGATATAAGGCTGCCACCTTTGTCAGTCAGGAGTCTCTCTAGCAAAACCAGTCTTTAAGTCAGGACAGATGGGAATAAGCACAGCTGTACTGCAGCTCAGGCAGGGACTGAAATAGAGCTGCTGGGTGAATGAGCATAGACATGTACATGAAGGTCACAGGTGAGGTTGATCAGGGCTTGTTATTACCAGTTTGGGTTTGCCAGAGCACTCAGAGCCCTGACAGGAACTGCCTGAAGGCAGTTCTTTTACAGCTACAATCTGACCTCTTAGAGGAATGTCCTTAATTGGAAAGAGTTGTTCTTGTGTTGTTGAGGTAAGTGTGTAACTGATAGACACAAGAATTATAAATTAAAGCCTCACAAGCGAATTGTCAACAACCTAAACATCCTAAACATAAACATCTCAGATCCATTCTATCCATGAGATTATAAAATGGCTTTGGGGAGATGGTGAAGGTGAAACGAAATGGGTCCAGCATAGGGTTAACTCACAAGGATGATCAGTGAAAAACCAGAAACACTAAGTTTGAAGAAGGAAAACTAATACATGTGAAACCTGGTCATTAGAAAATAACCCAAAATACCAATTCCAGTCAGTATTCAAAACTGTGGGCTCAGCATTTGATCAGCAAAAGTTTTATGAGCACTGTAGTTTTCTGTGCATCCCATCAGATAGTAAGCCATTGTTGTGCCATGGAAGTTCACTGTCATCTGTCATCTCTCCTAGCTGACATACTTGATGAGCTGTCTTACTCTCTTAAGGAATGTTAATTTAAGTTACAACCAGAGCAGTCACTCCCACGTTGTACTTGGCTTGATGTCTGCTCTGTACAGATCTCACTTTTAAATTAGTTTTTATTCGCCACCCCAAAATGCAGTATTCCAGACATAATAGATGGCACCTTGCTTCACGTCCCATGTAATTTTTATATTCTCAGATGCTGGAGTTAGAGCAACACTGCTAGCTTAGAGGCAAGTATTTCAATCAGGAAAAGACAGGAACATGCAACAGGTTTTGCAGAAATACTAGGAAGGGCAGCTTTAATCCTTGCTTCTTGACAACACAAAGATAACGCTTTGTAGAAGGAGAGATAAGAACACAGGTTGATCAAAGAGTCAATCTCCTTAATCCAGACCATTAGAAAATCTGGGTTTCTTCATGCAATTTTTTTCTTTTATTTAAGGAATTAACTTCTAAATTATATTGACATAACCAGGATTAGCCATATTTTTTTTAAGAAGTAGTGGCCACTTGAAACCTCAGCACCTTACAGTGTCCATTGCTAAAACTATCCTGATTTTCTTCCCAATCTGTTGGTTTGCCTTTGCATTATTACAATTTCATCAGCTCAAAAGAGCCTGAGCCCTAATTCTGGCCTTTGCAGGTCATGCATGACTGCTGCTGTTGCAAGGAGTATTTAGCTCTCTTGTACTTGTACTAGAGCTGAGGCTGGCTTCTGCTCACTGAGTTTTTTAATTTTTGGTATCCTCTCTTGTGTTTGGAAGGGGGAGGATCCTAGTGCTCTCCATTACTCATTCATCCATGCCTGTTGTGAACATATTGCTGTGTTAATTTTTGTGAAAAAAATGAGACCCTAATCTGACCTCATTGCAAATTTACTAGAAAATTAATGACATAAAGGCCATTTACTGAGGAAAAAAATCAAAAATTAGACAGAAAGTGGTTTCAAATAGGGACTAGGAGAATCTGCAGAAGACAATTCAGTAAAAATTGTGCTTTCTTTATAATTCTGTTTCTAGTATATTCTGGAAAATACTTGTCCTTTTTTCCCCCAACCTAATATTGTGTTGATTTTGGGGAGGATTCCTATTTTTCATTTCTTGAGAAAACACACAGATTGAGGAAACAGTAGATAAAATAAGAAAATTTACTTCTAATTATTATAAGAAATAATAACAAAGTAATATTAATTTATGATTATGTTATTTAAAAATAAGTGGGGCAAGCAGCTTTTGCTGATGTTGTCAGAGTCCAGAAGAGCTGGATAATGCCAATGGGTACACTGCACTGACAGGGTGGCCAGGCAAACTCTTTGCTTTGGGATGGATGCTCTTAGTGGAATATGATGAAATCTTGCTGCTACTGCTTCTGGCCTCTATTTGCACTGATCCTGATAACAAAAATCCTGAACCCAGTCTGATTGGATCTGGTGCAATTGTTAAGCTTACTAGGAGCTATAGCATGTGTCATCTCACAGGTTGGCATGCCCTTGCAACTAAAAAAGTAAAAAGCTATTTCAGAGTGTGGTTTGGAAACATGACTAATATTTATCTGACAGATCTTTTTGCATCAGTCCTTCTAATGTTTTATCTCTTTTCTCAACATTTTGAGTGACATGAGGGTGTCACACTTGACTTTGAAGAACATGATTTTTGTGCACTTTTTTTCTATACAGTGACATTTCTGAGAGAGGTGTGCCTTGAAAAATCATAGCAGAGGGCAAGGAAAGAAAACAAGAGATGGCTTAATTTCCTGTTTAAGTCTGTGAGTGTCCTTTAGACTGTATTCTCTTTCTTTGCATTAGTTGCATTGTATTATCTGATTAGTGGTCTCTTTTATTCAAATATATCTGTTATTCTTTTTATTCAAATTAAAATTAAAAGAATAATAGAAAGATGGCAAATAAGATTCAACTAAGCAGGAATTAAAAGAGTGCTGTGCCAGCTCTCATTACATAATCTGCTGCAGAGACACCTGAATCATAAAAAATTGTCTGACATGCCATGTCAAAACTTAGATTGACTTTGGGAAGTTGTCAATATATTTTATAAAATACCAGTATTATCTTGTTGTCATGGACTTAGATTTATGAGTTTCTGAGAATTCAAAGAGAGTTAAAATCAATATAATGAAACATTGGAGAAAAACAATTTAACTGTTTAATAAAGTCTGCCCTGGATTTCATGCACTATATGGATACATTGCAATTAATAAATCCAGAATAGCAGCCATATGCATCTTCAGATGAATCTCTAGGGAATTTCATGCCCAGTGGGTGTTTTCTAGGAGAAAAAAATGTAAGACAGTGAAATGCTTTCCTTTAACAGCCTTAGGTGAAAACCTGCAGAGAGAGAGAAGAAAACATCCCAGCTGTGGACTTGAAATGGAATGACTCTGTCCTGAGGTCTGCATGGAGCCCACGTGCCACAGGTTGAACTCTGCCTCCTGCCTCATCCCACTGACCCAAAGATATGGCTCATGACCCTTGCCACAGCCACTGCCAACATTCTGTCCACTGTCACCCAGCCCCCTCAGCACTGGGGGACCCAGGGCTGATGGAAGACCCAGAAAAACACATAATTTCTTTTAAAAAACAGCTACATTAAAACTCCACAGTTAAAGCACTCAGAAATTCCCAAGATGAGGTTTTCTCTGCCGAGCCTGGCTTATTCTACCTGATCTTCACTACTATCCCAATCTCTAACATTCAGACTTCTCTTTCTCTATTTGAAAAAAATCATTATATATATTTTGTACAACCAATACATTGTTCACAGTCTTATCTAATAAGTTTGCTTTGCAGTCCTTTTGCTTCCTCTAAAAGTGTTTGCTGATTAGTAAAAGATGTAATTGTTTTTATTTTTAAACAGCCAAGCTTTCTAGATCAGCTGGAAAGAATTCTTAACTTTTGACTGTATTAATTCAGAGCCTAGCACTCTGTGACAGTGCATTGCAAGGAAGGCAGCATTGAGCAGTCTACTTCAACTACAGGGCTGCCAAATTTTTCCCTTTTTATTTTAATTTTTTATTTTAATGTTGTTGAGTATCCTGAAATAAGATGGAGTTTTTAGTAGGTTTCATATATGTTCTTGTTTGTTCTTACTTCTGTTGAGGAAAAACAGTCAAGAAAATGAATCAGTCCTGGTGTATAAAGCACAAACCAAGCTCTTTCTGAAAGTAAGAAATACTGTTTGCAAATTAGCAGCTGAAAAATCTGTAAATTATGTCTGTCATAGAGTTCCTTGCTTTCGTAATGGCAGCTACAGTATTCTCAGAATGGATGAGTAGATTGCACTGCAATGTATTTTATTCAAATGGATACAGTGGCAACATTCTACATGTGAAGTGCAGAGCTACAGGTGCCTGGGGGAATGTCAGTCAAGTTGACAAAAACACTCTAGACACGGGATCCTTTTAAAACAATGTGTTTGGTCTGACCAGGTGCTTCCAGGGTATTCAGACTGAAGTTCTTGCTAGGTGATTTTTACATTGTAAATAAACTAGACCTGAAGTACTACTTCTAGCATGTAATTAATTTGTGGGAAAGGGGTGAATATTATTTTTTACTGCTTCCTCTTCTGTAATAACAAGGAGGTCAAACAAACAGAACTGAGGGGCAATCACTTTAAGTACCATATAAGCATGATGAAAGCACAGGTAACAACTGAAATATTTACAACAGAAATTGGAGCTAAGAGATAGCAGGTAATAAAGATTTCAGGATGACAGAGTGCAAAGGTTAGGATTAATATGTTAAATGATAGGTATGCTGGATTCCTGAGCACCTTTTTGTTGAAACCCAGTGTTCAACCAGAATATGAAGATGGGCAGAGTAATGGGGGATGGAATTTGTGTGGGCTTTTCTAAAGGTTGTGTGAGAGAACATGGAGAAATGATTGAGCTGACCTGGCAAGCAGCTCAGATCTGCACAGCTGGCAGACACTTCCAAATAGGTGGTCTCATTTCTGGTTTTACATACAGGGAATGTGTACAGAGCATCCCACATCCACATTTCTGCACTGTAGACATCATTTTGTGGGAGCAAATAGCTCAGTGGGAAGTACTGACCATAAATTATCCATTCTCTTTTGATGCTGATTTGCAATGTGTATGAACTCTGAGCTGTTGGAACTATGGAAGTAGCCTGACAGTGATACGAAACAAACATTCTGCTTCATAGCCACAGCAAACATGAGTAAGAGAAGTGATCATATTTCTTATTATCATCTAGTATTCTCTTCACTGGGAAATTAAAATTGTATCTTTTTGAATCAGGACTGGATGATCCTGGAAAATTGTTTGGGGATGTTGAGGGGAACTCTTAGTTGTTTAGTTTTATTTGCAAAGTTAAGGCACACTTAAAAGAATATTGTTCCAATATTATAGTAGTGCCAGCATTTGGACTTCTGCTCAAATTATTACCAAATATTTTGCTCCCAGCAGGTAAAAGCTTTACTATTTTTGTGCAAAGAATCAATCCTCATTCCTATTTCTGACAATGAATGTAGGAATGAAGAAAATAATATAATCAAAGAGAAAAAGTTAAATTCAGCTCATTATGATTCTTTCCCATCTCTTCTACTGCTCTTTCCATCCATATCTAGAACCTCTATAAAATATTACAAGAATTTTGAGGCAAAAATATCTTTGCTAAGCCAAATTACCAACAACAGCACCATTATTATATACTTTTCTACTTCAAAGTAATGTCAGTTCATACTGCATATTCCCCAAAATATTCAAAAATAGAGCAGTATTGGGAGCATTAAAGTAACACTAGGAAATCTCTTAGTGTATTTTGCAATATTTTTCCTTTTCATCCTTAACTGCTGTGAGTTGTTGTAACCATCTTGAGAAAGAAATACTCTGTTAGGCATAGCAAGGCTTATACCCTTGTTAATACCAGGTATAGCAGGTATTGATTTTTCCCTCTCAGAATATGTCTGTGTTGATGGAGTGGGCTCAGGGTACCTAAGGGACTGGGTAAATGGCCACAACAGCTTTTATAGATAGTGCAGGAGTAGAGCATATCCTTTACATGTGCACAGTCAAAGGACCCATGAGAAATGTTATCACATTTGAGAATTCATTTGCTGCTTGTTGTACTATCTGGAACAGCAAGGATGCATTTAAAGATCATTTTATTTAAAAGAACAGTAGTAGAAGCAGGTAAGTCAAATCCCCAACCCACCAAAATATGTTGTGGTGAGTCTTTTCTTCTTTGGTATGGAAAAGGAGGGACAAGTTGCCATTTGAGTAACATAAGGTGCCTAGATGTGTATTAGAGAGAGCATGTAACAACTGACACAGAATGCAGTGGGATAAAGGGAAGAAGGAAGTTTGCTAAATCTGCCGTGCTTCCCGATTTCCCCCAACGATGGTATGTGTGGAAGTACCTGGCAGCGGTGTTCTTGCAGGCAGGACACACTTTACTGCCGGGTGCAAAGGCACTGCAGGTTGCTGAGCTGTGCCTCTAGGCGGAGGCAAACACTGCACAGTTCACGCCTGCTAAGCAGGGTTAGGTGCGCCGATGGCAGCGCTTTTCCCCAGAGGAGAGGTATGGGAATGGAAAGGCAATAGGAGCTCAACAAGAAGTCAAATGCTGCTGGCAGCCTCGTCAGAGGCTGTCTCTGAGGACAAAATTCCTGGCTTCTATTTTATTTCACTTGCTGTGGTGTTGCTAAGTTGGTGCTGCTGCCCCTCTTGAGATGGATTCCTCAAGACACAAAGGTGCCTCACTGCCACCTGTGCTGGCCCTACTGCAGGCCAGTCACCTCACCAGTCACCAGTGGTCGCAGGAAGCTGTCTCCCAGATGTGTCCCAATTGTCAGGACAGTATTCCTAGGAATACAATTCTGGGTTCTATTGAATTTGTCTCAGTTCATAAGGATGTTAATTGTACACTAGAAAACAAACCTACTACTTTCAGTCAAGTATTTGTTCTCCTGGCTTCATTTGGTAGAGCGCCTTCTCCAGCCCTGTACATGAATTGTTCTGTGTGGCCTTAGGAGTGCTTTTTTTTTTCTGCACAGTCTTTGATAAAGCCTGTCTTCTATGTCTGTTTTCTCTTTATGAAGCTTTAGCCAGTGACTTGAGCTTGATAAAGAGCATGGTGTATCTCTCTTTTGTGCTTTGTTCCCTGTGGGGACTTTGGTCAAGGGAACAGGGGGTACTTTCTGTCAACACTGCATCTTTCCAGGACCTCCCAGATCAACCCAAGTGGATTGAGCATCCACATAGACCATAGAGCCCTTCTTCATTGCCTTTAATACAGATTGGATCTGACCCTTCATGCTGGGGCTTCAAGATGTTTCTCATACTTGAAGACACCTGTGCCCTCAGAATAATAGCTGCACTTAGCACCAGCTACTTCATCTTTGAGCTTTGTGTGGAAGAAAATGCTGGTAAGTGATGGGAGCATTTTCAAATTAGCCTTGATATCGCACTGATGCTTTGGCTGTTGCTCAGCAACCTTTACATTAAGTGAGGACCATTCAGCTTCTCACAGCACCCCAGCAGTGCGAAGGCTGGGGTGTGTGGAAGGGGACACAGCTGGGACCAAAACTGGCCAGGGAGATATTCCATACCACAGGATGTCATATTTGGTGTATAAAGTAGAGGGAAAGCTGACCAGAGGTTTCTGCTTGGGCATTGCCTAGGCATTGATCTGTGGGTGGTGAGAAACTGCACTGTGCATCATTTGCTTTATATATTCCTATTCCTTCTTCATCTTCATCTTCTCCATCTCCATCTTCATCATCATCATCATCATCATCATCATCATCATCATCATCATCATTCTTCTTCTTCTTCTTCTTCTTCATCCTCATCTTTTCGTCTAATTTCTTCTTTTTGGGTTTGTTATTTATTGTTATTTCCCCTTCTTTTTCTGTCTCATTGAATTGTCTTTGTCTCCACCCATATATTTTACCTTTATTTCTGCATTTCTCTCCCCATCCCACTGATGGAAGTGGAGTGTGGTGTTTGGTTACCTGTCAGGTTAAACTGTCAGTCCTTTTTGGACCATGCAACATGAGACAGGAAGGGTTGAGCTAACAAGAGATCTGACCAGAGCATGTTAAACCAAATTTTTTGTAAGCATCCACTGTATTAGTTTAATAGTCACTGGTCACAATTTATTTGCTCTCAGAGTCGTTGTGTGTTCTCCGAGCTGTGTTACGTAAACACCACGCTCCCTGCTGTGCTGTGTCACCTCTGGGGGCTGGCTTACGGTCATTCCTTGTGCTGGGTAATTGGTTTAGGAGGCGGTGAAGATGCTGGCTGTGACACTGAGCTGGTGTTCGTGCTCCGCATCTCTGTGCGCAGGGAGCCATCTGTTGGAAACTGTCAATAAATACACCTTCTACCTTGCAAATTTTGAAGATTTTGAATATCCTTGGGAGAATCCCTGTGGGGTTTTTGTTGTTTCTTCTTTCTGTCTTTTTTTTCTTAATTTTCTTTTTTAAAAAATACATTTAAAAATACACAAGGGCGTTTGAATATCACAGACAACAATGGGAATCCCAGTCCACTACTTCTCAAACCTGCTTCTCTGGAAAGCCAGGGAGGACATGATGATTAAAAGCTTTTCCCTTTGGGAAAACATCCCAGGCCATACTGAAGGAAGACCACTGTGGAGACCTCCTCTATGAGCCATATGGGAAGCACACTGATTCTGAGGAGTCAGTACTGTGAAGTGGCAGGACATGCATGGGAATTGAAAGCAAGCCACTGATGTAAGAACAAACCCTGTTCTGTTCTTACATCAGTCGGGCTCTTAAGGTGCCTATAAACCTATTCACAAAGATACTTGTCTGACTGTCTATCATGCATGTAGGAGTAACTTAATCCCTCAGTGAAATGCCAGAAGAAAAAAGAAAACCTAAGAAAACAGAGCATCCTTATTTTTATTATTATTTTTTTTGTTAGGTGAAATTGTGTAATGTGCAAATAAATCATTATAAAAATTCAGGGAGAGAAAATGCAGCCTGGGAATTTACCATCTTAATTAGCCGGAGGATTTAAAATTGTTTTGGAACATCAAAACAATGAGATGTGAATTCTTTGATCTTCGTTAAGCACTTTCTTCAAGAGTTTGATGGCTTTTTCCCTGTGAAAAAGGAGCACAAAGATAGAGACCCTACTGAAAACTGACAATGCAGACAACTGTGTTTTTTTCCTAATGTTCCTCTAGCATGCCCCGAATTGGGCGGTGCCTAAAGAAAAGCAAACCTGACAAATTCTGTCCTGTGGGGTCAATTCTAGTTATGTTCCCCTATTGCTGAGGAGTTTCTGCCTTTACTACACATGGTGAGTGGCACAATACCTGTCCTTTCCTGCCACCAGGAGCACCACTCACTGAAAGAGCTCATTTGCAGAGCAAGGGCCACAGGATTTGCTTGGCAGAATGCAGGTGTGTGGGAGGACAGAGCAGCAAGCCATGCACTGCTGCTTTGTCAGCTCTTGGTTGCAGTGGGAACAGGCTACAGAGGAAACACTGAGTGGACAGAGTATGCAGGAGTTGTTTTTTCCCAAGTTTGTTCACTTTCTTTCTTTTTGGTAACATGATGAGGCCCTTGCTATAGGGGCAGTGAAAGCTGTACACAAGCAAATTTTGTCTTGAAAATCAAATTTAATAATGAGTTTACCGTATAACTTCTGAATTCTTCTCCTGTCATCTTCCGGAAGTTTGAAGGTTTCTGGGTTCTCATATGAGTAGAGAGGGTACATCAGAGCTCCATGGACATTGGAATGATCAAGTCCCAAAGAATGGCCAAATTCATGAGCAGCAACGAGGAACAAATTGATATCTGTAACATAGAAATCCATAAATGGATGTTAAAGGGATGGCTTTTTTTTTTAAATCCAATTAATTGAAAGTGCAGGAGAATTTGTATATTTCAACCCATCTTGCAATGAAACTCCAGGCTTTTGATCCCTTATTGTTGAGCTTTAATATATAACTGTCAGATTTGTTTAAAAATCTACTGATTCCTTGCATATGCCTCTAGAGACCCTGAGTCTCTTTTGGACTCTGCTTTTGGTCAGCCTCATTCCTAGAAGCAAGTAAATTTACCTTTTCACAATTTATGTAGTAAATAAGGGCTCACAGTCCTTGTTTAGTGTGCAAAAAGTGCTTTAAATGATGGACAGAACAGGCATCATGTAGGTCCGCATGGCACTAGTACTTAAATGGTAATTGAAAAGAATAGAAATGTTAGTACTGAAGTAATACTGAAGGATGAAGTGTAATTGAAAGCACTTCCTGTGGCTGTGTTCTTCCAACATGGACAATATTTGCCTTTTCCTTTAATCTGCACCTGTTAGCTTTACCTTTATTGACTTCTGACCATTTTTCATCATCATCAAAGTGAGCATCTCCTCCAATCCCAGGTCCAGGTTTAAATGCATGGGCCAGCGTGCCACCTGGTCCATCAAAAGGATTTCCATCACCATGCTCTGCATTTGAAATAAATCAGTGTCAACAGATAGATCAGTTGTCATATTTAACTTCAGCAAATAGAAAAGCATGCTGTTGGTTTGTGCTAGTTTTGCTGGTTGCCAAGCCTTAAAAAAATTTTACAATGGCAGCAAGGTTGTGAAAATGAGAAGTGAGGCTTAGGGAAACACTCTCCAAATTCATGACTTAATTCAAGTCTTGTATTTGATAGTTCAGTCAGCTGCATGTTTCAGGAAGAGCTGAATATATTTTCCCAGTGCTTTTGTCAGAAGTGTAGTCCTGAGGCAGCAATCAGAGATTATTTCAGAATAAATGCTTAATGCTTGACCCCACTGTTGTTAATGTACGAATGTGATGTTGAAAAGTGCTGAGCAATATTAGTTCTAGACATTCTCACTTGCACCGATTTTAGTGTGGATGGTGAGTTGGGATAGATAACCTTGTTTCTGAAGAGATAAATTCATTTATTCCCAGCCTTGAGGTATGGTCTTTTGACATCTATTGACTTCTATTGACATCTATTGACTTCTGTCTACTATGACAGAAGTAGATACTTTTGTCATAGTGCAGGTGGAATATTACTGTTTCCTACTTTGAGAGCAAGAGCTGGATCAGAGCTGAACCAACTTTGAAAATTTCCCTCTCCCTCATAGTGAGTGTCTGACTTTACTGAGTAGTTGGGAAATCAGATGCCATCCTATGTCCTTTCCTCCAGACCATGTGGATGGCCCTTAGGGCACAACAAACACAGGCAGGAGAGACCTAATCCTAGTGTGTGACATGGGATTAAAACACATTCCAGCTTTCAGCATCATTTCTGCCTTTGACTGGGACATTAGGTCACCTCTTTATGGCAGCATAATGTTCTTCCCATCAGTGACACACAGGCTTTGGACATTTTGGTGCTCATCTGCTTGCAAGCCCTGTGTCAATGGAGCTCTAGTAAATATTGCCAGTGGATCCAACAGAACAAGTCAGTAGGCATTTAGTTTGTCTAAGCTGTCAGTTTACATGCCAGGCACAAGTTCAAGGTAGGGCTATGTCCATACACTGCTCCAGATCACAGATGCACTTCTGAAATGAATTCTGCTCAGCCCCACTCACCACGCTTTGGCTGCTGCACCTTGGTGCAGTCTTGGGGTGCAGCATACGATTCCTTCGAGAGGCAAATCATCCAGAAGACCCTTTCTATGGACAACCATAATGCACCCCAGCTGCCAAAGGGTGCTTATTCTGGGAACCAGACTAAGTCTAGGCCTAAGTAAACGTGCCTTAACTTGCTTGAATCCAGCCTGTGGAGGCTGGATCTTCAGAACCTGCTGATTTGCTCTACAGAGCTCTTCCCAGTAGTTTGCCCATTTTATCAAGGCAAAAAGAGCCTTGAACATCTAAATTCAAGTGTCTCATACTGGAGCTGAATTCTCCCTTCATTCATGTCTGAGACTCTGAAAGGATTTTTCTAACTCTTTTATAAAAGCAAAACTGAATCATAACATAGACATTTGGTGATGTGATATAAAGAAGATAAAATTTATGCAGGCTTTGATTTAATTCCAAACTCTTTGTTCCTTCTTAAACCTATGGCAATAAAAATGAATGCTTTGAGTAACATATAGACCACTGTATTTTAAAAAGGACAGGTATCTCACCACGAATTCCAAATTTAATCTCAAGGTCTGAACGGCCCATGTGGACTCTTCGGAACTGCAGTGGAGTCACATCACTCCATACCATCAAGGCCCTTTTAATTGCATCATCCACTTTCCTTCTGGGTAGATCAGGTGTATAATTGAGAATCCTGTCAGCAAAGAAAAAACAGGTTAATTTCATTTAATCAGTGAAGAAAACCCACCTAGTTAGATACAAAGCAATTCTCTTTCCCAGAAAACTTGAAACATCGCTTACTTGTAAGTTAAATGTGTCTTTTTCCATTTTGGAGTTCCAGGAAATGTTTGATATTTTGCTACATCAGGCATACCACATCTGGGCATTTTTATTATTCCTTCTGTTTCTGTGTCTAATTTTCCAGTTACAGTTAGGTGGAAAAACCTCTGCATTTCTTTAATCCTTTCTTCTATGCTTAGGTTTTGTGTTTTTGCCAAAATTGGAAAGAATTTATCAAGATATCCCTGGAAGAAGAGAGGGAAAATAAAGATTATTATGTATATCTGTGATGTTTTGGTAATTGCATTTTAAATTTTTTGAATTGTTTCCTCATCCTACATCATCCATGTCTAGTTTTAGTTGTATCTTTCCATTTCAAGTTAACCAAATTCTGCTCTCTCAGTAGTAGAGATCAGCATATATAAAAAGAATTGCAACAGAAATGAAACATTGTAAGTAAGAAATCCTTTCAAGTTACCACAGTTGACTGAGCATTCAAGTCTAGAGTCTTCTAACGCAGTACACATAATATTTTTGACATATTTTTAAAGCTCCCTTTAATTACCAGTTGGAACTTGGTCTCTTTTTAAAGTTAGTCTTAGGAGGTTTAAGCTAGTCATCAAGTTTAAACTGTTTTATATCACATCTGCAAAAAAATGTTGTGGTAATGTAAGACAAGGTTAATATGAACAGGCATGAAAGAAATGTAGAAATTGAACCAAAATCAGATTATTCATAATGTAGTTGTGTTTCTCCCCATGGAACATACCTTTACTTTCTCAAGGTCTATGCTATTCCATGATTCTGTTTTCGGTTGCACTGGGAAAGCAGGAATCTCAGGTAGGAAGATGACAGCACAAAGCAGGAGGTAGTGCATGGTGCCCATATTGATGAGGAGCCTTGCTGCAGCAGAAAGAGTCTGACTTTCTGTCTCCCAAGACCAGAGCTAAAACCCTTATATAGATCCTGATAGCTCCAAGCAGCAATTATGCATGTGACTCACTTTTTGGTTTTGTTAGTGTAATGTCATCAATACTCTAAGATGTAAATGAAATCACGTTAAACAAATCTTTCCTGTAACTTCCCTGTTGATGTCACGTCACAGCTAGCAGCCAGCTCTTTGTCTCTCTATTTTCATATTATTCCAGTAGTGAAACCACAGGGTCATAGGGAAGTTCTTTTTCTGTAACTTTATCAGTACAGTTACTGTGTAATCACTTCACACTGCGCTTTTCCCATGTTACTTATACACAAAGGCATTTTGCAAGAGACCTTTGGCTGCCTGCCTGTATCAGTCAGTGTAGAGGCAGAGAGGAGATGGGTGCGAGCAGTGTCTCACTGAAACCACTGCCCTGTTCAGTAAACTTTCAGAGGTTCAGGAGACAACGCTTTAAAAGTACCCTCTCGGACTAAGTGGACATCAGGTGCCTTTGTCCCTTTTCTTCCAAATGGGATGGCCTTTCAGAAGAATCTCTTTACGTTTGAGAACTAGATATAAAATATAACTTACAAGAGCAGGTGAAAGCTCTCAGGGGAAAGAGAGGAGCTTTCCCTAACAAATATGGAGCTGTCTTGGACATCCTGCTGTACCAGTGCAATATGAGAAAACTGCATGAAGCACTGACAGAGCAGGGCAGCTGTAACCCTGTAACTTCCCTGGCCCCCTGATGGAAATTTTTGAATGGAAATTTTAAAAATTCAGTGAAAATCATTACTTTGGGCTCAAAATCAGCATGAATAAATCAAATCCTGATAATATCAATATCAAAAATGAACAGATTATATTTCCTTAGATTTAGCTGTGTGCATTTTGCAGACTTTATTGCTTTGTCTTGGTCTTGAATAATAAAAAATATTATGGGTCAGGAAAAAATAATTTCCTGCACAAAAATCATAGTTATGTGACTCTTATTCAGCAGAGAACCTGTGTCTGTGTTGGAGAGTATGACCTGTGTAAACAAAGGTCAAGGAGATCCAAAGCAGTCCTGTAGAGACATTTAATAATAGAAGTTGATGTAAATTTTGTTAAGAAGACTTAGAACATTGCCATGGAAAAGCTTACACTGTCACATTTTTGAGGAGAGTAACCCAGCTGTGATCAAGCATGCTGCATAAACTATGTCCTGTGTGGAACTCATTGATTGACACCAGACATTATGAGCTCTAGAGAAAAATACTTAAGTAAAAAGTAATACCAGAGTCTCCTTTGAGCATGACTAGGATGAAAAAGTGAAGTAGAAATGAATGATTCAGTAGTGAATGATCACTCTTTTGGTCATTTGATTTGGGCAGAAGGCTCAGCTGAATTCTGCCCAATCTGAATGCAGACAAAGAGTTCATACAAGTCGAGAACTGCTCAGATATATTTGTGAGTGTTATGGATCTATGTGGGATAGATTAAATTTATTCACAGCAGGATGCATGGTGCTCTACCCCCATGCTCTGGGTATTGGTGAAGAGTGCTCCCACAATGTGAAGACTCTCTGCTCACACTTGGCTCTCACACTGTATGGAAGAGGCTGGGTGGAAAAGTGGCTGGGAAGAGACACATCCAGGACAATTGACCTGAGTTCTCCAAAGGAATATTCCATATGATATAATGTATATTCGTCAATAAAACTGGGCTAGCAGAAGAAGCATGTGGAGTGAGGGTTGTCTTCCAAGGTAGTTATTGCCTGGAGGCTGGTTGGACATCAATCTGTTTGCAGCAGGTGCTGAGCCTGTGCAACACTTCCCTCCACTCCACCCCATCCTTTCAGTTATTAAACTTTCTACATTTCCTAATCTCTCCCACTGTGCATGGGGAGCAAGCAAGTGACTGTATGGGTGATTAGATGTTGGCTGTTTTCAACCGACTATGGTGAATATCAAGGAAAAAAGTATTGCCAAAAATTCCTGAGAAATGTTTTGTTTGGGTCACTTGTGAATTATGCAATATTATATTTAAAGTCCTACCAAAAACAGGATAGACCTGTTTTCTTAGGATCTGCAGGACACATGATTGGTTTTGTTCTGTTATCTGATTATTCAATTTGACTAACTAAAAATAAAATTCAGACATGGCAAATATCTTCACAGAGTAAAATATTTTGTTTTTTGCATCGCAATTTCTGAAGCTAAGTCCTGCGAACTGCAGTCTGTTTCAGAACCTTCCTGGCTTCTGCAGTCCATTTCCATAGATTTTACCCAAGGGGGCTCTCTGCAAAGGAGTACTTTGGCACCTATGATACAGGGCTATGTATCATTTTTTCAGGCTTTGTGATGGTAAAACCCTCCAGTCATACCTGCCTGGGCACCAGGGTCATGCCAGTGCCCCTCGGCATTGCGTCAGCTCATCTCAGGAGAAAGATAAGCCAATTTTTCTCTCCTGTTTGGCTGGATCAAACTGCATTGAGATATTTCTCAGCAAGATCCCACTGCTTTAGGGAAGGAAAGGCCCGAGGACGGGATTAGATGTTCAGATTCAGCACAAACAATGTGATGACAACTAGCACATCTAGTTGTTAAGCAATCAAAATTAACACATCTCAACTTGTGGATTTACCATCTTCTCACAGTGTCTAGAATTGCTTTCCTTTGTTTCTCTAATTACTTTGTATTTACAACAGTTTAATTGGGACATCTGGTGGGAAAAGATGCAAGTATAGAGATAAGTTTTTACAATAATAATCTTGAGCAACAAACCACAAGGGAAATGGCTTTCCTGTAAGTGTTACTTACCTGTGTGACCTTCAGACACTCTCAATTCTTTGATTTGTCTTGTCCTTTGGTCAATGATAAAGAGGCTCTTTCTTCCAACTAACAGACATGTGTATATCTCAAAAATGTCTACGTAATAATTGAATTTACTCCATTTAAATAGAATTCATAACATTTAGCTGTATGTAGTCATTCTGCCTTCCAAAAGCAATGCACAGGACATGGGGAAGGGAAGAGGGTCAGAGGTCAGTCAGCTGCATTTCACTGCAGCATGATTTGAAACCTTCCTGGGTAGGAAAAGTTACATAACCTCCCATAGTAATCTTTTTGTAGTTGGCTATCTCCATCCATTTGTATGTCTGTCTCAATACTTTAAATGACTGAAACAAGATGTAAACTAGAACACCGCATACATCTTGTCTTGACAAAACCATATTACTTCACGTGGGAACCCCCTAACAGCATTTGCACTAAGGCAACCTCAGACTGCCTGTAATTCTGCAGCAGAACCCTGTGAATGAGCTGCAGAGTCCCACCTAAAACAGACTGAGCTTGTAGAGGTGCTGCAAGGACAGACAGAGAAGCTGTGACAGCATGGGAGGCATGCTGAGCTTGGCCTGTCCACACTGACTGTAACCCAAACTGAGGAGCAGCCAATGTCTGCAGCTCCTCCTGACTCATCCTGATGATTTGCAAGGGCCAGTACGTGCTGGGACACCATGGTGAGTTTGGGCTTTAGTGATTGTGGAGAACAGGGTTTGAAAGACAGGATAGACACTGCAGAATGTGACAAGTGCTGAGCCTCATAGACTTATATAAGTCTTTGGAAAAGGTGCTGAGAGTATAGATGACATCAACCAAAATTTTGTTTTTAGGCTGATTTGAAAAATCTTAACTTCTATACAAAAATTCAATGACCCTGAAATACCAAAGAGTTGATACAAGATTTCATTGCAAATTGACATGAAGTAAAATAGTTCCAGAGGAATTACAGGCTTACTTCCATGGTGTTATACTCTAGTATAGAAGACATGAGATTGAATTTGAATGTAGTCAATATAAGATCAGTGCAGAAGCTTGATTTATCTCATGTGCATTAGAACTGAGATTCGGCCATGAGGATTGCAAAAGACCATAAACAGATGTATGTGAACACAGGTGAAAAAATTTGTATAACATTTCCCTGGAAGTTGTCAGGTTTCATCATTTCATTGTTGCTATTCAAATGATTCCTGATTCTCAGCACTGATTGATGTCTGGAAGCTGTTTGCTCCTTACGACTCCATATGTGGGACAGGTCCTTTTCTATTGCCCTGTCTAGTTTCCAGTAACTGAGTAAAAAGACAATAACATCACTTTGTTGGTAAATCTGGTTATATCACTGATGTTCTCTTTCACCAAAAAATTTCCTTCCTTGCACAGACTTGCAGCCTCTGTGTCCCACAAATCATCTTATGCTGAGTTTTCCAGCATGATGTATTTTGACTTTGGCACCATTAAAAAGCAATCCAACCATTAAAAAGAGCACAACCAAATAAGGACTGCTAGCACTGGGATGGTGAGGAGTGAGTCACAAAGAAGCCTTGCTGACTTTAGAAGCCTTTTTGGCGCAGCTGCTCACTACTCTGAGTGGTTGCTTAACCAAACCCCATTTGAGTAAAGCAGTCTCTGTCTGTTCTGAGGAGTTAAGTGGTTGTAGAGGGTGAAACAGCGAGTGTTGAGGCCGAGGTGCCCGTGTGGGAGGGGAATATCCCAGACCAGCTCAGGTCTGGTCCAGCAGGCTGAGCATCCTCAGTGGAATGCTCAGCACCATCCTAAAGGGACGCAGTTGCCTCATGCCCAGCTGATCAAGGTGTGAACCCAAGTGCAACAAGTGCAGATTGGTTACAAAGCTGGAAACACACACCTGGTCCAGCCTGGAACACTCCTGGAGGCACACCCAGTACCCTGGCCCTTTAAAATCTAACTGACATCATTACATTTTTTCCAGAGGCAATTTTCACTGCCAGGTGACTATGGCTGATCACAGGTCAGGAACAATAGGCTTTTGTATATATGAATCCTTAATTATCAATTACAGTAATGTGTAACAACAAGAGGTTGCACGTTGAAAGAAGACTTACTCCAGTCCTCATTCGATGTCCCAGAAGTTTACTGTAAATCAAGTTTGCATTTTTACACAATGCAAGTTTAAATTTTTATGAAAGGAAGAAACTAGCCTACTTGCCTATGGTTTTGGTTTTTTTTTTGGGGGGGGTGTTTTTGTTTATTTGTTTTTGGTTTATTTTCTTTTTTTCTTCCTACAAATGAGCAGCACCTTTGCAGGCAGAATTAATTTGCCCCAGCATGCTGCCTTGCTCTGGAGGTTGTTTTCGTTACTGTTCTGCAGAGGGTGGAAGGAGTTTGACTCCATTACACTAATAACAGATCCATGGCTGTACCATGACAAGGAGGGGGAAAAAAAGCAAATCAATTATGCTTTGCACAATTGCAATACAGCTATTTTTCTGTAGTTTACAGTTAGTTGAAATTCATCTCTTGTGTACAGCAAAACCAGCAGTGTTGCTCTGGGAATGTGCTCTCTGTCCAGGTCAGGGCAGGACACTAGACTGTATAAGCTGTTGTACCGTGGATTATAACAGCTTCCCAAGTCCTGAGAAGAATTATGTATTAATTTCAAAAATATGAATGTTTTTGGCAAGCAAGGGTGACTTTTCCCCCACTTAATATACACAAAAGTGACAGATCTTTAAAGCACAATTTCACCATGAGCTTGGTGATACCAGTATTTTTAGAATTAATAGACTTAAATCCTTGTCTTATTATCATTGTTTCTTGTGAAGAAATAAAAATTTCTTACTGTTCTGATTTCACTCTGAATGTAACTGAGGGCAGTTACATTAATTGCAAGAGCAGAAGGGGTTTTCTGTAGAGTTCTGCCATGATTTGCCACACCTTCCCACAGGCTTCAAAAAGCCCCTAAACCATATGTGCCCAATCAAAGCCTGCAGCTGATCATAACAGGTTTAGAGATGCCCAACAAGCCAAAGCTGTGAGCATTGTTGCATGAAAACAAAGTTCACATGCTTATACCAAAGGTATTTAAGATGCAAATTTGGTTTAATGTTTGATGAATGGTTATTTACAGTTTTTTTCTGTTGGATCTGATGTATAGCTGGCCTGTTCTGTGGCTCTTCTGTACCTCTACAAAATTTGACTCTATTGCAGTCAGATATTTCCCATGATTCTTAATTTCTGCATAATATTTTTATGAATTATTATATTTTTGCCTTATTTCTTTGCAACCTTGTCTTGGAATAGGAGGTTGAACTGAGGAGAAACATGTGAAATTAGAAGATATGGTTACTCACTTATTTTTTATAGAATGCATATATGCTAGCAGGCTGTTCACCCCACGTAATTCTATAGTGGCACAACCCTAACTTGCAAGCCAAGTGTAAGAGAAGAATATAGAAAGAGGTTCTGTTGTTAAGGACAAATGGAATGGGCAAATGGACAAATGTAAGGGCAAATGAAATGGGTAGATGTTAATGCTATGAGTGGAAGAAAGTGTGCCATGAGTCACACCTCAGGATGGCAATACACTTTTCATATGGTGAACAAGTAGCAAATAAATACATTGAGCAGATAAGGGGATATTAAGCTACTTGAACAGCGAGATTTTATGGTTGGAAGTACACAGGAGGAGAAATTGTGAAGAGAAAAGACCTGAATGTGCCTATATGTGAAAAAATGTTATGAATTGTGAATAGGAAAATTTCTGTAATGATGAATCTGCTTGAAACAATTTCTGCCAGCTTCCACTTTAGGGTTGCAGCCTCATGAAACTTTACTGACTTACCAATTGAACTGTGTGGATGCTTCACTTGTTGAGCTATCATGGGATGTAAAGCACCCTTGCAGAGATGAGGAAGCTATCCACACTTCCTCAGTGAACTGAGAAGGCAACACACTTGAACATGAGTGTGTATCCTCTTCAGCAGTTTTCTAGCTACCATCAGACATTAATGACATTACAGTGCAATTTCTTTGTTGGGGGGAGGAGTAGTTTACTTATTTCACTTGTACTAGGCAAGTGTACACTCCTGCCACTGACATATTTTGAACATTACCAAAGAGAATAAAATACAGCTTTCATTTCACTGTCATAAATGGAGGACTTCTAGACTAAGGTTAGTGACTAGATATCTGATGCATGTTTCAGGCAGTTAAAGGTGATCTCAAATGTATGAATGACTTGATAATTAGAAAAAGTCTGTGGATTTGTAGAAGCAGAATCTGAAAGACCTCAAACCCACATTATTGCTCTAGTTTGACAGGGAGTACAACTATGGCCTGGTGGTAAGGCAGGAGCAAAAGGGGTTCATTTTTCTAGGATTCTTAGTAGTTTGTTCGGGTTTTGAATATCTATAACTGTATATTCTAAAATTATGTTTACCTTACAGAACAGGGCAGGGTTATAGCATGCTTACTCTGCTGCAGAGTGGCATAGTTGAGGATGGGCAAGCAATTCATACAGCTCAGCTGGACTAGATAGGCAGGAGCTGCACTGATGTACTTAGAAATGGTCTGGTGTGAACTAGGACTTTAATCAGCTGCTTCACAGACTTCAGCATCTTCCCAACAGCTGGATTTCTTTCACATAGCATGGAAAAACCAACTGAAGCTTCATTAGCTTTTAGTGATTATAGAATATATTTATCCCTGTGGGACTGAAGAAAGAGAATCCTACAGTAATAGATAGCTGGTATGAAGTCACTGTAACAGAAAATATGACAATCATAGGTTGTCAAGTTCTGAATCAAAATCCAGTAGAGAATTTTTTTAATGAATAATGAATTTTTAAATTAATAATGTCATGTGAAGTACAAGTATTGGAGTTAGAAACAGTGGAGACTTGAAGAATCTGCTGTTGCACTTTAAATCAGACAGTGATATATAATTTTAGTTGAAAACTTATCCTTTGACCTCCAAGATCCAGCCAAATAGTGCAGTGTTAAAAGGAATTAAAATCCTGTGCTGTGATTGTGGTTAAATATTGCACATCACCAGGCATAATGAGTAACTGGTTAAGAGTTGATCACAAGTTGAATGGGAGTAAAAAGATTGTCTTCCTCTTTAGAAAAAGACAAACATTATCCCAGAAGTGAAACAAATGAAGTCATTGTTCTGCCCCAAGAGCTGCTGGTAACATCTCTGAGGAGAGTTTCACACACAGTTATGTGCACCATCTATCTAGGAAGGTGGGAACCAGATGAAGGGGGCAGAGAGCTGAGCCACAGGAATGTTAATTTAAACATAACCTCCATGGAAATAATTAATACAATGGGCTTGCTAGATCTAGAGAAGAAAGGGTTGAAGAAGATGTGATAATCATCCCACAGCTACACGGGTGATACTGGCAAAGGGGCAGGAAGTGTCTGCTGTGAATAGATTCAGCTTAGCAGGTAGGGCAAATGCTCTAACACCAAGATAGCTGAGGTTGCAGCAGATTGCTTGATGAGGCTACTTTTAAGAAATGTGGGTTAAAAGACACCACTCATTTGTCTACCACTCTCTCTGGAGAAGGGAACTTCATTCTTAAGGGACAGTTGGTTTTAAGGCCAACAGAAGCAAGATAACCAGAACTACATTGTCTGAATTTTAGATCTGTAGTTCAAAAGAAAATGAGTGATTTTTTCAGGTACTATCTTTCTTGACCAAACGTGCTTTGCATTCTTCATTTTCTTGCAGTACAAGAGGTGGTAGTATCCTGAAAGAACCTGTGCAAGCTACACAAGTGCTCAAAGTTGCATGCATGTAAAGGAGTGCTCTGTATTCATATCAACCTGCATTTGATGCATTTGATGCCTCTGGACACTAACATCCAGGCTGGACCTTTTCCTATTTGTATGTATGTTCGTGAGATTTGGGAATAAAAGTAAATGAAATCTAGAAAAATCACTGACCAAACCTTAATTGATTTTTACTTGCTCATAGTTGAATCAATTATGAATTAAGTAAGACTATGAATATTGTTGAGGTTAAGGAAATAACGTGTGCTGGACCATGGCCAGCATTCATTTTCTGGACCACAAACTATCATGATGTCAATGCAAATGGCTATGGAACACCTGCTTTTCCTTCCCTGTGTTCTGTAGAAGTGATTGCAGCATATTAGTGGCCTTAGCTCGTACTTTTCAGACTCTACAGCCATCATAGAACAACCATGGTTTTGTTCCAAGCACAACTGAAGTAATTTACAGGGGATACTGACAGCTGACTGATGAAACCGGTTGGTTTATTCTTCAAAGTGAAGTGTACATGTGCCCCCTCCCACATACATGGAAAAAAAAGTGCTACACTTACACCTTTTCTTTTCTCTCAACATTATATTTGCCAACCACCTACTCTTTCAAAGCCTGAATTTTCTGCTAATCCCAGAGAAAACTTACTATATTTCTTTGAAGTATTTTGTGAATTTCATCAGAACAATGAAAATATCTATATCTAGTTTTGCTTGAGAGAACTGGATCAAAACCTCACGGAAAAAGCTGATTCAAATAAGCAGTCTGTAACTATTCCCATGTTATTTCTTACTAGCAAATCATTCAAGGGATCTTCAATAATTTGTATCCATATCACTGGGAGCATTCCTGCAGTGTTAGAGCAAGTCAAGAAGAGCTGGCAGCTTGCTGACAAGCACCTGCTAAGATGACCTCAAGAGTGAGAGCCCAGAGGTGTGAAAAACTTTGAAACAACAATAAAAATATGCTGAAAAAAAATTGATTTCCCTTAAAATAAAAAAGAATAGGCCAGAGCTCACACATCTCTTTGTAAGCCTAAGACAATTTAACCAAATGTAGAATAGGGATTTATTATTTTGGATCCAGCTTGTAGAACTGGCACATTGCTTGTCAACAGTTTATGGAACTATCCCTTCCCAACTATATAGTAAATATTCTCACCTAAAGAGGAGGTAGAGGAAACAGAGGAAAATAATACTGTGAAGAGGAATGTGAACTTAATTTAAAAGTTTTCAGTAAGGCCACTGTGCAAGTAGTTGTAACAGAAGGATTTTTTTTTCTTGCTGGAGCAAAAATAACTGTATATAAATTATTAATTATTCTGCATTCTGGATTTTTATTCAATCTGTTATATATGTACCAAAATACTTAGATTGGTTCCAGAATGTTATGCAATGAAAGGTACTCTTGAGCTAATATTCGAGAGGACATGTAAGTTCTCACTAGGCAAGTTGGGTCTTACTATTTTTTTTTCTTAAATGAGGACTAATATTCTTAAAGGACATTCACACATTCTGTTTACCTATAATTATTATATTACATTACCTCCAGGCCTTGGCAAATTATTCATCCATTTGTAGATTAGAATAAATGCTTTTATACTACGATGTGTTTGAGGAGAGAAGTTTAGCCCTGGGGAGCATTTCAGCTCAACTTGCCATACAAGATGTATTCTGCCCCAAGGGCACAACAGAAAGGGTAGAATTTCCCCTGTGCTGAAAAATTTCTGTATTGTGGACATGACCAAGGAAATTGTCAAATTCATATGTTATTTTAACTCACTGATTCTTTTGAACTGATTGCTCTTCAACCCTTTGGCACCTACTGCAGTAGAAGACCCGTGGCAGAAAACCCCCAGTTTTGACTGAAGGTCAGTGTGGGCCTGAGTGACAGGTTTGTAAGCTGCTGAACACAAGTGGCTTTGGATTTTCACACTTCCTGGTTTGCCACTTCATTGTTCTGGGCAGGATCCAGAGCTCATGGAAATCATTAGAAAGGTTTTACTGATAGGAGGTAGATGACTGATCTTGTAGGACATAGTCTGTTGTCCAAAGTTCCTCTTCATCTCAGTGAGTATAGTCTCCTGTTTCTTCTCCTTCATGTCCTTATGCATGTGCTAGCATAACAGGACATCCATCAAATAAAAATAAAAAGTTCTCTTGTTCATGTAGCAAAATGCATATTGGATTTTAGCCGGCAGTTCTTATACTCTGTTCAACCAGAAACAAGTGTAATTTGAACCTAGAGGATAATAACCCTTGTATTTTTCTTCCCTGTTAATTTTACTTACTTTCAAATCCCCTGTATGTGCTAAGACCAAAATAAGTTGTCCTTCCTCAGCAGTGCTTGCATGAGAAGGTGACATTGATGCCTTAAGAGGCTACCTAGAAGAGAGGCTAGACAGAGTTAAAGGAATCAAGTAAGTATTTATTAAAAAGGCCTTCAAAGGATACCCCTTGGGTAGTACAAGAGCCTGACCATGGCTCTGCCCAAGATGGACCCCTGGTCAGGAGTTTTCACAATTTTATAAGTTTTGGTCCATTTACATATTGGGATTAATTGCCCAATTACAACTTCAGGTTATAAAGTCCCATCCTCCCAGTTTGCTCTCTTCAATTTGCTGTTGTTAATACTTTCTTGGGCTTGAAGCTGCAATGGTGTCCTTGTTTTTCAGGCTGCAAAAGGATTGTTTTGTCTAACTGAACTGTGAGGAGAACTTGGTAACACTTTATATGAAGTTCAGAGTTATCTACTAATGCAGTACAGAATCTGGAAATAGGAAAGCTAAAACTTAAGGCATCAACATAGCAGGAAAATACTCATCACTTTTCTAAGAAGAAAACCTTCTCTTTGACAGCTGATACACAAAAGAAAATCCCCAACAAAACAAAACCAAAACCTAAGTACCAAACAAAAAAACCAAACCACCAACACAGAGAAATCGAATACCTTTAGAGACTGTTCTTTTGATATTGGTGTCCTCACTTTAAAGTTATAAGGAGTTTAGAGGTGTCACATCCCTTGAGTTCCTTAGAGTTCCTTTTGACTATTTGTCACCTCTTCCTGATGCATCTGTATCATTGTATATAAGGAAAGCTTAAAATATCCATATTGATATACAAATATTTTATTATCCAGTCTAGGAAATTCTGCTTTGTTTAAAGCCTCATAAAAATAGCACCAAGTACAGCCAAAGCTGTTGGCACTGCAATTTCCCTTTGTGTGGGGAAAATTGTCTGCTAATATAAGGAAGCCACAGGTGCTCATCACACCCTGAAGAGTTACTGTAATGTACCTTTAGGCATTGTTTAAAGAGAATGACACAAAATGTGTTCTTTATGTTTGTTTTAATATACATTTATTAGTCTGAAGGTAATGCTGCATTACAATTTAAAATCAAGGTAACATAGATATAGAGCACTGCTCAAAGCCTACACATGCCATAAAGGAAAGGCTTCAATCTGGTAATAGGTTAAAAAAAATTGGCTTTTGGCCACATGCTTTGAAATCCTGTGTCTGGTCTGTAGTGACCATAAAATGTGTGTTCTAAGACAGCATTGCCTAATGATCTAATTTCTCAGAGCAATGATGGTTGACCCAGGATGAATTTTGACTGACTATGTGGCTTCTGGAAGCAGAATTTTTAAAAAGTCAGAAGTCTTTTTTCCCCTAAAAATGCTCAGCATCTCTGTCTCTCTTTTACTATCCTTTCTGTTGAAGCAAAATTCTTAGTCAGATTTGTTTCAAATATTTATTTTGGATGATAATAAAAGCATTACCCTAGTTAGCAGCGCAAATGGATTCTTGCTCTGAATTACATACAGTGGTATTTTATTGTTCAGACAATTCTGTGAAAATGTTTATGTCACTTTATGGATGTTTGGGATAATGTCATCATCTTATGCTTTCAGAATAAGAAAATAAACAGGGATGTTGTTAGATGTCACCATCTCTCTTCTGACTAGCACTTTTGAGAGTCAACACATATATTCAAATATTAAATGCTAATTGCAACATGTGCTTTTGCAATGCAGGACCAGGAAGTGATGCTCAGGTTGATTCCCAAGAAAATAGCTCAGGGAGAAGGAAATGCTCTGGGGAATGAGAGATGTCAAAGCAGAGAGCTCCCCTGGTTATAGCAGCACAGTGATGGCATCCCAGCATGAAACTGCTGACAGACACACTGCATAGTGCTCAGCTGGACACCATGGCTATTCTTTCCTTTCTCACTTCTATTATTTAATGTCCATGTATGTTTTGACCATGTATTAGTTGATGTTTCTTTGCAATTTAGGAAGATGTGAGGTTATGTGAGTATGAATATGGCAATCACACTGACAGTGCAGAAGGCCGATCATATCCAATTTGTTGAATAGATTTTTTTGTTTTTAAAATTTTTACTCAATTAAATTTTCATCAGAGTAAAGCATTCCAGGTATTACCAAAAGAGGACTCCTTTCTACTGTGTTACAATTCTACAACTCTAGAGCAATGCAGCTAGTATTCAGCAGCCAGTGTGTAAGGATGACAGAGAGCAAGCTCTCACATTCATATGAAACCAAGAAGAGGAAGAAAATTGCTGTTTCCATATCAGAAATTTCACACTGAGATTCTTTATCTTTGTGACTTTCTGAGCATCCAGCTTTCCAGGGATATGAAACTGAAAGGAAGTTTGCATTAATTTGGTCATATTTCTGACACACTGAACATAGCTTTTAGCTCTCCCTGAAGAACTATCTATAAACCTGTGGCAGATATTACTGTTTGAAAACAGATTGTTCATGGCAGGAACTAGATCGTCAAAACAGGAGGCAATATGTCTAGCCTCTGAAAGAAAACCTAAGAATGATGATATTTTAGGCAAAAAATTCAAATACAAATTCAGAAGCAAATATATAGGTTTTGTCATTTCTATTTTCCATTAGCACTGACCGAGTAGTGGTGAACAAGGAAGGCAGCATGAGTAAAACTGCTATCAGCACAGGCTGGGGAACAGATGAAACCTCATGCCCAGACCACACATTTGCTACTCCAACCTACATCTCAGGCTATCCTGTTGAAAGACACAAAGCCATTTCTGGATGAGAGTTGTTCAGAATGAGCATTGGAGAGAGCTGAAGGATGCTGCAAGTACAGCAGGGAACTGACAGGTGCTGGTCTGCCTGAAAGTAGGCATATGTTTGGGTCAGAAGACACAGAAGTCAGTCATTAGGAGAAAATCCTACCTCACAAGTACTTACAGAATTGTAGAGTGGTGAGGGTTGGAAGAGACCTTGAAGATCATCTAGTTCCAGCCCATCTTGCCATGGACAGAGACACCTTCCATCCAACCAAAATGCTCAGAGCCCCATCCAACCTGGTCTTGAATACTTCCAGGGATGGGACATCCACTACTTCTTTGAGTAATGTTTTCCATTGTTTCACTTCCCTCATAGCAAAGAATTTCTTCCTTATATCTAATTGAAACCTCCTCCCTTTAAAGCCATTCCCAAATGTCCCATCACTATGTAGCCCTGCAGGAAGTCCCCTTCCATCTCCCTTGTAGCCTCCTGTAGGTAGTTGATGGTGTCTCTAAGGTTCCCCCAGAGCCTTCTCCTCCCCACGTTGAGCAGCCCCAACTCTCTCAGACTTCTCCATCCCTCTGATCATTCTCATGGCTGGTTCCTGGACTCAGTCCATCAGGTCCACATCTTTCTCCAGGTGGCTTTTTACAAGGGCAGAGGGGAATGGGAGAATCACATCCCTTGTCCTGCTGGCTACTCTGCTTTTAATGCAGCTGAAGATATTATAGTATCTAAGGTTATTCTTGAAAATAAAACTATATAGTGTTTACCCATGATTACTCCAAAATCAAACATCCAAAAGGATGATCAGAAATACTGTGGTACTACATCTGATGGTGACGCACATAGTGTTCTGCTTTTTCATGTCTGCAACATAGCCACAGACTTTGACTTATGAGGGCCTCAGCTGTCTTGTGAATCAACCTGAAGTAACCCTTTGGAGTCAAATCAATTCCTGGGAGCAAATTCAGCCCCCTTCATCTTCTGTAGGCCTATGCACCTTCTGTCTGTAAAGAGATGGTCTGCCTGAGTAAGGAATACAGGCACTGCATCACAGATACCATCAACTCCTGTTCATAACAAATAACTCCTTTCTTCACCCTTTACCACTAGCTTGACTAGGGCTGTTTGTGGTCCTGCAGCTTAGCCAGGGCAATGAGATCAGGATCTGGCCCACAAAGTCCGCAGCAGTCTTTGGAGCCTCACAAAGCACTTGTGGGACCCAAAGATTCTGAATTCTTTATTTTGGTGCCTTCCAGGCTGTGAAAGAGTTTGTACTGCCCTCCTTTTGCAGAGGAAATTAAGTTATTCCTTCAGGTTTGTGTTGCAAGGTTTATCAAAACTACAGTCCAGAGTTTAATAAAATGAGGAAAACTGAGCTATTATCTTTTTATCTTCTGACAGAACTTCCTTCTCACAACCAGTTTCCCTCACTGTCCTTCTCTGGCTCTGTGGTTGTGATTCAATCTTCCTGTAAGTGATTTATGTCCACTTATATTTTATATAAGCTGGAATCCACTTCTCTATTATTGAGATAGTAGTATGACAATAGATGGATCAAATATTTTAGGATGAAAATTGTGAGTGTACTCAAAAACTGAAGAAAAATGCACTTCTACATAACTGGTGATAACTAACTCCAACTCTGTTAAAACAATGTTGTGCTTTCATGTTGCATAGAACAGTTTGTGACCTCAGCCCAACTTCATTAAATAATTTCAGCCCTTCCCAAATATTTGTCTATTTTGCGACTTTGAGGTAAAATAGTGTTATGCTACTCATAATATTTCAAAGCTACAGTATCTAAAATTTTAAAAGAAGTAAATAAAATATTTCAGGTCAAACTAAATATTCAAAATATTTCATTTGAGTAAAACATCAGCAGATCTACAAAAGTCATTTTTAGAGTTTTGACGCAAACCAGTTTATCTGTACTCTGGTGTCCAAATGCAAATTTCTGTTAATGAGAGACTTAAGGTGAGATATATTGCTCCCAACACTTAGTGTGGATCACCCTATCTGGTAATCTTACTACTAATGCAGCTACCCGGACTGTAAATATTTGTAGGATTTGATTCTTGGGCATTTTAATATTTTTGTTGGAATAAAGATGTACCTTAAATATGTTCTTTATGTTTGGAAAAGGAAGATACACAATTTTCCTGAAGGGATCTAACTGGGACAATGGGTATTTTGACTGGAAATTGAGGTTTATATAACCAGTTCCTTGACTTTGAAATGAGATAAGGTGAATGTCAAAAGTTTAAGAGGCTATGTCAAAACATGGCTTGAATGCTTAACTCCTTGTGACCTCATAGGGTCATCCCTGTGCATTAACAGGATGTACCTCTGGCATTGTCTTAAACAATTAGGAAGGATAGTTAATGCAAGACTGACACCACAGAAAAGGGCAATTTTTGGGCAGTCAGTCTTAACTTGTACTCTCTGTAGTTTGGTGTATTGGATGCACTGACACCAACACACTTTTTCTTCTATAGCAATTTATTTTGCAGTATTTACATTTACCATTTGTACTGGATGTATTTAATGTGGCTCAATGTGTTTCATGGTAAACAAGTGTTTTTGTTTGAATGTCCCTCTATTCAGCAGACCCAGAACAATCTTACTCACTACTTTCTGGGTTGTTGCCAGGAGAATGTAATCTACAGAAATTGGGACACATCAATTTATTGGGTTTAAATTGAAACTTAGTGGAAGAAGAGTAACAATCCTTTCATCTTCTACTGTTCCTAAAAGCCTAGCTTGGAGGAAACAAAATAATTACATGTTCATTAAAATCCAGTCCAGAAAATTCAATAGATGTGCAGCTATGTGTGTGAAACAGTGAAGCAAACACTTCCTCCAATTATGACCTAATAATGCAAAACCCTGTTCCCTCCTGAGAAGTCCCAGGTCTACTTAAGTTGATCAGCATTTGGTGAGGATGCCAGCTTTCTATAATTGAAATGATAAATTTCTGGGTTGCATTTCCCACTGTGAATCTCTTCACATGCTCAAGTCAAATTTTCCAGCCCAGTTCCTGAACTCTGGATTTGACAAGAGTTGCACAAACATGAGACTAGGGAGTTCTAAATGACCTTGTTATGGAAATGATCTCTATACAAACCTGCAATGTACTTAGGCTCAGCCATTAGATTGCTAATGAATGCATTCATTCTTCACAGCTTGTTGAAGACTAGGTTGCAAACTCTGTTTGCTTCAAAACTGTTTACTTTGACTAAACTGAGTTTGTCAAGTATGATTTGTCTCACCGCTCACAGTGCATGAGCTGTGCTTCCTGGCTTGGCGGTGAAACTTTTGCATAACACAGGGATCCAATTACGCTGAGTTTTGTGTTCTAAGATGCAGAAGCTTAATAATGTGGAGTGTCTGATAAGGACTTTGCTGAACTCAAAGGCAATGAAGACAGATACTTTTTGTGTTCTCTGATTCATGGGACAGCTCATTAAAAACCACATTATTTTACTTTTCAGGTGTGCATCTTTGTTTGTGTGGGTGAACATTTGCAAAATGGACAGCAATTAGTCTTTGAGCACTTACTGCAAGGAAGGATCAAGTAACTAATCAGAAATGCTAATTACAATGGAAACCTATACCTTTTGACAGATTTATAACAATGAACCGAGATTGCCATTTTCTCTCTAAACCAATAGTTTCTCATTTATGGCAAATTACCATGACCTTATCTCAGATCTACAGGGTCACTGATCTTCACATTCTCTGTCTTGTCGAACCTACTTAGAGAACAACATAGAAATGTCTTTCTTCCCACTGTTTATACTATTCAATGAAATGAGCCACAGAGTGTTGCCTCTCAGTCCTGTGTAGTTTATGCCACACCTCTATTCCTAACAGCTCATCTTCACTCTCTTCTCCTGGAACTTTTATTCAATTGTTCATGGGCAGTGTCTGAGATGCCTACAAGACACAAATTCAGAAATTTCTAGAATGTTAAAGTTTTCCCAGTGGTCCCTCTGAGTTATTGTAGTATCCCTCCCTACTTATTCTTCAAACTACATTTTTATTCTTCTCTACATTATCTACCAGGCATTCAACTTTATGCCAGTTAAATTTGCATAACTCCATGGGTTGTGTGGATCTTTTAATTTTGTCCTTTTTTTGGTTTGTTTTTGTTTGTGATTTTGTTTATTTAAGTTTTTGTTGTGTTTTGTTTTGTTTTGTGTGTTTTTTTTTTTTTAATTTCCTTTGTGGAGGCATTGGAGGATGAGTGGGCAGATGAGTATGAATCAGTCAGTTGGGAAACTTCTCCCTGATTGCTACATCTGTGTCTACAAGCTCATAAGCAAGGTAGCCCTCTAATATTAGCTGGTCATGTGTGCTTTTGTGCTTTCTCTATTGAAAAGAATGACAAACAAGCACCACTAGGAAATGATTTATCCTATCCTAAAATAGCATTAGAAAATGCTTCAGTCAGCTGAAACAAACTGTAGAAAATATTAAGTCCTGGGTCCTTCCTTCTTCCGTAATGGGGATTACAGAATCTATTTCTGACCCTTAGTTCAGAAAATTTTCCAAGATTGTGACAGTCTCTACTTTCAGCTTCTACTACTGAAGTCACACTTTGAGAAAGCAAAGTGTTTAATAACTACATAATTTGTTTTGTAAAAGAAAAAAATGCTTATTTTCAAGGAACTTCCTTGCCTATTTAGGATCATTTAGCTTGGAAAAGGTCATAAAGTACAACTGTTAACCCAGCACTGCTGTGTTCACCACTAGACTATGATTCATGTCTATATGTGTTTTAACTACCTCCAGGCCTGGTGATTCCACCACTTCCCTGGGCAGATTGTTCCAGTGACTCACAATCATTTCTGTGAAAAAAAAATCTTCCCAATATCCAGACCTCCCTTGGTGGAACTTGAGGCCATTTCCTCACATCCTATTGCTTGTAGCCTGGGACAAGGGAACAACCCCCAAAAGGCAGCTGCAGAGAGTGATGAGGTCCCCCCTGAGCCTCCTTTTCCCCAGGCTGAGCACCCCCAGCTCCCTCAGCTGCTCCTCACAGGACTTGTGCTCCAGAGCCTTCCCCAGCTCCGCTGCCCCTCTCTGGACACGCTCCAGCCCCTCAATGTCTTTCTTGCAGCGAGGGGCCCAGAACTGAGCCCAGGACTGGAGGTGTGGCCTGAGCAGTGCTGAGCACAGGGGACGGTCACTGCCCTGCTCCTGCTGGCCACACCAGAGCTGATCCAGGCCAGGGTGCCATCGGCCTTCTTGGCCACCTGGGCACACCCTGGATCATGTTCAGCTGCTGTTGTCCAGCACCCCGAGGTCCTTTCCCACCAGGCAGCTTCCCAGCCACTCTTCCCCAAGTCTTTAACTTGGGGAAGCTTGAGACTTACTCACCTGGTGGTTTTGATTCCACTCCCCTTCACTAGAAACTACTGCCAGATGATATTTCACCAACCTTATTCCATCTCATATCAACTTCTTCAACTTTAAAGTTTACCATCCATTCCTTCTGCCTTTCTCTTCCTACAAGTGCTTTAGCAATTGCCACACTAGCCACAGGCTCATTAAACAGGTATATATTCTCCTTGAGTTTCCCATCCTCTTTATCTGCCTGTTCAGATAGCCTAAATATTGACATTTTTAATGGGCAATGAAGTAAATGAGAAGACATGTCTTCAGATGCAATATTCTGTTGTAGTTAAAACATTTCTCCATGGAAATGAAAATTAACAATAATAGTCAAAATTTTAAATTTACCTAGCACTTGAATTTTTAGTTTTGATTATTTGCTAGTGGAGAAAAGCACATATGAAATACTTAAATGATGTATTTTACTTCAATCACTTTTTTTCCCTCTAACAGGGCACTTTGGAAACATGTGCATTTCTTGATATTTTCTGTTCTACAAATATTATAAAGGGTAAGGCAGAACCCTTGTATTAAAAAATGTACTTTAATATGTTGCATGTTCTGTTTCTCAGTATAGCATGCTGAAGGTCATTCTTAACAGATAGTTGTTTGTGATTCAAACAATAGACTATAGACAAAAGATTATATCTGTTTATTTAAAGTCTCAGACGAGAAGAACTAAAACTACATCCTTTTCCTTTTGTCTGTTTTGGACACAGATGAATTTGAAAACCTTCAAATGACTTATGAAAGTCACAGAACTTTATGAATATCAGATAAACTTCTTAAAAACCTTCATCAGATACAAATGCACATAACTTAGCATTGAAGAGGTATCCTGTAGCCTTCTCGCGGGTGTAGGATTCTGTATTCAGGGGAAACCTCAAAGCAGAAGAAGGAAATTACTTCTCCTAAAAAGCTTGCTCAGCTAGAGGTTGCCTTTTCTTCCTTGTTACTGGTTCAAATGAATCAGAATATCCTGTTTCTGTTGGACCTTAAAAAAAATTTCTATCTGCTTTCCAGAATGAATGATATAATATTTACTACATCAATTTTTGAAGAATGCAACAGTTTTCTCCCACACTACTAACAGGTTAGTTTTACCTGAGGACTTTGATTGACTTTGCATTATCTCTAAGTGATGCAAAATAAATGAAATATTGAACATATTTTTTCCAAACACTAAAATTATTTGCCAGGACAGAGCCTATTGCTGATGTGTTTTTCCTTGTACTTTCCAGTGGCTGTCTCTGGCTGTCATGGAGACCTTGAATAACATCAACTAAGGTGTTGTCATTTGTATCTTAAAGTCAGTGTGGAGATTTCAGTAGGGCTTGGATTTCAATGCAAGACAGATTTGATTTCTTATGAGGTCTATTAAGAAAGAAGAAAAAGATTTCTTGAGGACACATTTCCCATTGACTTAGCACAGCAACCAGGAAGGGTAGGGGGTGTCTGTTATGCTAACACCTCTGTACAGGCATTGTACAGAGGATCTGTGGTGAGCAGAATCTTGAGAAGAAACTATCTATTAAATTTGTAGGCCTTGTTCCATTTTAGGCCTTGTTCTTATGGTGGATTTTATTCTTTTGGTCACTTTCACCTGTTTTATTTTAACTCCAGAGGGTATGCATGAAATTTACAGTGCCATAAACAAAGAGAGAATTAAGACAGTGTTTAAAAGGAAGTCTGTGTTCTTCACATTTCTTTGTGCTTGCTTAGCTTTGCACACTAAGGTACTTCCAGCAAGACTGCTGGTTTTCCCTCTGCTCTGTGGAAACATATTTTCTCTGTGTGTGAGCATTTGCAGAACCGAAGTCTAAGAAAGAACACTCCCCGACTTGAGAATACAGGTATAAAGAGGTGTGTATGAGGAGAGATTTGCTGGGTTTGGCAGCCTTTATGGCTTCCTCAAATTTCACATTTGCTTTCAGAATGAAACCCTTGGGTTCACAAACATTAGCTTTGTAATCATGTTCTATCCACCCCTTCATGCATCTTCGCATTTCCGTATTAACAGCAGGTGGTGTTGCTGGCAGCAGGCCCTGCTGGGTAATGTGAAACCTGCTCTAATGCACGGAGTGCAGAACTGAAAAACGGAACTCATTCAATTAAGCACGTAGAGTCACAGAATCAGAGAATGGTCTGGGCTGGAAGCAACCTTAAAGAACATCTGGTTCTGACTCCCTGCCATGGACAGAGAGGATTTTCTAGACCAGCTTTCATACAACCTGGCCTTGAACACTTCCAGGGATGGGGCATCCACAGCTTCTCTGTGCAACCTGTTCCAGCACCTCATCATTCTCACAGTAAAGAATTTCTTCCTAATATCTAATTTAAAACTATTTCCTTTCAGTTTAAAGCCATTCCCCCTTTTTCTATCACTACATGCTCCTGTGAAAAGCCCCTCTCCAGCTCACTTTCAGGTTCCCTACCGATACTGGAAGGCACCTACAGTGCATCCCTGAAGCCTTTTCCAGGCTGTACAACCCAAAATCTCACAGCCTGTCTTCACACCCTCAAGGGAAAGTGACAGCCCAGGAACGCTGTGATTTTGGTGTGTGGGCACTTCGGAGGCACTTGTTTTTGAATGGGGAAGTCAGAGTACCACAACTCATGAGCAACAACAAGTGCAAGTTTACCCTTGGATTTATCAGTTTCAAAAGTTAAGGTAAGAGTGCATCACAGGGCTGTAGAACATGACTATGATCACAAAGAAATATGAAGCAGTATATATCTGCAATGTGTGTTTAAGAAGAAATAAATGCAAAATTCAATAAGTTTACAGAGTGAGGACAAAATTATGCTATCCCCTTAAATACCTTTGAATGACTTTTCCTTTCAGAGTTTAGTGCTGTAGCAACTTGCATGGTATGGCAGGAACTTCTGTGGGGTAAAATCACTCAAAACTCTCAAAGCTGATGAAATGAAGTGTTATACAGTATATTTATCCATACCTTGTAGGAAATAAGACAAATATATAAAAGACAAAGAAATCTAGAAGTTTAGGTGAAACAGTAAAAAGTCAGAAAAAAGTTGAAATTTTGGCTGAAGGAAGACATGGCACTGATGCTAGTGATGTCTCCATACATATTAGTGATAGCTAAAATACACATTGCTGTAATTAAAAAACTGTATCCTACAGGTATTTATATGCCCAAGTTTATTAGTATTCAACGATGATTAATCTACAATGTGTTGCAAAGTACCTGATAACTGCATTGTTTTAACACATAGTCCATTAATTCCACAGTTAATTCCACAGTTAATTCACATATTTTAAGCTGGACTTCACCAGTTTCCTTCACTGTCATCTTTACTGGTGTCAGAAGAGCTAAATCTGCTGAATTTTGATAAAACAGGTTTCTTGCTTTCTGCTCTGGAACAATTTTGTGTATTAAAAAAACTATGTAATGGGAGAGCAGTGGTTAATTTCACAATTAAAGTCACAAGTGCTGACAGTTGACAGCAGTAATTTGTATCTTTGCAATGAGGAGGGGACATGATTATTTAATTCCAGTAAATATCAGGGATTAAGCTGGAGGGAAGACAAATTTATAGGGTGTAGAAAAGTCTGTGGAAAAAAATCCAGAGAAATGCCAGGCAGGTTTCTAATCACCAGAGGAATGAAGCTCTGAAACAGCTCTCTTGTGAGAAGAGGAGTAATTCAAGAGTCTTCAAAAGGGAACTCGGTAAATCTTTGCAGGGGACTACTAAATGTGTTTTCCAGACAGCTGTGAACTCAATGAACCAGCATGTCTTTTCCGTGGGCTCTCTCCTTTAAGTTCTTCCTTGCTGGGTGAGCTCAGGGTACATTAGAAATTCTTCATTTGCAGCGCTTACGTTTCTCATTTGTGACAAGGTACGACAGCAATAAAAAAATGGGGATGATAGCAGTGACAAAGATGTTGTCCCAAAATAACCTTTCACTGGTGTGGGGCAACATGAGTTCGGCACCCTCATTGTGCCTTGGCCTTCTAGAGGAGTGTGCTGTGCTGCAGCTCGACTACAGAGAGAGAGGAAATAGCGAAGGGAGGGCCAACACCAAGTGCCAGGGCTCACCTGGGACAGTGCAGAGCCTTTTTGCAGTACCTGAGTGGAGATGGATTGCACAGGACTCGCCTAATTTTCTCCAAGTTTTGCAACTTTATGCTTCACATGAATAACAGAGGAGCCATTATTGTAAACCACTGGTAATGAGAAACTCCAAAACAAGGAAAATACATACATAATAGATTTATTGTGCAGTAATTTGGTTGCATAAGCACGGCAAAATGCATTTCAAGTTACTATAAATTATGTGTGGAGGTAAGGAATTTAGGATCCCACAAGTCTTAAGTCTCAGGGTAAACCTCTGACCCCTTGAGGCCAATGATAAAAATCAGTGATTTCAGTCAGGCCTGCATTTCCCTTCAGATCTCTTAACCTGGTTCTCACCAGCTGCCGCTGTGTCACAACCCATAGAGAAAGAAGGTAAAGAACAGTATCATTGTAACATTTCCATAAAATACCTTTCAGCATGAAAAAATGTAACTCAAGGATCCTGTCAGTTTTTTTTTTTACTCTACCTAAATTAAGAGTACTTTAAGAACACATTATGTTTCTTCAAAGAGACAATTAGGAATAGCACATTCTTTTGTTCAATAAGCAAGAATTCATTATTTTGCTGAAAACGGTGGTGGTAGATGGGACCCTTTTTCAGACTGAAACAGTAAAAAAATTTCAATGATGACAGTAAATAAGCTTATTGCTATTTTCATAAATCATGCATATTAAAAACCAGAATCTTTTCCATGCTCTTTCCAAGACAAAATACCAGGGAGAAATGTATTCCTGTTGTGCAAGTCTGAATGATTTGTAGTATTTTCCTTGACTCAAATATTTTAATGTGAAAATAAATGGAAAATCATTGTATCTGGATGGTTTAGATCTAATGTGTTATGCTAAAATTCACAAAGTTGCACTGAAAATCCCAACAAGAAACATTACATAACAAAGAATAGATAGCTTCTAATATCCTATTTAACTTTTAATTAGAAAATTGCCATTTTTGATGGAACATTAAAATTCAGTTAGCTCTCAAGTCTCTTGTTATATTTACAAATCCATGCAAAAATATTTAATGCTATGATTTAAATGCTGATTCTATGAAATACAAGAATTATAGATATGAGCTAAATGTTTACTTATAAGTCCACATATAGATATGTTTTCTACTGTGATAATAATGTCTCTTAGAAAATATGTTTGATAATTTGTTATAACACACCTTTTAGATTTTTTATTTATTTTGATGTTTTAATATGTTTTTATTCAATATCCTAGAATGTGTACAAAAGTCAAGTAAATTATTTAGTGCAGATGATCCCAGAAGTAGTTTCATTTTCCTCCAAAGAGTAATTATTTCTCTCCTTTCTCTATCCACAAGGCCAAAATCTGATCAAATGTCTTTGTCTGAGGGGATTCTTTCCTTTGTCTGAGGGGATTCTGTTCTGGTGGACAGATGGTGGTATGGCTTTGCCAAATTTTCATCTAAGAGGTGTATTGATGAAAATGATCAGACTCACAATAAAAGATCTTGATGTCATGGAGAATTCATCTGTTAAAATGGCACCAGCTTTTCTTAACTTGGGAAAAGTAGTATGCTTTTATCTTAGCTAATCTTTTATGGACAGAGTTACCATACTTGCTTACATCTTTGTGCCCTTGAACAAGTCTCTTAAACTCTTGACAACTGCTTCCTTTTGTGTTTATCCTGATTTTCAGGATTGTTCATTGATGGCTGCTAAATCTGAGAACGATTTTGCTTTTCTCTGATGGAAGTAGAAGATAAAGGGATATGCATGCAGGACACTCATTTGGCTGTGCAAAACTGGAGGCTATGTGAAGCAGGGACAAATTTGTCCCAGTTTTGGATCACAGTTTTTCCCCCTTGGTTTTGTTCTGAAGTAGATAGAAAAAGAAGATCCATTCACAAGAAGTAGGGCAAAAGATTAAAAATCTTTCAAGGAATTGCAGACATGAAATATGTTTGTCTTCTGCATAGGTTCCACAGTTCTGAGGGAAGACATAACAGCTTCATATTTTACTTATATCTAGGTCTCAGGCTTTCCTGGGGGCCAAAATGGCTTATTATATCTATTAGGAAAAGGAATAGAGGCAGCAAAGCTCTTGCTTAAATTGCTTTGGGTGCAAGTGTCTTACACATTTGCAGGTTCTCTGCAACACAGATCCATTGGCCAGTCTTCTGGCAGTCATCTGAAGTGTCTTGGATGAAATAGTTTCTCGTAGAGAAAATTTGTGATTGGCATAAAAAGGCACAAAGGAAGTAATACAAAAACTAAATATGTTTAAATAGATTTTTGGGTTTTTTTTGTACAATGCAAACAGCTGTGACAACAGAACAGAACAACAACAAAAGGCAGCAGACTTCATTCATATCCATACTTTAAACTATGATTCCTCAGTGTTTTAATGAGTGATATGTGTTATGAACAAAAGGACCTTCCTGGTTCCCATGGGGACGCTGCTGGACTGAGCTAAGTACTGACATTGAAATGCTAATTAGTTAATTGCTCCTGGGAATCACCTACACCCTCCACCCACACTGCCATTCTAGGACTGGGATACAAAATAGAGGGACCACTGGACCACTGGAATCCTGGGAGGGGGTTTTTGGGGGTGAAAACACCCCTAAATGGAAGGCTGGGCACAGTGGAGGGGGCTGGATGGGTGCGCTGGCTGGGGAAAAGGGAACCACATCCCCAGTCTATGTCTGACCTGTCACCATAGCCTCCAGAGCACCAGACTGGACTGGGCTGTGGGAAGCAGGAGCAAAGGAGCAACTCTTCCTGGTGCCACCAGGAGAGGGGACAGCTGCTGCTGGACTCCGGCAACAGGCTCTGCACATCCCCTCAGCCTTCGGCTACCAGGGTGCCAGCAGGGAAGGAGAGAGGACGGTCTGCTGATCGGGACTTCAGATACAGACTGCACACCTCTTCACCTCCAGCTACCAGGGTGCCACGAGGACTTGAGGGAAAGACTTTGCACGCCTTCTCTCCCTTCGGCTACCAGGAAAGCTGCAACAGCAGGGGCGAGCTCTGTGTTGAGCCCCCTGCCTAAGTAATCTTTTAATAAAGAGCTGAACACTAATAAAGGCATAAGCGTCTCTTCATTACAATATGCAAATCCTCCACCTCTGTTTTCAGCTAAATAATTGTGCAGTTACTGTGTTAGGTCCCATTTATAAGATCACACAGTAAGTTCTTTCAAAATAAGAATGGAAAAGTGGTGAGTGGTTTCTGCTCTGTCATCACCTTCTCCTTGATGAAACCTGATTGTGTTGATAAAAACACAGGCTGAAGAGGCTGTAGATTGAATTCCAAACTGCATACTGGATGGATATAAATACCTGGTTCTTTGCTCATCAGTCTTGCATAGGACCACTTAAACCACATGTTTCCTTCGAAGAGCTGTTCTCCAGAATATTTTTCTGATTCTTTTGGGAAGGGAGAACAGCTTCTTCAATGGTTTCCCATTATGTCACCCTGTTCCCTGGAAATGCAGGACTTTGAGAAGAGACCAGAAAGGGTTTCTCATGGAATTCCATTAGAATAGGTTCTACATAAAAGAGAAGTAAAAATATTCTGTGTCCAGGAGTTTCTGAGGTGAGACTGAAGCTCTTCAAAATACCAACAATGATTAAATAAAGATGTATTTATTGGAGTAGTGTTATATTGCTAGGCTGAGTTTTGATATTCCTCATTGTGCTCTGTGTTTATTAAAAAGGAAAACCTTAGAAAAGGATCAACCCTATTTCTGGACCTCATGGTCCAGTTTTTACTTTCTTCTACCTCTACCTGATGTTCTGCTGAGTACTGCCATAGCAACCACTCTAGGACCTGGTTTTCATAATATTAATCACATTTTCCTTCTCTCTGCATATTTAGAGGGCTTTGGACAAGGAAAAAAAGTAAGAAAATCCTTAAATATGAGAAAAATGGAAAAAAGGAAAAATAACTTGTTCATTAGAGGAACTGCAAATCTAGACTCTTCTTGAAGTCCTTTACCTAATCTTAGCTGGTTTGTCAATGCTTTATTTCAAACAGAACAGACAAATTCAATCTCATGCACCTTTAACTTACTGTCATGAATTAAAAAACCTTGGTGAAAAGTTTATGGGATTGAACTTCATACTTGCCACATCCTGTCTGCATTCATTAAATGCCCCCACTGCTCTCTCTAGGCTAATATGCCTGTTGGCAGAACCATGTGATTGATGCTGATTCACTGAGAAGAGTTTTGTAACCACCTCTAGACAGAGCTCCGAGAAGCAGTTCTTCTGTGGAAGGGCGTGAGATGAGAGTCCCAGTGAGCACCATCAGCTGTTGACTGATACCCCTGAACCTCTGCACAACTTGTCTGGGGCTGAACCCATGTCAGTAGCTATTGCTGCCTGACACAGGAAAAGCTCTTTGCCTGACTGTTCCCAGTCTCTTTCCAGATTTCTCATGCTTTAGGAAAGTTATTTACATTTAGAATAAAAGAAAATCAATTGTTGGATAATTAACTATTGAATCAATAAATTACTTATTTTGAACAACAACAAAAAAAGTTTTCTGTATTTTATAGGTGTTTCTTTACCTATTTAGAATAATTTAGGTTGGAAAACACCTTTAAGATCATAAAGTCCAACTGTTAACTCAGTTAACTGTTAACTGTTCCATGAACAAAATTTTCCTACTATCCGATAGAAACCTCTCCTGGCAAAATCTGAGGCCTTTTTCTCTTGTCCTATCACTTGTCACTTGGGAGAAGACACCAAGCCCCAGCTTGCTGTGACCTCCTTTTTGCATTGCTGTGGTGGCTCTCCCCTCGCCAGGGTGCCTCAGAGACCAAGTTTACATCATGAGCCAACACAGAAATCTGTGTTACCCCAACTCCAGCTTCAGCAAAACCTGAGCTGTTGACAGAAAGTGCCCGAAGGCAGCACAGGCCTGTCTATCTGGGCTGCACTACGTGTAGCACCTCCATACCAAACAATTCATTACCAAACAACCCAAACTGACTGTCAAATAAGTTCTAAAATACTGATGTCAGTTCAAAGCTAAGATCCTTCCTTGCTCTTGACATTCGTGGGGTCAGCATGAACTACTCACATCTTCATTATGGTAGGATTTATACCAAAATAAACACAGAATAGACTAGATTAGGCTAGATTAGACTAGAAGAGTTCAGTTGGAAGGGAGTTTAGTGCTCATCCAGCCCAAGTGCCTGACCACTTTGTGGCTGACCAATAGTTAAAACAAGTTACTAATGGCATTGTCCAAATGCCTCTGAAACACTGACAGCCTTGGGACATCAGCCACCTCTCTTGGTGTGTGACCACACTGCCATAAAGAAATGTGTCCTAATGATGAGTCTGAACATCTTCTGGTGCAGTTTTGAACCATTCCCATGTGTCCTGTCAGCAGATCCCAGGGAGAAGAACAGAATTATATATTGGGATTTGAAAAAATCTGATGATTAAATGGCTTGGATACGGAGATGATACATTTCAGAGTCTTTGTTATAGCAGCTGGTAAAGAAATCTAATTCAGCTTAATCACAGAAATAAATCAATAAATGTGCTATTTTTGGAAACAGACAATATGCTTATATTAACTTCCTTGCCTCCACAGAGCACAGGCTGACAGGATCAGGCCTGTTTGCTGCAAGGATAAATACTGACCCTTCATTTTCAGTGTTGCATCTACTTTGCTACTGATTCTTCTGAAGTTTTTACAAACACTATTTGGATGGTACTTTCCCATATTCCTTTAACTTTTTAAAATCATAGATTTGGAAAAAAAACCCCAAGCACTGTAAACTGATAATGCTGTATTTTTCCATACTTTTGAAAATGTATTTGAAATGGCAAGATTTCTTTGCAGCAACTATATGATCATGGGGTCATAGAATAGTTTTGGTTGGAAGGGACCTTAAAGGTCATCTAGGTCCAAGCACCGTGCCGTGGTGTGGGAGAAGTGAGATCTAAATAGTGCCTTTGATAGAGAACTTTGGATATGTGATCAGAAAGTGAGCAGAGGCAGGTCTGTTCAGCCTGCTGTGGTGTGTGAGGAGCAGTGAGATAATAAACAATCCCCTCCTTCCTCTTCCTGTGCTCTCTCCCTCAGGAAAGCATGCAACATTTACACTTGTACATTCCCAGCAGCCCTGCCACGGCTGACTAATCTTGAGTCCTCATCTACACAACTGGGTTCAGACAATTTCACTTTGCTGGTACAGTTTACATAATATAATCTGCAGGGATGCAGCTAGACATTCTCATACCTTAAAAAATTAGAATGAATAAGCCACAAAACAAAATATTTAAGGATTTTGGTGTAATGTGCTAAGTAGAAAATCTATAGGGAGTTATATGAAACTGTTTGGTCTAAATAGAAACCTGAAGAAACTGCAAGTAAGAAACATCATTAGGAAATGAGGAAAGTTTCTAGGATTGGTAAAAAAGGCTCATGAAAAGCAGCCAACCCATGGCTGCTTTTCTCTAAGGTTAATATCCCCTGGAAAAATCTGGAAATTCAGATTTAAATCTTTCATGATACTCTTAATGTTAGTCTTCAAGGCAAGTCAGATGTTCTCCACAGAGCCTTTGCTGAGTCCTAACTGCAGTAGCACAGACCTTTGGTTTAGTTCCCTATGTGTTTATTTTATTAACCACTCCTATGCCAGAAAACACACAAGCCCTCTATTCACCAAGTCAAATGAATTCAATACCTCCTATGAAGATTTTATAGCTTTTTTGAGTGTGGTTTCTTTAGAATGAATCAATGTATTTGCTCAGTGCTTGGAGCAGCTGTAATAACATTGTGTGTCCACTGTGCAACCTTATTTCATTTGCTTAGTAAGTATGAGTTAATTTTAAGATAGGTGGGTCAGAATTTTCCAGAAAAGATTTATTGTAAAAGTCAGGGAGATTTTTTTTTAAAGTAACTGCCTCTTCAATTTTCATTTAACATTCGATTTTGCTGTTTCATTAGGAGAAAAAAAAAAAGAGAGCAAAGTAAAATTATTTAAAAAAAAACAGTATGATAGATAAATTATCAAAATTGATTGGGGGGGAAAAGATATGGAAAATCTCACTGCTTTTCTACTGATTCTTTTATAATTTTAACAATTTTAAGGTATTTTTATTATTGACAACCTTAATCCATGTAAATATTTCAAATTTCACTTCTGTTTAGATGAAACAAGAGCATTTTAAGAATGATCAACATCTTCCTGGAGAGACGATGAGGAGTAGTGATGGTGAAAAATGTGCTTGAGGTAAGAAGGTATCTTCTACATGTATTTAATACATTGTCTGCTGATTTAGATCCTCAGACTTAAAGATACCTCTGTGACAGCTGTTTTTTTCATCTGGTGTGGTTTGGGGGATATCTCTGTGTTGTCTTTTTCTGTCTTCTTCTGTGTTCACAGATCTTTATTTGAACAGATTATTTCAGGACTAGTTTGTGTCTTGTACTATGTGAAAGAATATCTAATAACTATTTTGTGGATCTTCTAGACATTGTTACCTCTAAAACTGCAGGAACCGTGATTTGATGAACCATGCCTATGCTTTATGTTTAACCTTGTCTTGAGTGTAGATCTCACCTTGCCTATGAAATTAGTGGCCTTGGGGAGGCTGGAGAGATGGCAGAGCAATCTCTGTCTGTCTTTAGCTCTGTTCAGTGGAGGCATCCTCTCAGTTACTGTCCAGAGACTGGAGTACATCACAGGTCTGAACTGAGTATAATGATGCTTTGATGAATGACACATGGCAGTGGCTTCCTGGACAGCTTCAACTTTGTGTTCCCTTTAGACAGGAAGATTAAGAACACCTGTCAGAACTGTACCACTGGGCTAGCAGCAGAGGGAACACTAATGTAGGTCATGTATAAAGAATCTTTCAAAAAGATATCATGGAAAGTCTGCACTGAATTTGCTCCAACAAGGTCTGCTACCTTGGTCTCAGTGAACCCCAAGTCACCTTGATGGAGGCTGTGTGGGGTGGAAGGAGGAGCAGAAGAGAGTTAAAGGGCTACAGATCAGCCAAATTTAGCACGGCCATGTGCAATTACCCCTCACAGAGCATCTCTGCAGTATGTTGCCTGAATTTTCCTCAAAGTTACATAAGTACAGACACACACATACATATATGGGCATTTGTGTGTGCATCTAAAAGGATTCTGTGCTAATTTACTGGGTCAGCTCTGCAGCACAGTCTTCTCTCTGTTCTTCCTACCACTAGATCTATGTGTCTCACATCTGTTTGAATGAGCAATAGCAGGCCCCAAAGGATATCCTACTTTATCATTTCTTCCCATTTTATAATTGTGGTATGGTGGCTGCCTACAAGTCACTGCTATGATGCCTCTTGTGAAATCGTTGTAGCAACTTCAGCTCTGATTCAAATTCTTATGAAAGTCATCTGAATGTTCTTGTCAGACATAAATTGCCTTCTCAGGCATAAAATTAAATGGAAACAAACAAAAAAAAATTCAAAGGAATTTGGCATAAAAATTCAAAGGAAATAGTCCACAAAATATTTTGCCAATAAGCCTCACTGAGAACTGCAGCACCAGCATATATGAGCCTGATGTTCGATGGACTTTGAGAGAGATGGAAGGATGCTCAGGCTGTAGCTGGTGTCAGTAAATTTTGTGGTACTGAAAAACATTCCAAGGCACTAGATCTCAATCCTCTTTCCTGCTAAATTGCTGAAATGACTCTTGCGTCTCTTAATTTCACACCAACTCTCTGGATGGTTCCCAGGCACTATTCAGGACACGTCAAATGTCAGGGACAATTCCCAAATAACCTGTTTGGAAGTAGACAAACTACCTGAGAGATTAAGAGAGTTTAGTAGCCTGAGTGTGAGCTGTTTCATGTCTCTTGGGCAACATGTCTGTGAATGGTCTCAATTGTTTTCCATCTCCTGCTGGAGACATAGCCTTAGGCTTTAGGCTCCATCTTATATGCTTCACTTTTACCTCAGTCTTATGATTTCTCTTTGATCTTGTCATATTGACTGCTGGAGACCAGTCCCCAGCACTGGTTAAGGTATTAGCTGAGCTACAACCATGTCACCTCTGGTCTGTCCAGCATTTTTGTAGGTGGTATTGTACCCTGTGAGCCTCAGAATGACAGATGGAGTGGTAATAAAATTAGTCTGGTAACAGATTTAGGAGATGACTCTCACGCCAGGAAGAATAAGGCAACCAGTTTATGAAATCTGGGGCATTTTTCAGTTTCTGCTGACAAATAAAAATCACTGCATATAAAAATTGCATATTTTTCAGGAAGTTTATTTTACAAAGAATTTGTCTGAAATTAGTTATTTTTGGCAAAGTCCAGTGACTTTCTACCAGTTTGTGGGAAGCTGTGGTGAAGGGTGGCTGCAGTATATGGGATTTCACTGGACTGTTGCTTCAAAATGGTATAAACAGGCTGACTGCTCCAAGTTTAGAAAGCCCAACAGGAAAAATGATTGTCACAGCTTAAGCACAATGCTGATGGATTCTTGTCTGAAAGAACTTTACATTTTTCACAGAAGAGATTCTGATCCCTTTGGTCCCTGGTTTCACAGTAACTGAAGTGGCAGGCCAGTAAATCTCAGGGGAAAAATTAGGGTTTGGGATTTCTGCTGTAAACTTGGGCTGGAATGGATCCAAACAAACATTTTTTGCCCTCTTCTAAGTGACAATTTGATTGATGCTCTTGCAGAAATGTTGTGCATCCATCTTCACCCTCTCCAGCTGCTGAAGTGTTTGCTTGGCCCCCCAAGCAAACACATGTCACCTGGGTCACAGATCTATGGCTAGAGATGGACCTCACTAGTAAATGAAAGGACTGGAGAAATTATGTTGGATTTGGCTCCTAAATTATTCAGATGACTGTCTATATGGATGTTGAACTAAAACAGATGAAAGATGAGCTCTGGGGCAGATTAGAAAAAATAATCCAGAGATTTGCGGAGCCTGAGGTTTGGCAGAGAGATCTGCAGTCAATGTCTTGTCAGATGCCTTGGACATGCTTAAAGATGGTTGCTGTTTTGACTAAAGACCAAGAGGCACACTGATGGAATACTTTAGTGTTAACTCTGCCTTGTGAAAGAAGGATGTTGTGGAGTGTAGTTGGGCAAACAGCAGATGTTGAACAGAATGTTCCAATGGCATTATATTGCAATGGCACCATGAAGAAAACCCACCCAAATGGACTGAGATGATTGAAAGGATATACTCTTAAAAACCTGAAAAACCAAGCCACAAAACCATATTATGAAATAGTGGCTTAATCAGGGGGAAAAAAAAGGCTTTTGCAATTTTTTGCAGGGTTCAAAGGCTGGAATTATGACATTTATCTAACATTCAGATTTATTTTCCTTACCATCTCAAAAAATAAAGGCTATTAAAACTTGGATATGCTATCAGAGCACCCTGAAGAGAAAGGAACTGAGTAAGACCCATCTGCATGGCTGATTACCAGTTGGGAAGAAAATGTGGTGATATAGACAAGAAAGAAGGGTTGGGTATGATAGACTTATCCACATGAGTGTGGGAAGCCATCAAAGGTGCAAAGAGGAAACACTGACTTTTGCTGTACTAATAAAAAAAGAAGACTGAAACTACCTTCTTCTTATCTAAAATTATCTTTCAAAACAGCAGATGCATACAGATTGCTTGATTTCTTGAGGAAAGTCTCTGCACTCTACTGACTCCTGAAACATGTCCAAATGCAAATTTTTGAAGGATGAGATTATGTTTTGGATAAAGTTATTAATTTAACAGTATAAAGCATTAATTCTCTGCTGCTGGTCAATTTATTCCACTGAAGACAAGGAACCAATATGTCTCACAGACATTTCAGGATTTTTCTCTTCAACACTACAAGCTGATAAATGTTCCAGTCCTGATCTTGCAGAGCTCTTCAGGATGTGCTTTTTTTGCAGGCAATGTTGGATTAAATTTTATTCTTCCACCTCCTGTTTTACAATGATATATCAGAAATAACTTCCTCAGAATTTATTGAGTCAGTCCAGTTTTGAGAGTAACATTAGATCCATTCCTTTATAATTCTTTCAATGAGTTTGTTTGGGAACAGGCTTACCGGTCTGTTAATTTAGTATTGACTTTCTAAACTGACCTCAAATTTATCCCCTGATGTAGGATTTTGTATTTCACACGTCCACATTTTAAACTGTGCTCATGTCCCACATTGTTATGCTGTTTCTCCCCAGGTAGCTCAGCTATTTTTTCCCACAGTCCATTCCTCTCTGCTGGCAAAATTATTGTCCCCTTCTAGCCCTTCACTGGGGCAGAAGTATGTGCCAGGGTCCCAGAGGGGCAATCAAAGGGAGAGGGTCACAATGATGTAGCAAATAACAGCAGAGGAGAGAGGAAGGACACACTGACACAGCATTCCAGAAACTCTATTTCTAATGAATAACTGAGGCACTTCTTTCTTGAAAGGAAAGATAACCCAGCTTAAGCCTTGGAAGCAGATAGCAAGGGCAGGTGCCTTTTCACAGCTGTGACCATGAACAGTGACTGAAAGTCTGCATGGAAATCAATCCTTTAGACACTTCAGGGAAGGAAATCAGATCTAGAAAAAAAAGGCTGTCTCCACTAGTGAAAAAACCATGCTTTGTGCTCACTTAGAGTATTCAACTGAAGGGTTAAGGTTGTGCAGTGTTATGAAATAGTGCTACAGCACCATTCTAAAGCAATTTAAATGCATCCCAAGTTATTGAATGCAACACTATACATATTATGTCCCATGGCTTTCTCTCTCTAGTTGGGAAGGCGTAAATCTGATGTCAGCTTTTGTTTTAGTATAATTCACTGTGAGCAAAATCCCTTTGCATCATTCTACTTTACACAAGGTACAGAAAAAAAAATAAGTTCTCTGAAGTACACTTTTTCCTATAAACTCGGATAGAGAAGCCAGATTAAACTGCTGTAATCACAGAATGCAGAGCTTGACCTGTATGCTAATAAAAGTGGCAAGTTTTCTCTTCTATTCTATGTAGAACATTGCCTTTTCCATGTCCCTAACCTTTCTAGCTCTTGGCCTGGGAAGTTTTGATCACGATGACATTCATGGTCCTAGTCTGATGCTTGTGCTGTGTACCAAAGCTGTCTTCCTAGCTTTGATCTTTGCAAAAATTCCCTTAAACTGCTATGGAAAGTATTCATCAACTCCATGACACAGCACAGAGGATGTACCAAGTCTCCTCTCCTTTAAAGTGTCCAGTTTGAAAACTTCCTTGGATGTAAACATGTTCATCACCAAACCCCACAGTTATTGTGATTTAGCTGTGAGTGGAGGGCTGAAGGGCAAGGCCATGGAGCCAGCTGAGATGTAAATACAGGTAAGTCTATACTGACTGAAGGAATTAGACCTGATAATTTATTTTTCTTTATCTCATTTTAATTTCCATTGAGTAAGTTCTGAGTCTCATTTTTCCATTTCTATTTGGTGTTATCATTGTGATAAGGCTGAAGAACTCCTGTAATAAATCAGGGTTCATTTTGAAAGATGCTCTAAAAACAGTGTAACAGCCCAGAGAAAGAGGGTGACTTCAGGAGTTTTCCTGTGTTCTTATGTGTCACAGCAGTGCAATTCTTCCTAGAAAACCTATAATTTAATACTACCAACAGCTAAAAATCCATAGCTACCGATTTTTACCTGGTGACTCACCCTTTGCAACACTTTTCCCCAGTTTATCTTTGTCCAGACTCACTTGCGGGGACCAGTGGGTCCCTTTCATCATCTGACATCTAGTGGCAGTGCTGTGCAATAGGGGTGAGGTCAAAAAGAAAGCCGGGGATGTCACACCGTGGGAAAATTCCAGCCCTTCAGGATCTCATATCGCGGGATCATTTCATTTTCTGATAATCAACGTACGTTTTTAAATCTGCTGTCTTCTTAATGTAATGCTATGCATTTAGTGGTGCAGTAACAAGTGCGTGTTTCTCACTAAAACAGATGAAACATTTTGCATTTGAACTTGAATTGTGCCCTTTTATACTACAGTCTTCCTTTAATTCTAAGTACTGGGAATTTATGGAAAAAAATCTTAGAGACTTATTACAAAGTCCTTGCTGAGCTTATAACAGAAGTAAAAGGTTTGACATACAAAACAAAGGCAACATGGCAAAAATTAAAATGTCAAAGGTCCTTTTAAATAATCCAAACCATGCCTACTCATTTCCAAAGCCAGAAAATCCTCAGTTCACCACCTGTGCATTCATATAGTCTTTATCCATTTAGGCTCTCCTGAAAAGAGCTGGTACTTTGCTTTGTCAGGAACATCTCGCCACGGTCTCTGAGTCCTTTATGCTCATAGTTCTGTAGTCCACACTTCTGGTTACCTGAAAAACTGGGAATACCTGTATGTCCTTAAGATTTCCTGCCATGCTGCTGCAGCCATCTTCACAGACTGATGCCTTCTCTTTTGGATATAATACATTTGAAAGAAATCCTTAACAGAAAAATTCAAGCAAATTTTGCTAAGTGATACGTTAATATTTTTATTGACAAAACTTGAGTATTTTTCAATACAGACTTTACAATTTTTAACTTATGAAATTATGATTAACAATAATCTAGATGAATATATGATTATTAGAAAAGTCTGGCAATGCAAACTGAATTATTAGTTTATTAGTATGAAGACAGTATGGTGTATTTATGGTGAAATCTTAGATCTTATGCTGAATGAGGTTTGATTCAGAATGAAAGGAAACAATAATTTTGGTATTTTATGTGTTATCAAACATTCAGGTTTTGATGATCTTAGGTTATTTGCATCAGATTTCTCTAAGGCAATTAGAAAGGCAAGGAAACCAGAGCAACAACTTTACTGCAGTATGTAAAGTATATATTATTTTGTAGATGGTTAGTGCTCAGCTTTTCTATTTTGAATTAACAGATTGTGCTGTAACATCAGGTATGACTTGTACAGGCCCTTGTCTAGCACTAGCATCAGAAAAATACTATTATTTCCACTATTTTTCTCAAAAGAGAGAGGTAAAATCTCTACAGTGCATGGAGATAAACTTACTAAGTGTACGTGGTAATGAAACAAGACCTCAGTCTCCTTGTCAGATACCACACACTGTTGTTAATTCCAGCTGCTAGTCAAGGAGTGTAGCACCATTGCTGGAGGAAGACAACTGTATTTTGAGAAAGATAAAGGATAGGAACCCCTCTGTCTTGCAAACCACTGGCTCATACCTGTGCCATGTTACAGAGTGTTCACCCTTTTTTTCCTCAGTGTGCAAAAAAAGCCCCAGCAGCCGTGTATTTCTTTTACAGCGTCAGCCCAGCCTTGGTGACCAAAAATAGGTGCAGAGAGCAGGTTTTTAGGAAGTCCATGTCTCACTGTCAGTGGTTCCTGGCCCCATGCTGAAGGAAGAAAGGGGTCTCAGAAGTTTCCTTCAGGAGATAACCATATGCCTTTTTTTGCTAGGTGTTGCAGAAAAACTTTGCCTGAGATCTATATCCATCTTTTCCCTAAGTCTCTGCTGTCAGCCACACACAGGGCAAGTACTCAGTAGCTGACTTGGACTGACTTCTGGTGCTAAAACTCTCGCCTTCAGCCACGTGGTTTGAACGTGTCCAAAGGACCATTCACTGCCCTGAACTCAGAATGCTCCATTAGGCATTTGGACAGCTCTTACCAGGATTCTGGTTTCTGGTCACAAAATGCTCCACAAACTAAAAGCATGCAAGGCAAGTGAATATAATGAAGAATTTGGCTTCAAAATCACCTTCATGCTAAAGTCCATAGTTCCTTTGTCCTTTCCCCAGACAGCTGCTCTAAGAGATAAGACCTTTATTCCTGTCTGTTGGCAGTATGTTCTCTAAGCTCAGAATCATTTTTTTATCCACAAGTATTTAATTTCATCCTCACTTTAAGAATGGCATAATAATGGTCAAATTAATCCCAAATTGCAGAGAGTTTAACTGATGGTTAAGCATCTTTAAAGGCTCAGATCCAGTTAGGAGGACACCAGACAAAAGGATATAGATGGAAATCATATACTTACATACCTAGAACTTGGCCTTAACAGTGTAACCAACTTCTTACAGAAATGCTATGTCTGCAAAAATATCTCACAGTATATTCAGGAATGAAAGGAAGACCTCTGTATCTCCCTTTGTACAATTTGCCTTTTGTGTAGACCTTTGCCTTTTGATAGCACCGATTCCCAAAATTATGGCCTCCAATAATCTGTACCTGAAAATAATCTTTGCAAAACCAGAGGCAGAAGCAGAAAGGTTTGCAAGGTGGGAGTGAAGCTCTGGGAAGGAGAGTCAAGGGGACTGCAAGGGGAAGGAACACGATGGGGTCCATTCTCATTTACACACAGATCACTTTGAAGGTACTGATGTGAATGTGCATTTCTTCAGCCAAGTGCTTAGGGAGTGGCCATGCTTTGTGTGAACTTTGCTGGGGCAGTGAATTTCTATGGTCTTAATGAGCACAGATGTCCCATTAGGGCTATGACTGCACAAAAGATTTCAAAAGTAGTGTTACTTAAATGCGTGTTGGAATTTTGGCATGAGCTTTAAGGCTCTGCTGAATCAGCGCCTTCTTCTCTAATTAAATCCTGTCCTCTGGCTCACAATGTGCACAGACTGCACTGTGTTCCTGGAAATGAGGAAAGAGTTTATCACACTTAGAAATCGAAAAGACATCTTTACTAATAGTTATTCTCCTTCCATACTCTGTATATCTCTATAAACAAACAGCTGTTGACTTGCAGAATTTTGCTCCAGAACACACCTGTGCCTGTTGGGTCTCCTCCTGAGATCAGTGTAAACTTTCCTTACTTCCTTACACTATGTGTATTTATTTTACACTGAAAGCCTGGTCTGTTCACAGTAATCCTGTTTACAGTAGTATGAAGTAAAAAATGCACTATTCAGCTGCTTGAAAAATTATAACCAAAGTAGAAATTTCATCATAATTTAAAGAGTTCATGTATTTATTGTGTAAATCATGTCCTCTATAGATTTTGGTGAAAATCAAAAGCGTAGTTATAAAAGTAATGGTGATAGCCTGAAACATAGCTAAAGGTAAATATATGCATATCTATTTGTATTATATGCATACACATACATTTGAAAAATGCTTTTCATTATTTTTGTCAACTATATATTTTTCATCTTAATTACCAAGTTGTTCTTTTTAATAATGACATTTCCCATATGTCTGTTAGTATTTATTTGCTGAAAATACATGCATGTTTAAGTATCAATTTTTCATCCTAACCACTGTAAGTCTTTCAGTCTAGGGCAAAAAAAAAAAATTACCAGTGTCTATAATAGTTGCTGATAATTTAGGGCACTCAGTCCTTCAGAACGTTGTTTCTAGTACCCTCTTGGTGCTTTTCTTTATGTTTTACTTCTGGTGACTGTGAAACACCACCAACATGGCAATCACACAGCTCAGCTTATTCAATTTAAATTACCCTATTAATAGATTCAACAAAGCTTTTTTTTTTTAATCTGAGTGCTTCTCCTCGCATGCTTTTCTCTCTATAAAATACCTTTATGCAAACTTTTATGTAGGAAATCCTGAGCCGAGTAAGCGCACAACTGGAATGAAACATCTGAGGAGCTGAGCTGTCGGGAGCCAGCCTGGAGCGGACGGTGGGGCGGCCGCGAGCGCGGGGCGCCAGATGTGGCTGCGGGGCGCCAGATGTGGCTCGGGAGCGCCAGATGTGGCTGCAGAGCGCCAGCTGTCAGCGCTAGGTGGCAGCGGCGGCCGGGCGGTGGCAGCTGCGAGCCCTGGGTGGCAGCGGCGACCTCGGGGCAGCGGCGCTGAGCGCCCACCCCAGACCAGGGGACCCCGAGGCAGGGGCAGCGGGCAGTGCTGGCAGGTCCCTGCCGGCTGTGTCCATGGGAATGGCCCGGCTGGGCTCGGCAAGGCGAAGTTCTTAACTCCAGTCTGCTGCCAGAAGCAGCGTTTTCTTTGGGATCCTGCTCTAACCTCCCGCAGCAAATGTTCCAAAAGTAATCACCGCCTTCATCAGTCCAAGGTCAAACAGACAGCCCACAGCCACCATATCCAGAGTCTGGGGTACCCACCCCAGACCCAGATTTAGTCTTTAGGAGCCTATGTTGGATTTTTATCTGATAGTTTGGAGCCTTGTGCTGCTCATTAATGTGGAGATTGAATGGCCCTTGTTTCCACCAGCAGCATTTGTTCCTATCATACAGAGAAGGCATTTCCACACCTTCCCTGCTCCTTTAGCTCCTGCAGGCTGCAGAGCCCCACAGAGCCTGTGCAGACCCACATGCAGCCATATGGGGACGAGGTACTTTGAGGAGCACACAAACACACACATGGATGTATGTCCACTAACTTACTGAAACTTAGCAAGATACAGTGCTTACAGACCATAAAAACACATGAAGCGTGGGATGCCTCAGGAAAAATCCAACAGATATCACTTATCACAAGCTGATTTAATCGGTGAATGCAGACAGACCAAGAAAAGTCCTATATACAGCCAGAACCACAGAACCCACATCTCAAACCTCTAGATCCTGTCTGCAAAGTACATGTTCAAAGTACACACAGTAGGATCACTGAGATGGCTGTCACTAGAAAGGTTCATCCTGCAAGGCTCTCTGGGTGTGTAGACCTCAGAAAAGTGCTCTCCCTGTTTTGGCCAAGCCCTTCATCTGCACTGTGCCTCTCATTTATCATTCTTGTTGATGTCCTGTTTCAGCACCTGCAATATCCATACTGGGTTTCAGTTCTCTGCTTTAGGCATGGCTCTGGCATGTCTGACAGACCAGTGTTCAAAAAGGTTCACACTTTGTAAGCTATTCAAAGAGCACATTGGCTATCAGCACTTAAACACAGCCTTGCACTTTCATTTCCTGTCATGGGATTTGGGCAATTTGCAACAAGGGGCATGAAGTTATGAGCAAGTGCAGGGAAGAATGGTTATGTACAACCAGGAAATAACAAGTTTTTTCTTTACATGTTAGCTCCCATGCTTGTCTTTCTTCTTCTTTTAAGGTACTAAACCCTTAAAAAATTCAATATCATTTTTTTCAGGGCTTTTGGTGTATCTATCTGTCACCTGAGAGCACAGGGGAGAATTACTCACTTGAAGGGGTAAGATGTGTCTTTTCAGCTCCGGTCTAGCAAGTATTAGATCATACATAGCTCCCACTCTGTTAGCTGAAACACTCCCTTGCCAGTGTCAGGAGATCAAGTTCCTGTAGGCAAAGAAGTGACCAGGACTTTTCAGGACAATCTGCCAGGAATGCTGTAGTCTGTGTGCCTCAGTAACACATTACATTAGGATGTATAATTTCCTCATTTCAGTTTCGTCTCATCATCTTAGGATCTTATTAATTTGAAAAACAGCTGTTGAAAACCATTAATTGGATGAGAAGCAAATGACCATTTCTCATGGCGACATGAAACCACTGGAGTGACAAGTGCAGATTAGCTGTCTTGCTTGGTTTTATATGTAATTTCTGCCTTTCCTTGTCTGACCTCTCAAACTCCTCTTGTCAACACTAGGGGGAATACAATATTATAAAACCGAATGGAAATCTGCAGTGGAAAGCATGAAGAATGTTTACTAAAAACACTCAGAAAATCATTTCAGCTTGACCACATAGGATCTGTTTTCTGTGTGTCTGTGCATCCATCTGGTCCCACAGCAACTGGAGGTACTGGGTGATTTTTCCAAGCCAAACTGAAATTTCAGAATTCCTACTGGTTTTGTGGAAAATAGCATGTGGCTAGAGGAGAAAAACCCCTGTTAATGGGAAGACAGATAATTCATCCCTGGGTCAGGCTGTGGGGCTATGGCTGGTCACCCCACAGGTAACTACACTGCATTATCCAGCTAGATACCTAAATATAGTATGGGAACATGCATTACCAGGAGCTATAGGAGGCATAAGAGAGGGGCAGAGGTATTGGGAACTCTTTGGGGCAGTGGGAGGATATGGTAAACTGCAAGACATAATCCCATGTTGTCCAGAGATGAAAGGATAGGACCACCAGTAAGCACTCTTCTCTTCTGTTCTGACACTCTTATTATGGTTCCTACTCCTCCAACGAAATGACAGAGAGGGAAAACTGAGTGACCAAGCTGTTACCACTAATTAGAAGTAAAGTCTTCCTGTGTTGGGAATGACTTTTTAGGCCTTCTTTGCTAATAAAGGAAAAGCAATACTGATTGCTTTATTTATTTTCACAGCTGACCTGTGAACTTGAACCCCTCACTGGTTTAACAGAATGCCAGAGCTGCCAGTCAGAAAGCTTCATTAACTACATTCCACTGTTAAAGATTAATGTGCCTTAAAACCAGGGATTTTTATAAATTATGAAATAATGTTTCATCTAAGAAAAGAAGGAACACAGGGTAACTATGATGCTTGTTTGTATATCTGAAGACAGTGGAACTTGCCTATGCATTGCAAAGAACTGAATAATCTCATCTATGACTCAATGATTAAAAATTACTTGAAGTTAAAATTACAATTATATTACACACTGAGCAGACTTTGTGTTAAAGAGTAATCTTGCCTCTGAGTATAAACACCTGGGTGTAACTTGGCAGCTTTTGTGACTGTGCTGTTAAACTGTGCTTTCTACTACACAGCGATCAGTTTAATTGAATGCTGGAGAAGATTTTTTTCTCTGGGATATCACAATCACTCCACAGTGGCAATGCAAGCAGGTGCCTTCAGATAACTTTATCACTGGCTTGTAGTGATAAAAAAGCTGGTGTTGTAACTTGTCAAAAAAGCAAACATCATAGAGACGAAATGTAGGATGTCCTATTCTGAATAAAGACTGAGAGATACATATCAAAGATACTATTAATTCCACCCAGCCTTATCTGTCTGAAAGGCAGCTACTCTAAGCTATTTGGGTAACCTTCTCCTGCTAAGAGATGTTTTCTCTGGAGGCTGAAGACACTGGTTTGCCCCAGTATAGTGTTTGAGCGAGATGAGATGAGATAAGATGAGATGAGATGAGATGAGATGATGAGATGAGATGAGATGAGATAAATAAAGTTGTAGAAAATTAATTCCTCTTCTTTCAGTGCAGGGTTCTTCCCTAACTCATATATCTAGACAAAAAGCTGAAGCAGTCACACAAATCTCCCTCAAATGTCTACCATACCACCCCACTTTAGGCTTACATTTTCTTAGGGATCTAAATGATGATGGTGTTCACCATGATTAGATTTGTAGATTAGTGAAACATCACATTCGATCCTTTGCTTTGATTTCCTGGTAGGAACAAAGCCAGTGGGCTTCTCACATTAATAACAGCAGCAGCACGGTGATGCTGCTGCTGGTTACAAGTCATGTGGCCAAGCTTCATGCTGGGGTCATTGCATTGTTATAAAAATACACAGCAAAAAGAAACATTTTACTAAGGCATGCGGGAGGTGTGTAAAACAGACAGATATGTGAGAACTGGGGAGCAGCAGGACAAACCAGTACTGAGACCACGTTCTCAGATATCCCCAGCCATGCAGGCAGCATGGCCAACAATTTCACAGTGTGTTCTGGGCCTGTTTCCAGAACTAAATGTAAAAGAAATACTTGGAGAGGATATGACTGTGACTCTATAGATTTTGTCCGATTTTGTGAGGAGTTTGCATGGCAACAGGCAATAAATGTCAGATGTATGTAAAGCACATGGTTTGTATCAGCAGAGCAAATGTTGTGCTCCATGACTTGGTAGTTGAATCTATTCTTGAACAGGGCAGGGCTAATGTGTGAAGGATGTAATTCATAGCTTCAGACAAAGTGGACACTGATGAAATGTTAATTGTTTTGCTATAAAGACTGATCAGGGTGATTGTCAGGTGAGATGATTTATTTAGACATTGGGACTTCAGGGTGAATTTGGTGTCAAAGTACTGTTGTGATGTGAAAGGGACAAGGCTGCAACAGACAGAAGAGCAGGAAAAGATGCAGGAAAATGCATCTTCTGCAGAATGCAGAAAAGCAAGTGACTAATGAAAGCTTGTATCTTGCAGATGGAGAGAAAAGAAGCTTGCTCTTCAGAGAGAAAAGAGGCAAAGTACAAACACTGTATGCTGGAGGGATAATAGAATATTAACCTGCAGCCTTTCACACCTCAGAAATGTAGAATGCCTTCAACAGATGAAGCAGAAAATAGGTGATATCAACCTAAAACTCTTTATTGGTATAATATTAAAAAAAACCCCCAAACCATATGGAGAATAAAGTCATAAATTATTTTGAACAATTTCCGCTTATGAGAAAAATGCATTTTTTTGTAGTCTTTGAAAATAAAATTTGAGCTGACATGTTAATTTATTAAAATACATGAAAAGCATTCATAAAAACTAGTCCTGTTGCCTATTCTGTAGAGCAGTGGGCATACAAACAGTTTCTGAGATCTCTGGAATGGTATTTATTGTCTTTTGCTGAATGTAGAATGTTTAATGATACTAACAGTTAAACCAGCTGTTACTCTTCATTTCTCTGATAACTTTTTTAGCAATAGGGTCAAACTCCCACTGTTTTGATCCATGGAAGAAGTAGAATAATCCTGGAAATGAAAAAGCATTATGTTATGGATACAAGAAATATCTTCATTCTGACAAATCCCCTTCGTACACAAAGGAGAGCATCTCTTAATTTCTGTCTTTTGCAGGATGCAGCAATAATGATCATCATAATTTCAGAACTTAAGAGCTTTAGAACTAAACTTATTTTACTTAAAAGCTCATTTAATTTACCTTTCTGTTGAAAAACAGCGTCAACCCTTTGACTAATTCCTGGAAATTCATCGACTGTCAGTCTAGGATAACCCTTCTCCATGGACTGGCTGTTTTCATCAAACCTAAATCATATGAAGGGAGACATGAAATTTTCCAGAGTTTAGACTTCAATCCTGCATAGAATGAAGCAGCTTTTAAGAGGTGCCCACCATCTGCAGTTTAGTTGGTTTCACTGGTGTTGCAAGAGAAAGTTGTGTTATTTACTTGCACACATGGCTGCAGGATGCTGGCCATTGTGTTTTCCATGAGGTTGTTTCTTGTTTGCTGATAAAGGTAAACACCTCCAAAGAAGCATCCTAAGTGAGAAAAACTGAAGGAAGACCCACACTTTTGATTCCAGGGATGGGAGCAATGTGACAGACAGTGCGTGGACACTGGACAGATTAATTCCTGCTCTAGAAGAACATAGTTATAGCATGAATTTTGACTCCTCTCAGATTTTTAAAAGATATTGTACATAGTCCTCTACTATCTGACAGATTTAGATGGAGGCAAGGAATCTGGCTTATTTCTAATACATCAAATTCTTCCTAACTGAGCCATGACAATTTTTATGAGATAGGGCTAAATTAAGGGAGTTGAAAGGAAAACCTAAAATGTTCTTCCAGATTTGAGGAACCCTCTCAGGGAAAAAAAAACAAAACCCAAAACAAACCCAGCAAACAAAGCCTTTACTTCACTTCTCCTTGGATACAAGAAATATTTTTCACAGGCATATGAGGCTGAGAGAATGAGTTACTAGGTAAGAAATGCCTATTGTGGTTTACTTGCATGCTATTGTCTTGTGACCAAGGCAGTAAAATAAGAATGCAAGCTATTGTAAATACTCTACCCAAATTAATCAAAACCAAAAAACAGGAAACCACAGGAATCTCAAAATCCAGATGATACTGTATGTATCACTGAGGAACCCCACAGTTAGTCACAATAAAGTCTGTGTGAACCATGTTTTCCCTGGTTGCCTGAGGAAGACCTTTGCAGCCACTGTCCTTGCACACAGAAGGAATCTTTCAGCTTCCCAAAGCTGACTTCTTTCTTCCCCTGACTGCTCTTTGGGTATCAAGACTCACTCATGCCAGTTTGGGAATAGGATTTAGAGGGAACCTACAGTTACCTAAAAGGTCTACTTTCTCTTTTATCACATGTTTAATTTTTATTCCGTTTATATTGGAGCTATTAATAGGAAAACATTTGTCAAGTCTTCTTACCTCCAGTACTTGTCACCTATGAAAAAGTCTGTCTTCCCTGTATTTTTATTACAAGCAGCTGCATCAACTTTCTTGACACCTTTAGGGAAGCCCAGTGTGTTGATATTCTTTGGATAACCAAGCAACACCTGATATCCACTGATAACCCAGAATTTGTTGCCTGTTAAGACAAATTAAAATATTCAGTTTTGCCAGTCATTTTCAGGCAGTAAATTATAAAAAGTACTCCTTTATTGTAGGTTGTAGGAAAACTAGATTAAATATTCTGAGATTTTATTTTACTTATTTGAAAATTTTATTTTATGCACAAATGCCTTCTGCTCACATAATTAAATTAAGAAAAAAAATAGAGAAAAATCTCATACTTCACCTTTGAAAAGTAGGATCTGATCTTTCGTGTTCTCATATGCAGCTTCAATACCAGGAGGCAGATTTGGCCAGAAGGCAGAAATTAATTCATGTTCAGCTTCTGAGTTATCAGGATATAGCCTCCATAAGTGCCTGATTTAAATATGAAACAGATTTGTAGTACATAACAAACCACAGAAACTTCTGTATGTGCAAAAGAATGTGAGCAACATTGTGACTTACAAGCTCTTTCTTGTCAGTGGAGCTACCTGGCTTGATGTGTCAGAAAGGAAATAACTCCCTGCACTGAAAGTGTTCGGTTTTTCATTCTATCTTCATTCTGGCATTTCATTGATACTGATTGATAAATGATCAGTTATAAGCAGCTGAATATTTCAAGTTTTTCCTGTACTGTATAGTAAGAGGGTTATAGAAGGCCAGGTAGGACTTACTGTAACCTTTTCAGCAGATAAATTCCCCAGATGATTTTGAAGTTACAGAGAGGATTGGCTCAAGTGTATTGTCAAACATGCTTATTTCTTAGTTTGTTAGCTACTTAGATTAGTAAAATTAATTGAACTCTTAATTAAATGTGCAAGGCCAAGTTGGATGGGGATCTGAGCAACTTGGACTAGTGGGAAGTGTCCTTGCTTGCAACTAGATGATCTTCAAGGTACCTTCCAAACTAAACCTTTATGTGATTGTCTGGAAAATTTTGCATCTTTAAGTCAAGTCACTACTCAGTATAACCATTTATACATTTGGGAATAAGCACTCATTGCTATTGAGGTGTTTTCTGGAAAAAAATGAAGCATATTTTTCAGGGGATCTTGTAAAAATATTAATACAATTAATATCTGCTAAAACTTTAATTTCCATGAATTGAAATCCATTGGTCTCATTGTAAATGCTGTAAATATGTGAACCACAAAAGTATTTTGTCTTTTTATAAATCAAAAAAAATTAAACCCCATGCAGACAAATATATCAATATTTACCTGCCCTTTAGAAAAATGACTTCTTGTCGGAGTGTAGTTATAGCATCGAAAGATATCTGGGAGCCACAGATTTTAGGTGAGGTAGGGGTGGTTGGCCGTTTATCTGGGGCATTTGGTGGGGATCCTGAGGGAGAAATTTTGGAAAGAATACACCAAATTGTAGAAATATTTAGGTTTCCCCACCTTGCTCTTTTTTAAATATAATGCTAATATGATTAAATTTATGATGAAACTTTGTGAAAGAGATTATTGCTTACCTTTTTTTCTAAAGCCATGGATTTTACTCACCATAAATGGACTGAATGCCACTTATATCATCTGGAGAGAGGGGAAATTCACTGGGGCTGATGTAGGCATAATTAGGGAACATGAGAGCCCTCTGATCATTAGAATGGGAGAGACCCAGGGCATGGCCAAACTCATGAGCAGCAACAAGGAACAAGTTGAACCCTTATGAAAAGGATAGAGAGCAGAGATCAGTCAAATTTTAGTCAGTAAATGACTGATACGATCACAACATCAGGCTATTGCTCAGTAGCAGTTTTCATACAATATATTGATGTTCACTGGGGAATGCATCTAGGTGAACATATTTTTCTGTATGACAAGACTCTGGTCTTCCCCCACTAGAAGGGAGAGACTTTTGACCCTCTTGTTTTCTGTTAGCTACTGCAAGTGTGTGTGTGGGTGCAGCTCTTTGGAATGTCCTGGCAGGGTTTCCTGGCTGAGGTAGGACAGATTAGATAGTGAGTCAGATCAAACTAACAGCTCTCCAGGGCAAGGCAGGTGGACACACTCTGTGCTCACTGCAGGTATCAAAGTGTCACTCTGTGTGTCACTCTCCCTCCTACAAACCTGAGAAATAAAGGTGAGATCATGAATAGACAAGGAAAAATAAAATGTTAGCAGAATACTTTACCTTTCTACCATTGGGACTTTAAAGCATATGGTTTCTCTAGACGTTTATCAAACAAAATAAATTTTAAAATATTATGCTTCTGCATGCTTATTCCAAGTGAAATATGTTAACACAATAAAGAAATAAAATGGAGCTTCCTTCAACCTTTTTCCCTCCAAGTAACACGCCTTTCTGAAGATGATCATCTGCCCTGCAGACCGAGATTCAGAAATATCAACAGATTTAATGAAGATCACAAGTCTGTGGCAGAGGGGAGGACTGGTCATTGATTGCCCAAGAAATGCTGGCTGAAGCCAAGACATTCATTTCTCAAAAACCCAAACAAAATAAAGCCTCATTTTTTCCACACATATTTCCAGTCAGTCCTCCCCTCTCACGAGTCTTCTGAGCGCTCCAAGTTCTGCAATGTCTGGCTGCTGGAGCTGTGCTGCTGAGGAACAGCAGAAAAACTGTGGTTGACCCATTCAGTCCCAGTATGGGGAAAACATTACATTTAATCATGTGATATGTCCAGCATTCAGTCCTCTCTGTTTTTCCAGCACAATAAACCCACAGTCTCCTCCTTGTGCAGCTGTTTTACAGCACTTTTCTGTTCACTAGCCCCTTGTTCTTCCTGACCTCAATCTCCTCAAACTGCTCTTATAGTTAATGCAGTGTTTCATCTCAGTCTCTTCCTTCAGTTAAATAAAATCAGAATGGAATTTATTCATCTGTATAACACCTTTTTTGAACCTACCAGCCGAGCCTGTGGTCCAGTCTTCGTCCTCGTCAAAGTGCACATCACCACCTAAACCAGTGCCAGGTGGAAAGGCATGAGCAAGAACGCCCAGGGGGCCATCAAAATAGCGAGGGCAATGTCCATGAACTAAATAATATGAAGTTGAAACAACAGTGAGCTTTGGTTATGACTATTGAAAAATCTATTAATTAATTTTATCACTGCGTGCAGTATTCATTTTACCTTTGGTCCCAAAAGCAATCATTATATCTGCTATTCCCTTATGAATTCGAGTGAAAATCAGCGGGGTGACAGCACTCCACACTTTAAATGCCTTCTCAACTGCTTTATCCACATCCTCCTTGCTCATATCTGGTGTGTAGTTTACAATTCTATAGTTACAAGAATTCAAACATAATATTTAGTATTTGCAAAAAAGAGAAAATCACTAATATAGTTAATAAGATGAACAGAAAATATAAGAAACAATGTAATATGTAAACAAATAGTTCCCAAGATTCATCTTGGGCTGAGTGAGTTTTATATGTGAAAACTGAGTGTGTTTGAATATGTGATAACTGTCCAATATATCTTTTTCATAAGAATAGTTATCATGCATAGCTAACAGCTGTGGAGAGAAAAACATTTTTGTATTCTTAACAGAAAACAATAGAAGTTATATTTAAATATAACAAATTTGGATACCCACAAACCTTAAAGTTAAACTCAAAAATACTACCTGTATGTCAGGTTTTTTTTTTTCCATCCGGGCAGGGTGAAGCCATAGAGACCCACATCTGGAACTCCACACCTGGGTTTCTTCATCATTTCCAATGTCTCATTATCCAGTTTTTCAGTCACTTTTAAACCAAAAAATTGTTGCATTTTCTGAAGTTTTTCAGCTGCAGATTCAGCATTTATTTTCCATCCAAGATTTGGATCTGGCTCAACAGCATAGAATTTATTCAAATAGTTCTAGTGAAAAAAAAAAAAGTGACACATTTCACATTTTGATCTGTTTCTTGAGCAAATAAATACCTTAGGACTGATGGTTGTGTAGGTTGCTGGCAAAACCTTCTTCCTGTGATTTTGGAGCACAACAAATGTTTCCCTGAGGATCATAGCTAAACAGGAACAGACAACATTGTCCTGACTCTTATTAACTTGATATTTTCAGTTTGTACAGATTTATCCTACTTTAGTAAAGTATGGGCATGAGTTCTATGCAATAGTATTGTCTTGGAAAGGCATCAATTTGCTGCGCTACTGGAACACACAGAATAGGTCTAAAAATAGAGGGCTCAAAAGATCCCACATATGGACAATGCAGTTACCTGTACAAGCTTTGCATCTTCTTCATTGTGTTTCTCTGGGTGGATGGGAAGAGCACCAGAAACAGCTGTGCATGTTACAAGCCAAAGTGAAAGAGCCTTCATTTTCACTCTCATCCCTGTCCTGGCAGGAGAGCTGTCTGCTTTCTGCTCCATGTGCCTCCTTTCTCACCTCCCAGTTTGTATGGTTATGGGGTGCTTTGGAGAGTCAGCTGTAGACTGACTCAGAGCTCATCATGCTCTGATTATCCCCACACAAGTTATAACACTGTGCAGACCAACACAATAAAACTTAATTGAACCCATCCGACTTCACAGTCATCCGAAGTCAGTTGGGATTTGAATCTGTCTAAGGAGCTTGGCTACCCTTTCAAAACTGGCATTCAATTTCAGTTATTTTATACTGACTTTGACAAATCTGAGCAATTTCATGCCAGATTACGTGGTGGACAAATGCAAAACCATTTGTGTGTCCCAACACACCTGTGTAAAATGGGATCACCAAATATAGAGGTACTCTACATTCTCCACCTAGAAAATAGGAATTGTGCATGAGGGATGAATCCCATAAAAAAGAAAACAAAATAGACTTTGGGAGAAATTACTGTAAGCAGATTGTTTTTTTTTTTTTCAAATTGATTTATGATGAACATGCTAATTCCTTACTCACCTCTTTCTGGCAATTTTTAAAGCAATGCATTTCTTTTAAATTATTCTGGTGGAATCCAAGATATGCATAAATAAGATTGATTTTACCTTATATTGAGCCTAAAGAATGTGAATATTCTTATATCTGTCTTCATCTATCTATCTATCTATCTATCTATCTGTCTATCTATCTATCTATCTATTTGCCATTTCATCACTAAAGGTTTTTTTCAGTTTAACCACATTAGCCGCAGGGCATATGATTATTTCCTGTCTTAAGTAATTCAGAATAAGAGAAGTTTCAAGAGTCACACAGGCTGTGACAAATTATGGGATTTCACCCTGTTTCAGCCAAGCACCTTCCTCTTCCACTGGCAGCCAGTGGAGATGAAGGTGTTTGACACCTCAGAGGAGCTCTCACAGCACGTACTCAAATTTTACAAAGCTGTTGAAAAAAATGCCTTCACATTGGACCGTGGCTTTTTCAGGAAATCCATGCTTCTGGTTTTTGGCTTTTTTGCTGTCCCTTCCAGCCAATTTTTCTCCAGCTGGAAGCATTAATGGTGAATATTTTCATCCTGATATCTTCGTTGTTAAACTTGTTGTTAAAGGCATTTCTCAGCTACTTAAAAAAAACCCCAACAAGCCCTTCTCTTGATTATTATCATTGCATTGTATGGGTCCCATTCAGTTCTACATGTATTTGACCATACTGATTAGATTTCTGTTGATACAATGAACATTTAGACAGCTACCTAACAGACACCCATGTTGTGAACAATTAGGAATGTCGAGTCCCTGCTGTTATAGTGTTACGGTCATGGCCATGCTGCAGCACTATTTCTTGTTCCTGGGATGCTCTGTGTAACATCATCAGTACTACTGATGTGATAGGCAGTCAGCTTTCTAGGTCAAAACAGGGGTCACATTGCTGCTGTCCTCTTCACATGCTGAGGAGAAAAGAAGTCATGGGGTAGTTCAACATCCACCAACTCTAATAAATGTCAAAAATAAGCATTCAGAAACTAGCCAGAAGCTGCTTGTACAACTTCTTCTTTTCCCAGACACCAAGGCCAGCTATAGACATGCTTGTGAAACATTGCTTGTGAACCTTTTCCGGTGTCTCTCCCGTGGGCAGTGGGAACTGGCTGCTGTGTTATGTAGATGGCCATGTTGTGAAACCCTGTTAGTGTTTTCTGTGATGTAGATCTCCATCATTTGTCACTCAAATGTCTTCTGAGCAAACAATAATATTAGCAGAAATTAAAAATGTAGTTTAAATTAGAGGTTTCAACTTCTCTACATGGAATGAAGACATTGTAGAGGTCAGATGACTTGATTTTGGTTTGGTTGAATCACTCTCCAGAGATAAGTATTTCTCTGTTTTCTGTAGAAGAAAGCTTAATTAATAAATGCATAAATTTAGATGCAGCTGATCTTAACCTAGCTGCTCTTATTGTCTCTATCCTTCAATGCAACATGGCAGACAGCTGTGGGGATCTGATAGCCACAGTGGGAAGCAGGAAAAACACTTCTCCCAGTTAATATTGAATCTCCCCATAGTCCTTGATTTTTCTATCAAATTAAACTAATATCAGCTGAAATGTGTTTTCCAAAAATGTATTCTAGTGCCATGGGAAAATACTTTTCATACAAAAGTCCTGAACAGTATTTGTCTTTTGTGACATATGCATGAACACAATCAGACTGTAGCACCAAGGTCATTCCCTCTAGCTTTGAAACCTTTGAGACAAACAAATATATCCATTTAAAAACATAAGACAGATTGCTAAAAAGAAAGCTACACTGGTGGCTGTGATCCAGAACGTAGAGGGGACCTGTGGCTTCTAGACCCATAGTTGGAAGCCAGTTGGAGACCTTTAGGCACCTTAATGGCAGTAAAGAAGTGCTCAGGCAGAAGAGTTGCACCGATACTCTTCAGGCTCAGTCCTTCTACAGAGCTAATAAAATGGAATTGTTACTCAGCCTGAGTGAAAAACAGGGGCCAAAGGCAAATGGTCCACATACTGTCTTTGACTCCTCATGGACTTTTAGCAGACTGCAGTGTGTGAGGGCAGGACTCAACCATGCCAACACAGGTCCCTAGGGACAGTGTGACCTCTGTGGGCCTTTGGGAAGTGATGGGCTCCCAGGAGTCCTGTTTCATACCTGCATGGGTTACTAGGAGGCCTTACAGAGCCTCTAATGCACTAAACATATTTAGGGAATTGAATTCCTGGCTGGGCCAATCTGTCTTCCTGATGCCATTAGGATTAGGCTACAGGGCTACAATTACACACCACACACGTAGCAGAGCCCTGGGGAGGGGTGCAGTATTTTAACATAGTACAGTAACTAGCAAATAGAGGAAAACTTATTAAAAGGGAAAAAGAAGATGACAGGCAATTTTATGGACAAAACACCCTAATTCCTAATTCCTGAAAGCTGCTTTGTGCCTGAATGAAGACAAGAGTGGCTGGCACCAGATGTGCCCTCCTCTTCATAGTGTGGCTGGGATGGAGCAATCGCTGCGCTCCCTCCGGCAGGGGAAATGTGCTCTCACACAAGCACGGGACAGATTTCTCACAAAGGAATCACTTCATGCTGAGCTCTCGTCTTCCTGCTCATGGGAAATTCACAAAGTGAGTTTCAAAACTGTGTCTGGCAACTAAGATTTGGACAGGATGCAAAAAGGAACAGGCTAAAAATAGTCTGTGTATTAGTGTATTAGAAACTTCATTGTATTTTTAACTCATCATTATCCATGGTCTGTAAATCACCCTTTATCTCTCTTTCCTCTAAAACATAACCACCTCCTTACCCCTCATGCCCCATTTAACATTTTCACTGCCCTATGAATGCTTACCACTATTTGCTTCTAGAGAGGGACTAGCATTCTAGTCTAAATCTGAGCTCTTTTGACATCGCCTTGAGATCCTATGCTTTTACTTCATATCTGCAGGGAACATATGCCCCCAGTTTTTATTTTGTAATATAAATTGTACTAGTAAGAAATATTATCTTTACTTGTAAATCTTGTGTTATATTTGTAGACCATTTCTGCTGAAAAAGCAGAACACAACAAAATCAATTTAGATTTATATTCCTCTAAAATAATTTTTGGTTTAATTGTCATTCATATTGAAGAACTAGTACCTATAACACCTTGTGAAAACAGGATTCAATAAATGAACTTCTTAATTAAAGCTTTTGATTTGCTGAAATTTATTTCTTATTATTTTGTAATATTTTCTTAGGTTTTATAAAGTATATGAAGACATTAATTTTCAATTATACAGTTTCTTATCTTTGAATAGTATTAAGACTGATCTATAATGAATTTAATAAAAATAAGAACTACCAAATCTGTTCTGTATTTATGAATGATAAAATTTAATAGCTTTCTAATACAGACAGATAAAAAATGAAAAAAAATGAAACAGATATGTTTTTATGAGACTACTGCACATTATTTCCTCAAAATACAATAACTTTTATTCCCCTAACTTTAAACCTTCATCTGAAGTCTGTTGAATTATACAAATAAAAAATATAATACTTTTTGTTCTGTTCATATGGCTTCTAATGTTATCAGCTGAGCTACAAAGACTAAAGAGAAAGTGAATAACCCTTCAAATACCATTTTAATTGAGGGCTTTTGCAGAAAATATGGTTAAGCTGGAAATCAAGCTGCCCTTTTTATGAATCTTTGAATCAGAGTTTTTTTTGGCCAAGAATTTTAATATTTTAAACAAACTTCTTGGTTCTCTAACCCGCTGGAATTAGGTGGGATTTAGTAACTACTGGATTAGTAAGAGAGTAGAAAGAGCCTTGATTAAAGAAGTTTAGTTTTTCATTATATGATGTGGCTACCTTTGAGAGCAAGGGACTTATTTGTTATCTCAGGGGTCCTTTCTAATCTTTATTTCTGCATTTCTGGACTTGGAACCAGTTCCTAAATCCAAAAACATGAGAATATTCCTTCTCCCCTGCCCCCCCCCCCCCCCCCCAGTTGTAAATATGTACACCTTGGAGTGTAGTTGAAGAGGGGAAGCAGGGAGAAAAGTGGAAGTAGATCTGTACACTGATGATAATGAGCCCCAACTAATTAACATCAAATTTTCACCAGGGTTTTTGAAGAGTGGGGTGTTCAGAGACAAGTGTATCCTCCTTTCTCTGTCATTGAGAAAAAACCTGACATTTCCTGCCAGAATACATTTTTTAGTGTTTGAAAGCTAGACTTGGCTCTTGAGCATCAGGGCAAAAAAGACATCAAGAACAAAATTTTATGAGAAACATAATTTATTAGGAAGCTTGACCATTACAGGAGAAGTTGTGATAAATTATATAAATTTATTTGGCTTAAAATAAATAATTATTAAAACTATATTGCTATAGAATTTGAACAGAAATCTGTTCTGACCTGAGAATCATGAAATGCTGAAAAATGCAGCAGATAAAAACATTCAGTGTGCATATGAAAAAACCATTGCAATTAACAATTAAACCAGCTGGTGCTCTTCATTTTTCGAACAATCCGGTTGGCACGAGGATCAAACTGGAACTGGGTTGTTCCATGGAAGAAGTACACATAGCCTAGAAGTAAAATTTTATCCAATTATTTAATAGTTGACTTTTACCAGTGTTTTGAAAAAAAAAAAATCCCCATTCTAGACAGTCCATGTATACTTGATATTTTTAATTTCCTTTTCATTAAGGTAAATAGCAGCTTTTTGAAAAAGTTATTCTGTTTGTAGAAGCAGAAATATTCACATAAACACAGGTTAAAGGTAAGTTTCACTCACCATCTTTCTGGAAAGCAGCATCAACCCTGCCAATGTTTCCAAAGTCAGAGACTATTTTCCTGGGATACCCATGATCCATGGATTTTTTGTTTTCATCATATCTTAGAAGAAGAAATGTCATTACAATTTATGAGGAACAGACATTATTGAGAAAGTCAAAAGCAAATTCTTACATGCAACTCTACTGTTACTAAGAAATCTCATAGAGATTAACTTAAGTAGCTTTTGATTCTTCTTATTAAGTTTCTCTTAGAGATTTCTCAGAGATTTAAAAATCTTACCTGTGGTAAAGTTTGTCACAATATTCCCAGGGACCCAGGAAACACAGGTTTTGTGAAATTTCAGAAATTTATTTATGTATTTCTGGAGTATCAGAGCCTTAGTCATAAAATGAATTTCTATTTCAAGGCACTGAATATCCAGTCAAACATAAAAACAAAATATAAAACTTCAGAGAAGACAGTAGCACAGTCCTGAACTATAGTTGAGTTAGTTTCAATAATGGACTTAAACAAAATTGGTCTCTGAAATTTGTCATGAGCTTCCACTAGAAACACAAGAAACTTTAAAATTGGAGAATACTTATAATTACTTCACAGAGGAATTAAATTATAGCACTTTGCACTGTTGGTTCATTTTGCTTGAAAAGTGAATTAAAAGTGGATGCTATCACAGCATAGCACAAAAAAGCAGCACTGTTGTGGAACAAAAGTGAGTAATGTAATAGAAATTGACTCTTTTTACTGGTATTTTCATTCACACAGAAGTACTTATAATACTGCTACAGGAATCTAATGTTTGGGGAAAAAATTCTGATGAAAGGGTGACGTTTTCTAGGAAATCCCTAATTTTTTTTAAAGAAACACATTTAAATTTCTGGAATACACCTGGTTTAAACATTAATCCACTCAAACTGTATAGTAATAGATCAGTCCCCAGGGAAATGAAAACATGTCATCTTGTAAATGAACATTAGGTCTTACCTCCAGTATCTGTCAGCTACAAAGAAGTATGTTTTCCCTGTGGCTTCATCATTGTAAGCTGCATTAACTCTTTTAACAGTCTTTGGGAGCCCAAAGCGATAGATTGGTTTGGGATAGCCAGGTAGAACATCATATCCCCTGATGACCCAATATTTATCCTCTGAAAAATATGAGCAAGTTTCATTTGTTTTTGCTATTTATAAAATATTTTACCTGTGTTTTAGATGTCTGGAAGACAATGTATCTAGATGTTATATTATTCTTTTCAGTTCACTGCTTTAGAAAATGTTTCTAATTCTTACACTGGGACTAAATAATGAAGACAAGGAAAAGGGCTTTTCTTTTTATCAATAAAACATTAGAATCATGAGGTGTGTTGGACAGAACTATTCCCAGAAATGAAAAAAATGAATATAAGGCATATTTCTGGATAACAATCTGGGGAGGGCTAGAGGTTGATGAGTTAATCCATTGATGTTGGATTTGTTAAATAAGAGGAATTTGTTAAATTAATATGCTATTTGATTATACATCCATATAATATTTTGAAAACTAGGCAATATATATCAAATTAAACCATTAAGGAAAACAAATGTCTAATCAAAATGCTTTGGTAATTTTAGATGCCATGAACATACTTATATATGGTAATACGTCATATACTATGGTATGTGCATAATGAATTTATTTAAGATATATGTGCATAATGAATTTATTTAAGATATTTCAAGGGATTTGAGACCTTGAAAAAGAAGGACTGATTGTTCAGTGAACGATTTTTCCTCTCACAGTACAATTTTCCACCAAAATATTTTTTGCATTTTTTTCAAAATACAACAAATACTAATAAGCATATCAGTAAGTGTAGCATAAAAAGGACTGTATTTGTCAATTGAATTCAGTAAAAATCCTTCTGCACAAAACGAAGTGCTGTTACCTGAAGAGAACTAGACCTGAAGAAAGGTAGCTCTTTTCATAACTTGTTTTTTCAGGGCATTAAGTATAACAGAGGGGAAATTTTTCTAGATTATGACCTCTTGAGATCCGTTCCAGCAATACGACCCTCTGCTAATTATTTTCAGAATTGTGAGATTATCTGTTCAACTTCCTTAAAAACACTTTAACATCTGTAACTGCATTGTTTATAAGAAGCAGGAAGTAACAGGTCAGAAACAGTGGAGACCTGATTCAATTACCTTTAAAAATTGTAATTTCATCTGTCTCAACGTTTTCATAAGCAGCTTGAATTCCTGATGGTAACCTTGGCCAGAACAGTGAGATAAAATTGAGCTCTGTCTCTGTCCTTTCAGGATGTTTGCGCAGCATGTATCTGTTTTAAACAAAATTTAAGTCATAAAATAATTCCACTCCTATAAAAAATTCAAAATAATTATTATAGCTCCTGGAGTACAACAGAGAGGAGATGTGAATACCCTGTCCACTGAGTGTTAAAGAAATCTAGAGCAAAGACATTGATAATTTTAGCACCTCAATTATGTGCTAAAAATTCAGCAAACTGAATATAAGACCTTCTCTGTAGGGCAATAAGTCTCAGATGTCCTTCTCCCTGGCAGTGCTTTCACTTCTGTCCCTGCTCCTGTACTGAGGATGAGTATGGGGTCCATGGACACATTGCTACCAGATACATGAGTGCTCTTGCTTTGCTGTTTTTTTGAATCAGTTTCAGAGATAAGTGTGTCACAGAGTTGGGCACAGTCACAGGAAAGCTGGTAAACAACCCACAAGCTCCTGCCACCTTCCCTGCTCTTGTCAAACAGGGCTCTTTGGATTAATGATCTGAGAATTATCTTCTGGTGCTTCTCTTTGTATTACGTTCCAAAAGGACAGTTTTCCCTCATGGATTTTTTTTAAACTAGTGAATATTTTAAGGAAATAATATATATGCTTATTGTTGTTACCTGCCCTTGAAGAAGAATATTTCTCCACGTAGGGTAGTAATAGAATCAAATGTCAGATTTGGGTCACAAGCGTCTGGAGTTACGGGTCCTGTTGGCTGCACAGCAGCATTAGCCCGTCCTGTAGGATGAGTACTTATCATTTAGTGTGGAGAAATATAAGGAGAGTGTTCAGAAGGTCTCTGAGGACCCAGAAAACATGTTTTATACAGAAAGAAAAAGGACATAATTTCAAAGTAAGAGTCTGTCATTAAATGAAGAATTCTAATGTTGATAAAACCAGTTGTGTTCGTCTTTTAAAAATGAGATTTTTGCAGAAGTGGACTTCAGCTGAAGTTAGCTTGCAGGAATTTTCTCCCTTTTTTTATCCATTTTTCAGAAACTGATAAACTTCTCATTTTGGTGGAATATTAAATACCTTCATTTTACCATTTACCAGCCTCCCAAGTAAAAATATTAAATAAATATATTATTTCTTACCATAGATGGCCTGAATCCCATCAATGTCATCCTGAGGAAGACGGAATTCACTGGGGTCGGTGTAGGAGTAGGTTGGATACATCAGTGCTCCAGGATCATTTGAATGAGACAGGCCCAGTGAATGGCCAAGCTCATGGGCAAGAACAATGAACAAGTTGTAGCCTGTAGGAGGAAAACCATATGAAACAGCATAAAATCTGTTTCAGTACTTGGCATGACTAACTAAATGGGAAACTAATATACACTAGAGGTACTGTAAGTAATCCTATCATCATAAAAACACAAAAACATTGTTACAGAAGACCTGTATGAGTATGTAAAGAATGTTTGGCGTTAATTGTGTTCTCATTGTCATTTCTCTAGTGTCCTTTTTTCTTAAACATGAGTTGTTTCCCCTGCTATCACATAAACTGCTCACATCAAGGATCATGCCCAGGATGAGGGATTGTTGGCAGCAATCCAACAGAAAAAAGAACTTAAAAACAAACAATGACATTACAGTTTTGGTGATAATTGGAACAACCTAGTTAGCACTAAATTTTGAAGTGTTAGATTAAGAACAAGAAAGCATTTGCCTTCAGAAATCTACCAACAGATTTCCCTGTATCCAAGTTTTAGCTTTCCTCTGAACAGAAAAGTATCTTAAAGTGCTGACCCTAAAATCATTATAAACCTTTATGACATAAATATTTATATGAAATTATAAATGCCACTATGATCTAAAAAAATCTATTTTCTTCAAGTTCATGCCTAAAAGTAGCAGTAAAAAACAACAACAAAGAAAGGGCAAGCAATTATAAATTAAAAGTTCTGTCCCTTTTGGTCACTTTTCTGCCTGTAGCCAGGCTCATTAAATAGTTAACATCATGTGAGGTAAGACCATATGAGGTTAAAACTGTATAGATTCAGCTACAAAAGTTACCTCTTCCATCTTTTGTCCAAGCTTCCTCCTCATCCATATGCACATCTCCACCAAGACCTTCACCAGGCTGGAATGCATGAGCCAGCTGTCCATTGGGACCATCAAAAGGAGAATTGTCACGGTGGTCTAAAATGAAGAGGTAAAAAATTAGTTAATTAGTAATTACTAAATTACTTCTACAACTCCAGATGCATATTTAATATGCTGCATTATCACTGTTACCTCTATAAGCAAAAGAGATCATTATATCGGCTACTTCGCCCTCAACCTTTTGGAATGTCAATGGTGTCACGTTGCTCCAGACATTGAGAGCTCTTCTGACTGCTTCATCTACATCAGCTCGTCTCATCTTTGGGGTGTAATTCAAAATCCTTCAAAGAAAACCCAACACATAATACATTGTTTAGAAAATAGTTGAAATGTCAGCATTTTAGCTGAAATACAATTACTTTTGAAAAAAAATCAAAATATCTAAGACGTATCTTTCATGAATGAAAATTAATAAAGGCTTTGTTTTTTATACTGCCTTCTAAAGTATCTGTCTTCTTCCAGAGATCACTAAAGCACTCTGTATGTCCATATATGGCATAATATAATTCCTTCAGACCCCTCCACCCCAAAGTCGATGTGCTAGATTTATACCTTTTTGAACCAGATTAGGAAAGATTACCTGTATGTCAGATTATTTCTTTTCCATTTGGGATTCCCTGGTGTGAATGCATATTGCTCTACATCAGGTACACCACATCTGGGTTTTTTCATCACCTCCAATGTGTCAAGATCAGGTTTTCCAGTCACTTCTAGTCCGAAGAACGACTGCATTTCCTTGAGCTTTGCAGCAAGGGAGTTTTCACGACCACGTCTTAAATGGGGACGGTGATCCTTTTGAAGGTCATAGAAATTCTGTAGATAACTCTGAAGCAGAGTTAAAAAAAAAAAAGAGCATTGTGACTTATCAGTACTGTCTTTGGTCACACTTAAAATTTACTAAGTAATCTTAACCTATTCTCATATTGACATGCCAGGACCAAAAATAACCTCTTTTCTTCAGTACAACTTTCCTATGGTTTTTTGAATTTGCTGTTTCACTGATGAAATATATCAAGAAATGTCTTGAAAAATCTAATATTTACTATTAATAATGAATTCTACAGTATTTACTGTACTCAATTACTCTAACAACAAAGCTCACAAGGAAGCTTATAACTGGTCTCATGCAAGGAAATTAAGGCTGCCAGTGAAGCTGGCAGTCCACACAGCTGGGACTCCCACCAAAGAAGGTGACTACTGCTAGAGAGTCAGACTTGGCAAATCATGCCTTTTATTTTTAGCTACAGAATATGATACTAAAAACTCAGGCCTTCCTACTAAATTTCAATAATTTTGTCTACAACAACTTATGTTGTGTCTATGTGAGTTCCATTTTTCCAAAATATGCTGCAAGAGATCTCTTCAGCCAAAACACAAAAAACCCTGCCTGCTTCAAGAAAGTTTCCCTCCTTATAGTATTAAGACCAGGCATATCACAAGTTTCAGACCACATTCTGAAATGTAAATTGCTGCTGAGTTTGACTGTTCCTGCTAGAACTCATGCCTCAGTAGTTTTGTTATTACTTTACTGGCAACATCAAAAGTGAAGTATACAATATTCAGATGACTTCTGGGTAAATAAGTTCCACATAGTTTTAACACATTTTCTAGCTGTTGGGAAGAGCTTTCTCCTAAAACCTCTGCAAAATGGCACATCTTTAGTTCCCACCCATATTCTGTGAATTGCAATTATAGTTATCACTCAGAATACCTTCTGTTTCCCTTAGATATGCACTTACCTCTACAAGCTGTAGGGTTTTTCCTTCATCTTCTGCTTCTGGAGCCACAGGAAATGCAGAGGAGACAGCCACATATAGTGACAGGAGAATTGCAAAGGTCTTCATCCTCATCTAAGGTTGTGTGCCTCAGTTTCACTCTTGAGCTACTGAGCAACACTTCTCAGCTGTGTTTATATAGCTGATAGTAAATCACTGACAGCCTGACTCATGCTGTATAATATCCTCTGATTAGTAAAAATGATGCATAGCAGTTTCATCATCAGGTAGTGACACAAGGTGTTTAACTAATATTACTATCCTCATTTTGCCCAAGTCTTCTGGTTTGGCCAATTTTATAGCATGCTTAGCAAATAAGGAAATGTTTTTCAGGTAAAATGTTGAGCTACATTTAATTTTTTTTTTGAATCATGAACTTGGACTATTTATGGCACAAGGTTTTTACAAACTGGAGAAACAATGAGAAATAAGATTTAAGAGCAATATAATAAATTTGTGATAATTAATCAAATTATGCTACATATGATTTAATCTTAAGCAGACTATATAATATTATGCAGCAAAATATAACATCAAGATAAAAATGACAGTACGAAGAACCAATCTTTTTAATGGCATAACCAGCAGCATAACTCCAGGAGGACTGTCTTCTAACAGTGATCTAACAGGTCTATGTAAAACAATCTTATGATGTTAGCAGAAGTGAGTGCTAAAATGATTCAACAGTTTTTCCCGATATGAACAATTTTGGTCACAATACTGGCATGTGTAATCTAGGTTTTCATTTGTATAGTAAGTAATATTTCTACTCTTGCCAGCATGGATAAGGTCTCTGCTGCAATAGTGTGTTTTGATTCAGGCAGAGTGAGATCATGAGAGGAAAAGACACCATGAAAGACAACAGGAATTTTCATCAGTGTGGAAGAAGATGAAAGTAACCATTTTTTTCCCTGTGATCATTATTTCATAGAAGGAAGAGTGAGATGAGCCATGATAAAAGCTGGTAAATATATGGAAGTGTTTTTAAAAAAATTAGCAGCCTCCAGTCTCCAAGACCCTAGTGTGGTCTTAAACAACAGTGATTAAGTTTAGATTGGGATTCAGCTGCCTGAACATTAGTGTTATCTGAAATTCTCTAGGGACTTACAAATGATCTGCATTTGCCCTGGAATGATGCAGGTCTCCATAGCTCCTGTGCCATGGTAGCCAGCCCTGGGTGGGTGTCTGAAATAAAAACAAATGAGTAATCAAGTGGAATCTGCTTTAAGTGTTTTGTTGTGTTGATATCTGTAAGTTATTTAGGTCTCCAAGTTCCCATTTTGGACAATGAATTCCAGCGAGTGATTCAACTGACCACATTAAATGGACTTCTAGATGAGAAGAATTGCTCTTAGGACATTGACTGTATTGGCCAGGTCCTTAGCAGTGATAAGAGAAGTTTAAATAACCTGGACAGTGTAGACCCCTAAACTGAGGGAAACATTTCTAACTGCAAGCATCAGAGTAATTGGCCTGAAGGGAATGTGTGTTTGCTAACTCTGCAGGCTGTCAGGTACAGGCTGAATATCTTTCAGGATGTTTTTGATATTTCTGTCCTTATTGGAAGTAAAGACCCTCCTTGTAAACCTTAAAAGAGAAACAGTAAATGTTAGTATGAGAAGGAGAAATACAGATAAATGTCATTATTTTAATTATGCTGGGAAATTCTTCACTTTCCCAATATCATGAAAAAGAATCTATTTCATATGAGATGCATATGAGAGTACATCCTCACTGTTGTTTATCAGCCCCTAATTACATCTAGGTTCAGCAGAGCTTACATTGCTCCTGGGAAAAGTACTTTCCAAGGCAGCCAGTGGAAGGACTAGAAAATCCTGGACTTCAGCACTAGCTGTGGGAGCTCTTTGTGCATTTGAGGAGTGAAAAATTTTAATCAGCATCAGGAAGAGGAAACAGAAGCAGTAACGTCCCCCTGTCTTGGGAATTTCCATGGTGTTGGGCTACAAAGTTGTCTCCCATTTCACCATCTGCATTGACTTCTTACTGCGTGTCCTTCAGCACCTCCTTCAAGCTCCCGTGAAGCCACACTCAAGAGAAGAACGGGTTTCAGTTATCTGCTTTCCCATGGTGTGGCAGCTAGAACAGCACCACCTTCTCCTTCTCAAGCACTTGCCTTCTGACAAAGGCTCAAATCCCAACAGAAGGAGACCAAGGAGACCAAATGCCAAAATGAAACTGAGACCTCATCAGAGGAGGAAGTCTCATGAGAGCTGTTACTGAGTGACAATTAGTGTCTGCACAGTTCCTAATTTTTCTCACAGGACCATTTTGTTGCACCTACATTTGACTGGCACTGCTTGGCCTCTCACTAAACCACATTTCCAATTATTTTCCTATGTGAGTGGCTCTATCTTGTCTGGGGGATCTCAGTGAGAGCCTCTGGTGTGGGACTGGGCCTGGAGGCCTCTGTGGGTGTGACTGGAAAGACACCAGAGTGCACACAAGTCCATTGGGTACATATGTACATGTATATGTACCTGTTGGGATACAAGCACAGCCTCACTGCTGGACCTGGGGTGAGGGAGCTGCAGCAGCCTCAGGTATGTCAGGGTACCAGATCTGGACAATTCCAAACACACTGTCCCTGACTGGAGTTTGTTTAAAATCATAGAAATTTAGAATCATAGAATGGCTTGGATTGAAAAAAAACCTTAATGGTCATCTTGTTCCAACCCCTTTACCATAGGTAGGAACACCTTCCACTAGACTAGATTACTCAAAGCTCCATCCAACCTGGTCTTGAACACTTCCAGGGATGGGACATCCACAACTTCTGTGGCAACTGTTCCAGGGCCTCACCACACTCCAAGTAAAGACCCTCTTCCCAAGATTTAACCTAAACCTCTTGTATTTTAATTTGAAACCACTTGCCCTTGTCCTTTCACTACCTACCCCTGTAAAAAACCCTAAACCTCTTTGTTTTAAGTACTCTTAAGTACTGGAAGCCCACAATAATGTGTTCTTTCTCTTCCCAGCTTTTTCAGTCTGTCTTCATAGAAGAGCTCTTCCAGAGGTGCTTACATGGAAAATCTCCATGCAATCACAGAGATGGAGGCTTTACACTTACCTATCCCCAACAGCTCTTCAGAGGCAGCTCTTGTCTGGACCAAAAGGATCAGTGCCTCACTCACCCTGAATTACCCTGCTAGATCTGGTACCCATTTACTAATCTATTGCAAAGGAAGAGGAGGTGGCACAGATGTTAAGCCAGTACTTTCAAGGGTTTTTTCAGTGTACACCCAAGCAGTACAGATTTGTGTCTCCCTGTATTAGCCATAATCCTGCTTTATTTTCACACTTCCTCCTTAGCTAAACTGTGCCCTTGTTCCTTGTGTTGAAACAAGAGACAGCAAAACGTCCCTTTTCTAGGTACTCCACTGACTACTCCTCATTCTCTAGGTCTTCATGGGAATGTAAGCACTGCCAGAGGTCTACCCAGCATTATTTCCCTTTTCAGCATTAACTGAAAAAGACATTAAGGTAGAGGTATTAAGAAGAGACATATTTCCCCAGAATAATTTCCCAGCCCTGAACAATTTTCTGTCTCAGTGATATTGGTTTATTTTGTACCTCACTTACCTAGGGCTTGGATTTGACTCTTGAAGCTATTTCTCCTTTCCCCTAGCTATCTCTGGTAACATGTTCTAATGACTTCCACCCACACCCCTGACTGAATAATGCAAAAATAAATTCACAGTGTGAATCATTGTGGGGTTTCCCTAAATCAAGTCTCTCACTACAAAATTACTGTAGAAAACGGAACATTGATTGGTAGTTATGTCATTTTAATGTTACAAAAATGCAAACATAATTCTAAGAATTGTTTACTGTTACAATTTGTCACAATGATGTTAGCAAGTGCTTTCTCAATAGCAGGTTGCACTACAAAATAATCATCATTCCCACAGGAAGTATTTTCTGCCCAATCTGTGCTCTTATGTATATCCTAATCTTCTAACATATTTCCAATCTCTTTTGAAACAACAAAATAAAAAATGTTTCTGCAGTATTATCCTGAAACAAGCTATTTTCTTTGGAGGATGTCACTTTTCATGTGAAGTCCAGTCAAAATGTAAGTCATGCCACTGTGCAGAAATATTCTACTGATTGCCAGATATTTGCTTGAAGTTAGAGGGTTCATCAGGAGTTTTCCTTGAATGAACCAAGTACATTTTAATACTGAGATGAAACAGCCAAAGGCAAGCCTCCAAATCAGCTTTCTTGAAGTTTGCACAAGCTCATGGCTTCATATAGTCCAGTGTTAAACACTTTCTTTATAGACCTTCTGTTGGAACGGCTCCAAGGGAATGATCAGTCACTCGGTTTACAAACCAGGGTGCAGTGCTGGGCAGTGTTAGGAGCCCAATTCTATAGTTCAAACTACTCAGAAGTCCAAAGGCCACTGTGATAGGGCTCAGGATGACAGGTGCTGAATCAGTTCTAAATAACCTATTGTAGAAAAGCAATTCAGTGTGACCAGTCCCAGAGTGGGACAGCACCTGTGTTACACCTCAGTGACTGGCACAGTCTCAGACATGGCATCATCAATGACTTCAGTAAAAGGAGAAGGGAAGGAGTGCCACTTTCCATGCCAAGCACCTGTTTTCTGAACACAGGAAAATCAAATTACATTCTTCATCTTTGCAATTGGGCTGTTTCCTGGGATGGGAATCTGGTCTGTTGTGTCCAAGTCTTGATTTCCCTGATGGCAGATAGGCCTTGGGATCCAGAACCAGCATTACTGGCATTAACTGGAAGCCCTTTGCCTGTAGACTAAGTGGTTATCACGCAAACTGTGCAGATGTAAAACTTGTCCTGAAAGAGGCAGCAAGAAGAAATCAATGTGTCCACACTGATCTACAAATGAAATCTGCATATTTCTGCATATTTGGGGTTCTGCACCATTTGGGACATACTGGAACATAAGTTCACAGTCCCCCAGCTGGATACATGGCACAAATGCCAAAACACTCCACGAGGCAGCTACTGCTTGTGAATCTGCAAAGGCGTCTTTCTTCCTGGCAGCCAGATGGAAGTTCAGAGGCTGCCAGAAAATAATCTGGAAACAAAGTCTGCTGCTTGGCAGTTTTAGCATTTTCTCTGTAATATCAATGGCACCTAAGACATGCATTGTTGCAGCTCTGGGTTGTCTTAAACATTTCTGAACCTACAAATCTGCTGTTTCTGCTACCGAGAAAACATTTTCCCCCCACAGCTTTTCCATTAACCAAACCAAACATCTCACTAGAACAAGTTCCTGCAGACAATATTTAAATGGACTCATTTTAATCTTACTCTGCTCTGCCAGCACTTATCAGTTATCTTTGTCTGGTTTACTGAGGTGGTAAACTCTCTGCTCTTAGTCTGTTTGTATAAGTCACTACACAATATCTTTCAGTTCAGATCAGCACTGCAGACCTACCTCGTTTGATCATATATTTGTAATCCTGCCAAGAACAATATCAAAGGTCATTTGTCCCTTCTAGGCAGGATGAATGTGTGAAACTGAAGAAAGCCAATAAATGTCAAGAAAAAGAACTTGCAAGCCAAACAGTTTTTCCCCTTAGTTAGGTAGTGTTGGGACATCCATGTTGGATGTTCTGAATTGTGTCTGATGGTTGCGCTATGGAGTCCTTGAAAAGCAAAAGGCAAATATATACATTCAGATGTAGGCAAAATGTCCTCCAAGACAAAAGGGAGAAAACTATGACAAATGAGACCAGTATATGTAAAACACAGAAAAAAACAGAGAAATTTTTGGGCTCTGAATTCTAGAGTCACACGTTTCTTGTGAGAGATACTTTTGTCTTCACCCAAGTTTCTATGCAAATAGGGTAGAAATTGTCTAGAACATCAAAAATCTGATGTGTTTAGAAGATTGAGAAAACTATAACTGGAATGCTTGGACTAAGAGCACCACAGCGAAAGAATGTATTTAAATCCGAGCCTAAGTTTCAAACTGTGTTTTAGAAGAGCACAGGATATTTCATACAGGTCAATCACCTTCAGTTCAAAATCCTGTTTTCACTCAAATGGTCAGGCTGTCTTGTTAGTGATATGGGAGATTATAAAAGTATGAATTGTGGAGAAAAAATGGTATCAACATCTAAATCAGCTAAACTACATTAAGACAGACAGTACTCAAGTCAGCCAGGTTCTACTTCTGCCACAGATCTAAGACTTCATATTCACAATTGGTATGACTATCTGTGTGCACAGAAATAGGTAAAGAAAGAGCTTCAACGAATCAGAAATCATAAAAAAAAACCCCAAAGAAGAACTAGTTGGATAAATATGTGACAGCCAGAAAACTACAAAGCAATCATGAAAGTTCTAGGACCAGCCAGCTTTGTTCTGAGAGCTATTATCTCATCTGAAAGACAATATTTCCAAAAGAAAGTTGGATAGACCAGCACTGGAAGAGATGATCCCATTTAAAAGAACATGGTCTCATGAGGATATCCACAATGGAAGTGATGTGCAAGGCACAGACACCACAGAAGAACATTAACAGTAGGAACAACAAAAGAAAACTATTCAAATCAGAAGAGTTAGAAACTTCCTGAAGGAGCCAAAACAAACAAACAAACAAAAACTAAAACCAAGCCAAAATAAATACCCCCACAAACCCAAACAAACAAACACTATAAAGTGTGAGCCAAGCTGTTGATGCATCTTTTAACTTTCACTGTTTTAGCTGAGACCATGGACTGATTAAAACTTGCAGCTGCAAGACCAATCAAAAAGCCATACCAGAAACATGAAGGAAATGCAGAATTAGAAAACAGGAACGGTACAAGAAGACTGATAAGAAAGAAATAAACAGCACATAAATATTTCCTCATCAGTTCAATAGAAACTTTCAAGTTACAAGGGTTGAACCAACTTCTCTGACCTCAGCAATATCAGACATTGACCAGAGCTACTAATTTCCTTTTTTTGAGGTGTTGTGATTAAAATTAATCATTTTACCTTTAGTTCTGCTTGGACAGCAGAGCCTTGTTTGCCACTTCTACAGCAGGTGTGGCAGCATTATTTGTCTTGCAAGTCTGACAATGCCAGTATACATTTTTGAACCTTATAAAATTCAGATAAAGATTCCTCAGTCACTGGAGTGCCCCATTTGAGTAGCCCTGCTACTAGGGGTTTTAAAAATGCATCAGAAAAAAGGTTACATACAGTGTATTGAAATACCTCATTGCAATCTTGTACTACAATTTTATGCATAAATAGAATACAATCACCTTGTCCTAATAGGACTGTAGATAATGGGCACAAACTGAAACATGGGAGGGTCCCTCTCATCATCAGGAAACACTTTACTGTAAGAGTGAGAGAATGTTGTAACAGGTTGCCCAGTGAGGTGGTGGAGTCTCTCCTTTGTGCAAAAGCACTATTCCCAAAAGCCATCTAGAGACTCAGTAGCCCATTCTAGGTGGGCTTGAGCAGAGAGGGTTGAACACGGTAAAATCCAGAGGCCCAACTAACCTCAGTCATTCGTTGATTCTGTGATTCATGGAGAAGCAGGATCAAATAGAATAACTATTTTTTCTCAGTTTTTCACCTTTTTGGAGGGACGTTGTTTTATGAGGAAGAGACATTGGGTGTGGGGAGAGATATTTGTTACATGCCTGAAAGAAAGGATACCTTCTCTAATACCTTAGATCTTTCTAGCTGTCCATGTGAATAATTGTGGGCCCCAAGCAATGTCTGGCTTCAGCATCAAGTAGATTATATCAGTAGTATTGAGCTGGCAGCTGGTTCAGGTCTGCCCCCTGGGCCCAGAGAGCCACGAGAATGGCCACAGAGACCATGACAGACAGAAACCATGGAGCGCTCGGACAAATACGAACAGGAGTCGTGGTCCAACCCCAGTTCTCACCTCCCTCTGATGAGAACTTCTCTCCCACAGTGAAGCACTGATACGGAAATACCAGCACAGTGTGGAGGCCCTCAGGAGCTGCTCTTGGACACACAGCTCTCCCAGGAGAGCAGCTGGCCTTGCACCTCCTGTATCCCCAGGAGCGTTCATGCCCTGTAGCTTGCAGCCATGCTCCAGCTGCTGGCGTTCAGCTCACTTAAGCTCCATAGCAGCCAGTCCATCTTGAACCTCACCTAAACTCACACAGAAAGACCTCATCCACACATAAGGCATGATTTACTGAGAAGACAGGACCAAACATGCAGGGCATGGCCAAAGAAGCAGCTGACTACAGTCTGTTTGCACACAACCAATCCCTCTTACGCACTTATCCCCCTAGTTTCCTTTTCCTCCCAAATCTATCTTGATCCTCTCATTTCCTTGCCTTTGTTCTTTCTAGTAACTAACTTACAATAAATTTTGATAATTTCCATATTCCCCTTAAAACATGACAAAATAATTTGTATGAAATGTGCAGATACTCTTACCTGGGATATTGATCCCCATCCCCCCCAACCCCTAAGGTGAGGTGATGGGGACCTTCTCACTGACACATGATGAGTGTCCCCCAGCCAGTGGGCACTTCCCAGGGAAAACTGGAGAGAACAGAGGCAGGTCAGTGGTGTCTAGGTTTTTCCTACATGCCAGTGTGCCCCTCCCCTCCCATGTCTGTGGAAATGAGCCTTTGCTCACAGAATGGGTAAGGCTGGGAGGGACAACAGTAGGGTCATCTGCTCCAACCTCCCTGAGAGCACACTGTGCAGGAAATTGCATATATCAATGAATAGTTTAGGGTAGAATTTGTCCCACTTAAATTAAGCCTTCTATAATCACTTGTCCAACATAAACTGATTCTCCAGTCATTGTAAGAAAAGAACTTCTACATCTCATCACCCCTCAGGCTGGGAGGGATTGCTCTCTGGAACTCCTGTATGTCTCACTGTAACTATGAGCACTAACTAAGCCTTCTTGCTTAGCTTTGAAATATCTAAAACAGGTTGAAAGTAATCCTAGCTTTAGGAAGAGAGATGCTCTTCCTCATGAACTCCTGGCTCCAGGCAGGGCCCTGTGTAGGGTGATGTATGGCAAGAAGAGTGAAAAGAAGATGGAGAAATAAAAATCACAATCACAATTTTGTATCGAAAGTAGAAACTCTGTTGTTGTTTGGTAAGCTAGCCAGTCTCATGTTAACTACATATGTATCTGCACATCAATATGTTAAATACTATTCTGTTATTTAAAGAAACACAGGTTATGCAAGGACTGATATCTGCTGACTGGTGCTTAAGTACCTTTACATTTTACATAGTTATAAAAGAAAAAGCTTTTCTAGCACAAGAACAGTGCACTCTTTCCAACACCATTACAGATTTCATTTTATTAGCATGGAAACCAAAAGTTTGTCTTTAGGAAGCGTGTAACTCTCTTCTTATTAAGGTCAAACTCAAATTGGTTTCTTCCACTGAAGAAATAAAGGAAGTCTAGAAAAAAAACCAAACAAACAATAAAAACCCAAACCCAGATGAATTATGATATTACAGCTATAAAGGTTAGTACACTTTAACAACATCCTCAAAGAACTCAAAGCAACCTTTGGATACAATTATGCTGCCAACAACATCTACTCCCAGGTGTAACCTCTGCAACACATGACCCAGCAGCATGGAGACACACTCCACAGCAAACCAGCCGTGCACGTGCTGCATCATGTACTTGATCAGCCCCACAAGGTCACTCTGCCAAGGATGTATCCTGTGCATTTCTTTAGTTTAAAATATCTGCTCTTACACTCCAGCTGTGCTGCACCCCCTCAGCAGGGTGCATTTCTAGCCACCTGTGGGTAGGTGTTACACAGACCAGAGTGTGGCACAGAGCACAGCAAGGTGTGAGAGGCACTTGTTTGATGGGTGCTGCCAGATACCATGCAGGGAAGGAGAGGTCCAGCCTGGGCTAGATATATCCACACTGCCCTCTTGGGAGTGAGGTGTCTCAGCACTGCGTGTGAGACTCACTTAGGGTGAAGAAGTAAGATTTGCTATGAAACAATTAACTTGCATGGGTTTGGATGAATAGAAGCTGAGGAGCAAGGAAGCAACTGGGAAGCTGTGAGATGTGGCAGTGTGAATGTACCCTCAAGTCTAGTCGAGCATTTCCATTTCTGTAATGTTCACCCTCCTGCAGGAGAAGCTGGTGCTGACTGTTTTATGTCAGAGGGACAGGTTGTGAGTGGTACATCTTATGTCACTGAGATGTCACACTGAGTGTTGATCTTCATGGTGTGATGTGCACATCAGCATGAATACAGATACATCTCTCCCTTAGAGCTGTCCTTTCCAGATGTGCAGCTGTCACCCATGGTGTACCATCACCATTTTTCAAGGGGATAAAGTGGAGCATGGGAGTGTTATGTGACTGCTTCAGGGTCTTGTTGGTTATCCTGAGGGTTCTGAGCAGCATGTAGAAGTACTGTCTCTGCCCAAGCAGACTACCTGTCTCCACCCCATCACATTGAGCATTTCTTATAGATTTTATCAAGAATAGTTACTCACTTTCATGTTGAAAAACAGCATCTATCTTCCCATTAATTCCTGGAAAGGCATCTCTTATCAGTAATGACTTCCTGTCCATAAACTGACTTCTTTCATTATAACTGAGAAAAATGATAAACAAACAGGAGTCAGTGAAACTTGCAAACAACTCATGATTAATTCCTCTCAGCTCATTATCTTCTACCTATCAACAGCTAAGCAAGTTCCTTGAAGATTTTCAGTGCCATTTGGTAATGTAGAAAGAGACACAATTGGCCATAAATTTGTTATTACTTTATTAGCTGCAATGGAAGAATTGTTTCTCTTTACTCCACCTAAGGATACCTAATATTGCAACCATCACCATGAATCTGTTTTTTATTTTTCTAAGAGACCATGCCTAAAGGCGTGATAGATAATAGATTATAAAAAGATTTCTTTCACATTATATTTCAGTAAGAAAAGTTTATCAGGAAAAATCTGGGCTTTTTCTGAAGTTATAAGGTGTTTTAAGTCAACGTACTTAAGTTATTTACAGCAAACTATTACATTTTTGCTAAAGTGCGGTTCATCTATCAGTGCTGGAATAAGAAGGCTTGTGAAAGCTTTTCCCTTCTATGATTTCCTTAACAGGAGATTTAATGATCAAACTCTTAATCATTCAAGTTACGAGAGTTTGACCTAAAATGGGGAAGTGTGATCTTCTGCTTAAAGTACAGATATGTGGCTGAATAATTATCTAGAGTGATGTTTGTATATACAATAGTTTGGACATTGTGGTGGAAGGTAAGAGCTTTGTTGTTCATCTAAAATTATTCAGGTTATTTACTGCTTCCATTCCACCTCCTTTGGCTGTATGTCCTATAAGACAAACTTGAGCATTGAGGATTGAAAAGAAAAGAATAATAACCATGCACAGCACATAATTCTTTGCAGTACATGGCATTTATCAGAAACTTTATGAAACTATCTGTTAGTAACTGGAAAGTGGGTAACATTTTCCTTCGTACTCCACGGAAACATATTTGATATGTGAACTTCTGCCTGATTTCCTGAGATGATTTGTGGAACTGTACAATGACATTTTAACCAAGACAGCTAAATGAAAACAAACATACAAATAAACAAACTGTTAAATTAACTAAAAGGAAACCTAAAAGCACTGCTCCACCTCCTTTCAAATATTTTTCTACAGCCAGTTGTGACACTGAAAGAGATCACCAAAAGTATCTGACTAATGCATCCTAAATCATGACAGGATATTGATCATGTGATTATGTTTGCTTCCATTTAGAAAAGTGGAAGCAAACACAGGAAATATTACCTCCAAAATTTGTCTGCTATGAAGTAATATGTTGTCCCCTCAATTCCATTATGAAAAGCAGCATCAATTTTTGAAACATCCTTTGAAAAGCCAAGTGTGTAGAGGTTTTGGGGGTATCCAGGAAGTATCGTATCTCCTCTCACAATCCAGAATTCATTCCCTATTAACAAAAGTTGATAACAACATGTTGTGAGAATCTTCTTCTGAAAATGACACAATCTTTTTGTGAAAGCTGATGGTTACTTGAAACTGAAAATAGTCCTAGAGACAAAAAAAAAAAAAAAGCAGTAATTGTCCACATTACTTTTTTTGAAAACTGAAATTTCAGTCTTTCTTCATGCTAATACTAGTATCATTCTTAAAGTCAATAGAAAATTTCCCAGAAGAAAAATAATAAAATTTATTTTGACAGGGAAAATTTTCAATGTGGATATTAAAAAGTAAGATATAGGTTCTTTTACTTAGACAATAATTTTATTATTTCTGTGATTGAAACACACCAATTTATTGGACTAAATTCAAGATTACAGAATCCTACAGAAAGAACTTAAGTGGTTTTGAAGCCAGATGGAAACTCTCTAGGCTACTTGGGAAGACAACATGGGAAAATAAAAAGACAACATTTTACCTTTAAAAATGACCATTTCATCTTTTTCAGGAATTTCATATGCAGCATCAACACCAGGTGGCAGCCGTGGCCAGAATGAAGATATCAACTCAAAATCAGCTGTTCTGACTGCTGGATGTTTGCGCCAAATATGCCTTGTGTAAGTATAGAACAGGTTTTAAATAAAATTGGATGTTCACACTCACTAATGCATGAAACCACATGATGAAAGCAGGCCAGTATTTATATGATCAAATGCAGTGATGTGCCCGAGTTAGTCACACTACATTCCCTGTAAACTTAATGTAAAGACAGTTATTTCCATGGTGGGATTGCTCTCTTGATGTAGACGTCTAAAATAGGTCAGATGAACTGCTTTGTCAAAACATTTATTTCCCCTTATGCAGAAGTGGAGCTTGGAAAGACCTGTTTCACAAGGCTGATATGTGGTAAGACGTTGGTAACAGAAGCCCAATTTTCCTTTCCTTTTATTCATATACTAAATCCTCACTACAGTGGCTCCTCAAGCAGGTGTTTTGTCAGGGCTGGTAAACCCTCAGCTCCCTCCAAGCAAGGACAGCAAAGAGGCTCTGAAGTGTCCCAGAGTTGGTGATGTGTCTTGCCAAAGATGAACTCTCCCAGATGCTGAACACTTGATACTTGCTTATAGCCTGAAGTGAAAACAGCACGTGTTTGCAGAGGAACCATTTTCTCCCACTCTATTTACAGCATCCCCTGTTCCAAAGGCCATCCTTCTCCTTATACTTATCTCTCTTAATTTCTCCACCACCCTCTTTGTTTTTGTTTTTCATCTCTTTTCCTGATTCCTTGTCTTGTCTTCCTGTCTAAAATGGCTGATATTCTAATTATTCTTCTGTGCCATGGGGCATAATTTAAAAAGTGGCACTCAGGTATTTTACTTTCAGAAGCGGACTTACTTGTCTTTAAAGAACATTATTTCTCCACGGAAACTGGTGACAGCATCAAACGTCAAATTGGAGCTGCAGCTGTTTGGCAATGCAGGATCTTTTGACTCAGCTGTGTCTTTTGCCTCAGTAGATTCCATTTGGTCGTTGTTTGTGTTGGGAGATGATCCTAAAAGAAGCAGTTTATGGAAGAAATTATAGTGTGAACTCATTGAGGTATGTCCAGTACACAAAAATGTCACTGAAAGATATCTGAAGTAATTGAAATTACAAGCAGTAGTTGATGGAAAATTCTGAATTACCATAGAGGTACTGTATGCCAGTAATATCATCCTGATGAAGAAGGCGTACTGATGGGTCAAATTTCCTGTAAACTGGATACATCAGAGCATTGGGGTCTTTGGAATGGGAAAGTCCCAGCGAATGGCCAAACTCATGGGCAGCAACATAAAACAGGTTCGTGCCTGAAATCATCAAACAAAACACATAACAGGAGAGCTGTGTCTTTGTATTTGTCCTGAATAACATGAAGGGCATAAGATAGGGCAGAAGCTTTCAAAACTGCTTGCCCAAGCAAATGAACTTCTTGTCGGAAATTTGGTTGGAGATGAAATTCTGGTCAGAAGTAAAAATAATGGAATAATTATAGGGGACTACAAGGAAATAGTATGTAGATCCTGCGGAATTCAGTGTAGAAGTGTAGAAGAAGGACCCTGGGCCAGTGCAAGTGAGGTAACTGGGCAGGAAGAGGTTTGAAGAGTGGGAAGAAATGGGCCACCCTTACAAATAAAGCTCCCCCCAGTGCATGGCAGAAGCTGAGCTGGGGCTTTAACTTCTTAAAACAGGGATTCAGAGGCTTTTTATAACTATGCAAACCATATGCTCCTTCAAATCAGTGGCAATTTAAGCACTTCTTAAGGAAGAAAGGAGACAGACACTGCACCCTTGATTCCATGTGCAACTTGCTTCAGGAAGGGCTTGGAGAACTTAATTACCTACCCTCTGTGCTTTTGGTCCACGTTTCATCCTCATCAAAGTGAGCATCTCCACCAAAGTCCTTGCCAGGTGCATAGGCATGGGCCAGGGAGCCTCCTGGGCCATCAAAGGGGATGAAGTCATTGTGACCTGAGGACCAAACCCCAAACACAGCTGACTGGGGGTTCATACACACATTGAGCAGCACACAGCAGGTATAGATGCAGTGAACTACTGGCAGCTCCCTAAATTTTCTTCCTTTTCCTCTTCATCTGCCTCTATGCCCTCCCCCAAAGCCTGTCAAGAGTTATAACCATAGCACCTTGAGCAAGGGCTGTATTTTTCTGCCTGCTCGTTCAACTGGACATTGATCTCCACATGTGCTGTGTGCAGGAGAAATCATTCCAGGTCAGCTGCTCCATGTAGGCAGTAACTTGGCAATAACTCCTAATGGTTACATAGAGATTTACCTCTGGCTGCAAAGGAGATCATTATGTCTGCATCTCCTCTGTCCTTCTTGATGAATCTCAGCGGGGTCACACTGCTCCAGACATGTAATGCTTTTTCGATCGCTGCGTTGACATCTGCTGGACGCAGGTCTGGTGTGTAGTTTACTATCCTTTGAAATACAGGAGAGAACAAGTTGTGTTGTTGCCACTCACCCTGTACTTCACATTGTCCTGACATGAAGAATTCCATTGTGATTACCTGTATGTCAGGACATGTTTTGTCCATTTTGGCTCTCCTGCAAAGGTGGAGAACCCAGCTACGTCAGGGACTCCACAGCGGTGTTTCTGTACCAAGTCCAAAGTGCCAGAATCCAATTTCCCTGTCACCTCCAGTCCAAAGAATTCCTGCATTTCTTTTAGTTTTTGGGTCATTGCATTATTACTTTTCCAAACAAAAGGTTCTCCATCTTTCTTAAAGCCATAGTAATTTTCCAGGTACTTCTAATGAAAAAAACCCAGACAAACCCAAACTTAGAACAATCAATGATGTTTGCTTTTGAAGCTTATAAGACAGTCAGTCATGTATTCTTTGCTACTTATCTTTTGGTTCCATGGCAGCATGGATAATAGTTTGTTAAAGCCTGCATTAATATTTTTCTCTTAATGGTAGCTTTTTCCATTGTATTATCATTCTAAGCATCTTGTAGTTATCAAAATATATTTAAAATTAGCATTTGTTTAATAGATTATTTTCTATTATTTCCTGATAATGTGCCCTTCACTTACCCACCTCCCAAGGTTACCTGGAATCCTTTAAAGAAAGCAATTTGAAATACATAACTGAATATAAAATTTCAGTAGTTGTATCATGTTTCCCCACATTTTAGACAGTATTAGTTCAGGAAAATATACTAAACTTGACTCACGAGGAGATATGTTTCATAATATCACAAGTCATATAAATAAACACATTTTCACCTGAACTACAAACCAACCCTAGACACAGAAATTTAATTATTTGTAAAATTAACAGAGTGAATGTATCATCGAATTTAATTGGTCTCTAAAAAAAAGTAGAATAAAATGGTGCTACAGTAGTCTTTCTCATCACACACCTATTTTGAGAAATATTCAATCAGTTATTTATTCTACTTACTCTTTGGCTGCACTAGTTACACAGACTGCCATGGATGCTCAACAGTACCTAAACATCTCCCCAGAGCTCTGCCATCCTCACCTGGATAAGCTGCATGCCTTCTTCATTTGTCTGCCTTCTATTTGCAGGAAAAGCACAAGAAAGTGCTGCAAATGATAATAGGAGAAATGGGAGATTTCCCACTTTCATTTCCAGTAGCCTTTATAGAAGTCTTTTTTGTAGTCTGCCACACACCTGGTTCACCTTTATATAGTGTTTTTTTGCTTTATAAAGCTTTCCAATCCCTGACTCATTGATTCTCACAATGTCTAGTTAGCAACAGAACATGTGAAACAAGAGTTTTACCATAAAACAGATCAGTGCTGTCTTTCATCCGGTTCCACCCTTGTGCAGGTTTTGCAACATGGAAATATGATTAATGAGAAGATAATAGACCTGTAAATATTTTTAATGAGCTTATTAACCTTTTAATTGTTAAAAAGTGGTCTTACTCTCCAAATCTTAAAGCATATCTCTTTAATGCTTTCCATTCAAAGGTAATATTGATTTCAGAAAGGTTGTTGAAGTGCCTAAAGGGATAAATATTCACAGAATGTTACAGGACTGTAGATTACAAACAGAAATTAGTTTTCTACCTTTTTTTTTGGGGGGGGGAGTGCCACCATTGTTCCCACTGGTACAGTCCTGTCAGTGCTATAACTCCTTGCTTAATTAAGCAATGCTTTGTTTATGCATCTTTTTAAAAGCAGCTTGTACTTGGATGAAATGATCTTTTTTTTTTTTCTGCAGAAAATGTGAAATTAACACTAATAAATGAAAGCACTTTCCCCAGCATATATAAAAATTGTAAAAATTAAGCCAAACTGTTTTCATGCTATTTTTATTCAGCAGTTTTTCCACTATATTTGGGCAATATAGAATTGCCCAAAGACTGTATTTCACATTCTCCTTCTTTGATACATACTGAAAGGTTTTAAAAAGCACTGAGATTTTAAAAAGCACTAATCAAACTCTTTGATGGCTGTCCTTGTCAGAGAGAGTTTCCTCTGTCCTCCCTTTCTGCCATGGGTGTAAGAACTGCTGAGACTCAACAGCAGGTCGACTCTAGATTGGGTCCACTTTTCCTCCATGCCCAATCACACCCTCCATGCACTACCACAGACAAGGACAAAGCAGTGGGGATGGGAGTCCTGGAAAGAGATGTTCAGTCTTACATATCTGAGTCTTCTGCATGGGGCTGACACAGGATTTTGGGTAAGCCGGCAGCGCTGAGGAGCAGCTGAGACTTGGAATGTGCAGGGAGATAAACTCCCTTCCACAGACCTTCCAGGATAATAGAGATGTGAAAGGAGAGTTTATCAATATATTGTGTGAAAGGAGAGTTTATAAATATATTGTACACTTGAGGTATTTGATGAAATTATATCCTGCTGAAGAGCACTGTGTTGGTACCAGAAGGATCCCCAGAGCACAGCATGCCTGTGGCCATCCACAGGCAGGACATGAGGGATTGCTGGGTCTGGGCAGCTGAAACAGCAAGGCAAGGCTGATGGGATTCCACAAGGATTATCTGATAACTGAGGACTGAATTCTTACACTAAGAACAGACATCTACCTGAGGCATTTCCACTAGGGAGATAAGCCCTCCCTAGACCTGGAAGGAGATGGACAGGCTCAGGGTATGACCCAGAAATGGACCAGCTGAGCCAAGGGGAAGCAATCCCCTGAGGGAGCTTTTGGTAATGACTCCACTCACAGAGTTATGTGAGGTGTACCAGAGTGGGTGAGATGGATCCAAATATTGGTGTAGCGTTCTCTTGTGCAGTGTACACACTGACAGCACCTCTCTGTAGAAATAGCTTCTGGAACTTACAGCTCCCACAGCCTTCCAACTATTTTTTTTTTCTTCCCTCAGTGTCTCCATCTGTACCAGAAGGAAGAAGTAACTTTCCAGGACTTAAATTTTCATCACTCATCTTTCTCTCTAATGAGAGGGCTACTGAAAGGCATCCAAACCATCTAGGAAGATATGAATGAAATTTATATCGTTTTCTTATTATCAGCTTTCTCCAGTACATACTTTTGCTAGTCTGTCAACCCCTTTCTAACTTTTCTTGATACTATTCCCCATTTACCTTGAGAGATCAATCACCTAGAATATGCTGTATAAAGAAAATTCCGTAATCACAGAGATCTTCTTTGATGTTTGTCACCTCTTTGAGATGACTTTATCCAGAAGTGGCACAATATATAATGTGAATCTCTGATTTTAGCTTAAAGAAGTCAGTGTGATAACTAGTATGATCTTGTTTTTACAACCTGTGAAATTGTCTGGGTAAGCTCTTAGGATTGTCCTTATCTCTTCCTCTTCTTGAATTAACCTTCTGCCTTGGATGCATTCCCATAGCTCCACCCTAAGACATATAACAGAAGACATATAACATATAACACAATATATTCACTGCTATTATTATTAACCTTAACACAAAAGTTATTGCTAATTCACAGTTTATATATTTTAAAATTAATGAATAATGTAGTATAGACAAAAGAAAAGAATATCTCATAAAGACTCAATAGGATGAAACTAAGTTGGGTTGTTGTGCAAAGCCAAGGGCTTAGTTACTCAGAGCTTGGAACTGCTCCTCTCTGCTGCCTCTGTGTCCTGGCCAGGCTGAACTCTGGTAGTGAAGGGCCCCTGACTAAACCCTGGGGAGCAGGTCTGTGCAGGGGAAACTTCTGAGCTGTAAAACTGCAACTTTAACCTGTGCCATGTTCAATGCCATGAACATTGCTTAACTCAGTGTCTTCGGCACCTCCTTCCTGGCTGTGTTGCAAACCCTCAGACCTGGCAGCACAAACCTAGCCTCAAAAATTTCTTATTGCTGACAAAGGTGAGTGTGTGACCTACTTCTGGCTTTTATATAACAGTTATGGGTCTCCAGCACAGTAACGCTGATTCCCTGGCAGCATTCAGTGTTCCAGTTCCAATCAACTTGCACATGGGTCGCCCTTGCTCTCCATCAGTGAAGTCATTAAGGGATTTTTGCGATTTAATGTGCGAGATATTTGGTCTAGGTCAACTGTTGTTGCAGTCAAGAATTTTAGATGCAACAGGTTATATTTTGTGACTCTAATTTGCATGCCTGCTCTTGGATTCTAAGGAAAGTTTCTATTCATACCGGACAAGTACTTGAAATTCTGTTTGTGGATAAATTTCCCCTGCTGGCACCCAAGAGGCCTTTAATTCCAGCAGTAATTTATGAGTTATAACAAAATCATGGTTACAAGAAATATTCTCTTGTTCACTGAGTATAGACAGCTCCAGCATTCCTGCTTTCGATGTTTCCAACGTCATCTGAACTACATGTTCCATTTGCCAGGAATTTCATTGCTTTTCCCAAAATGAAAGTAGTGCTGCTTCATTTCAAAGTTTAAGACATTAACAAAGCAAAAATACAGACAGAAATTCCATGATTAACACATCTCACTAGTCCCCTTGTCTACATGAAATCCATGGCATGTTGTCATCTGTTTCTGCTCCAGGCTACATTTTTCTTCATAGCTAAGTAAATATCACTCATTTTTCAGATATTGTGAGTTTAAGTTAATTAATACTCAAAGGTGGAGGGAGTATTTTAATTTTGCTGTTTCTATGCTGTTTCTATTTTATGTTTATGTCATAACTAAAAATATAGTACTAACTTTATGCAGGAGAAATACTTTAATCTAGCATGAGTCAGTGTAAACACCAACAGTGTTCTGCTTCACTGTTGCTGAAATGTTCCTTTTGGTTCCTCCTAAACCACCGTTCAAGTCTCAGACAGCAACCAGAGCCTAAAGGCCTGATTTCTGAAAGTAGCCTTCACATACAAGAAGGCATCTATTAGGATATCAAAGTATGTAGGCGTTTTTAAAAACAGAGGGAACTAACTCCATTAGTTATGTACAAACAGTACTCACAAGCACCCTGCCTAAGCCTGGAGGCATCTAAAGTCCTCAGACTGAAGTTTGTTCAGGTTAGGCTATGTACAGAGCAAGAGTACTGAGAAAGACACTGGGAGATTTTTGGGCAGCACCAGTTTTTCCTGTGTCTCTGCACTGCTTGGACTGCTGCCAGGTGAGCTCACCCATGACTTCACCATGGTGATCCACTGCTCTTGTGGCAATGCTGAGCTGTTTTGTCCCTACTTGACACAACAATAGGGCCTGTTGTTAAAGTTAAAAGCAACTTTTAAGACATATCCTGATTTGTAATGTAGATTGGTTTTAAACCTGGCTTTAGAGGTACTTAGAGCATATCTAGCATGGCATAAAATATTCATGAGAACAAGGCAGAGAAGACATATTCCAAGATCATAAAATTATAGACTTTTTGGGGTAGAAATGACTTTAAGGGTAATCTTGTTCCTGCCCACCTGTGACAGGCTGGGACACCTTCCACTAGACTAGGTTGCTCAAAGCCCCCTCCAACCTAGCATCATCTCTGCTGCCTTTCTTTGGTGTCTGTGAGCACAGTGGGCCTGTGGGTGCACAGGGAGACACATGGCTTCCTCTGGCCCTGATGGATGGGGGGACAGGTGATAGTACGTCTTTCATCAGATGTCTGAGGCAACTGCCCTGTGCAGAAGATGAGGAGCAAATTTTACCTCTTCCTAGTGGGGTTTGAGCTGTGTTAACTGGAATACTGTCCTTGTCAGCCATTCCAATCCTCTCTTTTTGCCTTTGCCAGTTCTGGTAGACAAAGATTAATAGCCAATTGACTTCCTTGCACAATCACATCATCACATCAGTGTTGTAAGAGATGGGACCAAATCCCTTCAAATAGAGGATGGACTACAGCCAAGCTCTCTTAAAGACCAAGGGGTATTTAAAGTCACTGAGCTATTGCCCTGTGAGCAGGACCCAAACAAGGAGGAAGCAGGTGTGCTTTTCTCTGTCTCACCATGCATCCTCTGAAGGATTAATCTGTGGTAACTACATAAAAATCCTTAGATTTTTTTCTTATTATTTTGCCTTGTGTGCTCTGGAAAAATGCTCTTGTTTCTGGTTTGTTGTCAAGGATTGTGTGGTGGACTGCCAGCCCTGACTCCATTTCCATGGCACATGGTTATAGCTCAGGAGGCCTAATCCTGACTCCCTGTGACCCTGTGATCATATCTCCCTCATTTCCCACCCTGCCTGCATGACACCTCCATCCCCAAACTGGACACTTGCCCTTCTCTCTAGTTGCTCACGTGCTGCTGTACCGATGACTCTGCCCATTAAAACCACACCGGTCCTCTCAGCTACTGCCACATTCCCACCTACCTGTCCCCATGCCTGCCTTGACCCTTCTGTCCCTGGGCCAGGGGTCATGGCAGGTGAGGCCATAGACTCCAATCTCTCCCTTTGCACACCTTTGTGTAGGAGCTCCATTTATGCCTCCCCCACATTGTTCCTGAGTGTCTTGTTTCCCTCGCTTGTCACCTGGGTAATTTCTAATTGCCTGCAAGAACTTCCCCTTTACTTCTCTTTAACTTTCCTCCCATGGGCACTGAGCCCTGCTGAAAATGCTGATGGGTCCTGGGGACATTCAGCTTGTGTGTGATTGTAGCAGATGCTTTGTCTCCAGTGGACTGAATCAGAACACAAGAACTACTAAACTCAAGCAAAATACTTTATTACTCAAAAACAACTTGATAAATAAATAGTTGGAGAACAAAAATAAGTTAAAACTGTACATTAGGTTTTACATTTTAAAGGTTTTAAATTAGAATTGCCAAAGGCTGTAATTTCAGACTCAGATGCACAGGAACAGGTGAATAACACTGTCTAAAATCAAGAAACATTAAAAATTCTCTCTGGTACAAATGTACTCCTGCAATATCACTTAGAATTTCTAGCAATTAAACCAGCTGTTGCTTTTCATTATACGGATGAGTTTCTTCCTCTTGATGTCAACCTCATACTGGTTTGATCCATGGAAAAAGTAGAAATATCCTAGAAATGGGAGGAAAAATATGGAAAATTAGTATTTAATTTTTGTATACCTATTGTTACATGCTCACTGTTTCCTTGGGTGACTTTAAAAAAAATCAAACCAAAAATTTAATATATGTATTGAAACATAGTTTATTTTTTTTTGTTGTTGGTTTTTTTTTTTTTTTTGCATTTGGCAGGTAGGTGGTCTTTGGGGTTTTTTAAATTAAATTTTAATTTATTTACCATATTTCTGAAGGGCAGCATCAATTGGATGGCCGATCCCTTGGAAGTCAGCAGATATTTTTCTTGGATAGCCTCTTTCCATTGATTGATTTTTTTCATTGAAACTATAAAGAAATTGTGGAAACAGAAAATAAGCATGTGACATTCAAAGTTGAAACAAGAAGGATTTTTTACAAAATGTTGCTACTCTCAGCTGAAAATCCAGCACCTGCCATCTGTGATCTCGTGGAGCTGTATAAATCCTGGCTGTGTCAGTATTTACATTTTTAGTACTCTCGGTAAGTCTGTTTTCAGAATATCAGATTAGAACATTTACTTTTATTTCCTGAGACTGACAATAAGGCTGAATGGGGCTTATACTGAGTAATAATCTTAAATAATTAATCAAGCATAATTATTTTAATTTTACAGTACACGATCTATGAAGTGACCCCATAAGAGAAATGCAAACTTCAGGTGTAATAACACTCTTTCAAGATAGTATTACAGACTAATTATTAGGCTAAGATTACTGCTTAGCTGAACTGTTTCTTATGAAGTAAATATTTTAATCTCCTTCTATAACTTTTGTGATTTGTCATTTATAAATTTCACAGAGCACTTCTGCTTCTTAATAACTACTGAATGAATACCTGACATGATGGCAAAGTCCACTCAATTTATATTTTTATACTAATTATAATACATTATATTTTTATACTAGCTCACACTGCTTCTTAATGAATAAGCAAAACTCATTTGCCCCTTAATCACAGACTGATAAGAATAAGTGAACACTCAGGTGTAAAAGATTTTGTTTTATGAAAACACCTGAGTAATTGTGTTTCAGCTTTAAGCAGCTGACAAGGCTGACTAAAAGAGGACATGAACTTCCTGTACAAATACTCACATCACTTGATTAAAAAAGCTGTTTTGATTATCTCTTCTGCAGAAGAAAGAAGAACCTTACCTCCAGTACTTGTTGCCAACAAAGAAATAGGTTCTCTTGGTACTTTGGTCATGAACAGCTGCATCAATTTTCCCGACACTGCTGGGGAAGCCCAGGTTCTGAATGGGCTGGGGGAACCCTGACTCTATTCTGTAGCCACTGACAGCCCAGTACTGGCCATCTACAGGAAAACAGAAAACGTTGTAAGGATTCTTGAGGAGTCTGATCTCCTTTTTGTCAAAGCCCCAGAGCTTTCTGTGTAGTAAATGCTACCAAACATCACAGATATTCAGCTGAAAACATTATCCACTTAAGGCGAAGAGAAGTTTGAATATCTCACAGCTGATGGATTTTCTATTTTTTGTAGTCATTAAGAGTATTAGATACTCAATAATTAAAAATCAATATATTTTTAGGTGTGTTTGTCACCTTTAAAAATGTATTTAGATAATGTGACGTAGCAATCAATTTTGCTACATTGGTCTTTGCTACATTGGTCAGCTATGGTCTTTGCTCTCACTGACCAAAGGAAGTCTGTGTAGGACCATTGTGAAGCAGTATTAGTTACTGGTAGTAATGTAATTTGCAAAATTTAAATGGATTTAAATATTAAGAATATTCTCTCTTAGTGGTAGTACTAGTATTAGAGTTAGTATGAATATTACAATAATATACCTTCCATTATGATTAAATAATATTAGTAGTATTTCTGTAACTTCATGTACGCATAAAAAACTGTTGGAAATGTAAGAGAAGTACCTTTAAAAAATAGCACTCGATCCTTCTTGTCAACCTCATACGCAGCATCAAAGCCAGCTGTCAGTGATGGCCAGAAGGAGGAGATCATGTCATGCTCAATTTCTGAGAAATATGGACTTTTGCGCCAGACATAGCTGATAGAAACAAAACCAGCAGTGCTTCATTGTCTGTACTTCATTAGGAGATCAAGGGCCCATAAATGTACTCGAAATCCTACTGAATGGGTGCTGGAACCAGTGATCCCTATGAGGCAGAGGAACCACCCCTTTTTGGATCCAGTCCTTCACTCTGCCCTGCTCCCTCACAGATCTGTGCCCTTTACTACAGAATAGTTGAGCTTGGAAGGAACCTCTGAAGTTCATCTTGTCCAACCCTCTGGCTCAACCAGGGTCACCTACAGCTAGTGGCCCTGTGGACTTCTGCATTTGTACCATAATGGTTTGTCTAGGACAACTTAGGATATTTGTGGCAGTGTTGACAATAGCAGCTTTCTCTTCATCATGACCCATGTAAGTAGGCACAACACATTTCAGTTTCATTGCAAATGTTAAATAAAAATTCTTAAGAAACATGTTAAAACACAGTTTAAGGAAGAATTGCTCTTGCCCCCTTCTCCTTGAAAACTATTAAGGTACAATTCTTCATAGGTTTTAGAAGGAAAATCAAACCTACATCATCAAAGGAAGCTTGTTCAATCAAAACACAACTACCAAGCCAAGAAGGGGGTGAAGTCCTGACCTGACCTGCTGTTTGGTCTCACCAGGCTGGATGTGCCCACCTAGAAATCGCTACAGTGAGTGTCACAGCGTGCCCAAAAGAAGGCCACCCTGTAACAGCAGGGGCTCTCTGTAGACATTACTGGTTTAGTGCAGAATCCTAGGTCAGAGTGACACTAAAAATCACCAGTGACATTTTCTACAGCTCCCTGGCCCACAAAAAGGATGGTGGGATCAGGACAGTGCTGCATGTGAAGCAGCTGCAGGCTGAAGAGTGACACTGGAATTATTCAGCCTTGCACAATTTTAATAGACATGGATGATGATGTATGATGGATTAAAACATTATACTCACTTGTTAGTAAACCATGTTACTCACCCAGTGCAGGTGGGCTAGTAAACTTTTTCAAAGTTGCCTTAACACTTACAGAAAGAAATAATTCTTTTTTTTTGTAACCAAGGGAGGATAAATTCCTTGAACTAAACTTTATGCTTTGACTTTGTGAGTCTCACAAAAAGATGTTGCTGGAAATAAAAGCACTTACCTGTCTTTGAAGAACAGTGTTTCCCCACGGAGAGTAGTGACGGCGTCAAAAGTCAGATGAGGGTCACAGTCGTCTGGTCTTTGGGGTGGCTTGGAGGGTGTCACTTCTGTTGGTTCTTCCCTGGGAGACATTGGAGTTGGTGCTTCTGCAGGTACCATTTCTGTTGGTTCTTGTGGGGGAAAAGCTTTTGTTGGAAGTGCAGGATATTCCTTGGGGGGTCCTTTGGAAAATAAGTAAGTGTGGAAATGGAAGGTGAATCAGAGTAGTTCATGTCACAGCATTTCAGGGTGTACCAGTGAAGCCAAGATTTTAGGCAGCTGTGCACATGACTACCCTTCTGTGGAAGATAAGAGGGTTTAATGCTACAGACAAGGGCTGTTCCTCTGGTATCATTGGGGAAAGGCTCTTGGATCTTTTGACTAAGTGGAATGAATACAGTCTACAGATTCCATTTTGCAGTGTAGACTGTTAGCCACAAAAACCCCAAGAGATTTGCCCAAAAATAATAACAGGAAATTAAACTTCAGTATTTTTCTTGTAATAAGAAGTTCCGTATGTTTCATCTGTTGGGTAAAATGAATTATAAATTGTTATTCTTGCTTACCATAGAGGGCTTGAATGCCATCAATGTCATCCTGATGAAGTTGGTAGTTCCTTGTATCCACAGGCATATATATGGGATACATCAAAGCACCAAAAACGTTGGAATGACTGAGACCCAGTGAGTGGCCCAATTCATGAGCAGCAACGAGAAATAAGTTGTATCCTAAAAAAGATACAGCACAAAGAACAAACACCAAACAATTTTTTTCATGACAATGGGATACAGGTGCCATTCTCTGATGTAAGATATATCATTCACAGTCTTAAAAAAATGGCAAAATCTAACTATACTCAAGTATAAGCTCTCTGGCCTCCTGGAGAAGAAATGAGCTTTGAATCATAGGCATTGATTTCTTACTGGAAAACCACTCTGGGAATAGTTTTTGCCCATGTTGCAGAAATTTTCTAACAACAAATCAAAGTTTCTTTAATATTAATAAAAATTGAAAAGCAGGTGAGAAGGTTTTAGTCACCTGATCAGCTTTTGGGAATAGTAAATGACATGGAATTTGCCTTGTAACTTCTTCACAAAACCAGTGACATATAGTATAATCCCTGGACATTGCTGGAAACCAGAACAATTCACTATTATATTTAATTTTATTTGCCAATAAATTCAAGATATTTTTTCCTTTCCAGAAGTTAAAGATGAGCATGACTTTAAATCATAAAGAAACCCAAACCCAAGCAAACAAACAAATGTGAGAGGTTATATTATTGCTTTTAAGGTCACTATCTGAGGGTGAAAACTCCCTGTCTTTTGATGTCCTGATTACCCAATGTCGCTATTCCATGTTAACTTTATTTCCTTCACTGGAGCTACCACTGCAGTCTGCATTAACTTCAAGGGACTGTTGTGACTGCATCCCAGATCAAAATATGAGAACTGTTTTACTAAATTACACTGACATCTCATTAAATACCGGAACTGCTGCTATAGGATATATGACTTTACAGCATCTTCAAGACAACACTTTCTAATAAAACAACAGTCAACATTAAAGTTTGCCTACCACTATAGGTTGTAAATTTGGTCCAGTTTTCATCTTCATCAAAATGGGCATCTCCTCCTATCCCACTGCCAGGGGGGTAGGCATGAGCCAGAGTTCCTCCTGGACCATCAAAGGAATAGAAGTCACCGTGAACTAAAAATAAGGGGGGAGGGGAAAAGGGATGCTTTTCATTATCTTGGTAAGAAAAAGTGACAAGTACTATGATTCCCTGGCAACAGAATTTCCTTACATCTAGCTGCAAAGGAAATCATTATATCTGCTTGACCGCCATAGACCCTGGTGAACCTCAGAGGAGTGACACTGCTCCAGAGCTGGAAGGCTCTTGCAATTGCTTCCTCTACATCAGCTTGCAGCATGTCTGGAGTGTAGTTCAGAATCCTGTGAATTAAAGACAAAAGGAATTAAAAGCAACCAGATCACATGTGACTGGGTCACATGGTATCAAGGTCAAATATTTTAATCAGTTGTTACAATTATTTATGTGTCTCAAGTGGTTTATTTTCAAAATATTTGCTTACATAACAGATAAAGATTTCATAGCTTTCTTTTATACCTTTCAGAAAGCCTAACATTTATACTCAGCTCTATTCCTTCTATTCACTGAGTATACAATTTAGTAGGCTATTAGCTAACTAATGTAAACTCCTATTTTGGTAGGAGTTATCATCACTATTTGGTAGACTGAATATTTTCCACATTCCTCATCCTGAATGGAGATGAAGAATGAGAGAATATATGGAGAAGTACAGAAATAAATAGTAAAGAACCCGTTTACTTCTGCCTATCATTCACAAAGCTTCCCAGTGCTGTGGATAAAAACGTGCTCTAATGTATGTCACCTATAGGTCACATCTTCTTTCATCCATGTGGGGCTGCGTGGGAAGGCGCTGTATGAACGGATGTCTGGTATTCCACATCTAGGCTGCTTCATCATGTCCAGTGTCTTCTGATTCAGCTCCCCAGTCACCTCTAGCCCAAAGAATGACTGCATCTCTCGTATTTTGCCAGCCATGTTGTTGAGGTCCTTTGCTTTAAACAGAGAATGTTTCTCTTCTTTAAAATCATAGAAGTTTTCAAGATATTTCTGATAGGGAAGAAAAAGCAATGGTTTAGAATATAAAACTTTCTTTCCAAGTGCAGAGATCTGGAAATAAAATACTCTACATTGCTAATACATCACTGTGTTCATTTTCTTAATAAATTATTTCATGAGTTCTGTCCATAGTCCTTACCTTGGCAAATTGCATATCTTCTTTTTCCTTTTCTGGAGCCACTGGAAAAGCAGAGGAGCATATAAAATATAATAACTCAAGGAAAAGAAGGATCTTTGTCTTCATCTTTGTCTCCCTGTCCTACCAGCCCTTGCTAGAAGACCTCTCAATCTCTTTTTCCTCTGTCTAAGACGCACCAGTGTTTCACTATTTATATCAGTGCTGTGCTTACTAAAGTCAATAATGGCATGACTCAGCTTATAACATCCTCTGATTTTCCACAGAAACGCAGAAAACAAATTTGGGTTTAGAAGCAAGCAAACACATGACAGTTTACCTTGCCCAAAACCCCCTGATTTCGCAATCATATTATTGGACAGTATGTTGTTTTTTTTCTTTATTCCTAAATTGGGCTGGACAAAAACGACTCCATTTTTCAGAGGTGCTGAAGTGATCTGGCTCTTTGTGAGGGTCAACAATCTCTAATTCCTCATAGCACTTGAGAAGGGACCTCTAGAAACTGTCTTTAGTTTTCTCAAAGTGGCTTGCATGCAAGACCTCAGCATGCCAAGAAAAAAATCCCTTCCTTTCACCAATCTTCTACCTGATAATTTTAGTGACATAGTCAATTATACAAAAACCTCATTTTTCTTTTGTTGAATCTGAAATCCCAGCATTGTTGCAGAACCATTATTTGTGCTGCTACCTGGCACATGTAATCATGGATCTATGTATTCATCCCCTTTCTCCCTCACACCACAAAATAAAAGCTCAGTAGAGTACCAGAGATAATATATCCTGGTCTGCATGACCTGTTAGCCAAGGGTGGTTTCACAACTAAAGAAGAAACAGCAGAAAATGCCCTACAGAACTACAGGCACCTTTGGGATAAAGGGTCTTCAGCAGAACCTTTTAATAAACATCAGGTGGGAGGTAATGAGGATTTGTGCCATACATTCCAAGCTTCCCATTTTGCCAGAAGTCCTACTTTCATTTCCTATGGCCTTCTCTGAACCTGGTGCAACGCAGTTTATGGAGGGATTGCAGAACCACTGTCACCCGGTGACTGTCACTTGGTGACTCTTGACTGTCATTTCCTAGACATTCATCTTTGGAACAGAATTCTCCTGTGTTGACTTAATACCCACATGCAAGTTCAAAAGGAGAAATATGAGCTAAAAATAGTCCACTTCTCTTTGAACATAAGAAAAACATGAAAAAAGGAACCGCTTCTCCAGTGAGAAAAAACATATTGGAGACTTCATAAAAACAATCCCAGCACCAGAGCAGCTGAGCTCTGCAGTTTGCAAGGTGGCCTGGGGAAAGGCATGGCCTCCTTCCAAAGGAAACTGGAGTTGAACCGCCTGGCTGGAGTCAGGTCACATTGTGTGTGTGACCCAGGTCAAAGACCAGGTCCCTGAACCACTGAGTGAAGTGGTACAAATGTTTATGTCTAAGGCTGCAGCAGGATGAGGGTCGCTTTGCCAACAGCCCACTGCTGCTGTAGCAGGGTCCTCCTGCTCCTCCCAGCCTGGCCAGTGCTCTTGCTGTTTTCCTGTGCCCTTCTGATACCAAGTATGTTTTCAATAAACCAATTCAGAGGGCTGAAGCTACAAGAAACAGCCCATAAAAATAACCTTAACCCCCCCTAAAAATTGCTTGATGCTGAAGTTACCAAATGCACTGGCACCCTAAGGGCTGTAAAGAGCCTCCATGAAGGAGGGGTGGGATGTCATGGATGGGAACAGTGATGCAGGAAGGCAGCCAGGAAAGCTGGGAAGCTAGGACCTCTCCTTTGGCAGCAGCAGGGTTTCTCTCTGCTCATCATGGAAGAGCATCCCAAGCTGCATTTGTAGGGTATGATGTTTGCATTTCCACATAGAAATCCAGACACAAAGCAGGGACATTTTAAATACTGCTGCCTGGAAGCAGCAGCTTGCATATGGCACTTATCCACTGTTTTCAGCTGAATGTTTTGTAAACACCCCGCTCGCTATGTCCCGGGGCGAAGCAGTCAGAGCATGAGATGCATCACACCCAGTTGGAAAATATTTTAGTGAGCCTTTTGGATATTTAGGAAGCTTTTCTTTCTCAGTGACTTTTGCATGGGTGCCAATAGGCATGTTGCAGCTCCAGCTGCTGGTTTCCCCTTCCAGATCCTGTTGCCTGCATGCTCAAGCTGACATTTATGGAGTGGCTGGTGAGTGTTGGGAGGAAGAGCTGTATCTTGCTTTGTGCTTGGCAGCACAAGTGATGCAAATTCACTGCTGAGCAGTCTGCATGGCTCTGAGATGTGTGAGCAAGTGTGATACTAACACACAGATTCAAGAAATTACTTGCCTTCTTATGCTGAACCCTAAGACAGCAGTCTTAGTGTTCAAACTAACGTGACTATTCAGTCTTGGGTTTAAGTAATGCAGGATAAAAGCAGGAGCTGTGTTGTGGCTTTAATCAGAAGTTTAAAGTGTTTGAAAATTACACTACCAGGGGACACAGTGAAGATTTACTGGCAAAGACGCAGCTCAAATTTGAATGGAGTGAACTGAGCTGATACCTTACATGGCACTCTTGCCTTACCTATAGGTCAACTAGTTGAAGACTTCTGCTTCAGGGATTCCCAGAATCACTTAATCCTTGGCAAGGCATGAAGCAGGTCAGATGCCTGTTTCATACCTTAGTCCCATAGGTAAAGAGATGCTGCTATTCCCATCCCAGTCCTGGGAAGCTGATCCCCACTGTGCCCTGAAGTCACTGCTGTCCTTCTGCTGGGTTGGAGACCATGTAGACGTCAGAGGTGACTTGCCAGTTTATGCAGCAGTGAAGCAGCCAGAATGGGTCCAGGAATCCTGCTCATTTCTTCCCTCAGCTCAGCAGCACTCAGACTCATTCGTCCCTCACTGCCAGCCGTTAACTACGCACTCGGGGACAGGAGTGGGTGCTTTCCCAGGAAGACCCCTGAAGTAGAACACAGCATTTCACAGAAAGACTGCCAACATCAAGGCTAATATTCTTCCACCACAGAACTGTTTGTCCTCTGGCAGTGCAATTTGTGTTATTCTGTGGGGTCTAGTCCAAATGCCAGGGTTTTTAGAGGATTTGTCAAACTTCTACCTGGGAATTTTGCCATTTCTTTTTTTTCTTTTTTTTTTTTTTTTTTTTTTTCTTTTTGCTATTGAGACTTCATCCAGAAATGTTATTCCAGTTCTGCTTGGCACTTTTGACTTATGGAAAGAAGTGGAAGGATACTTAAGGATACTTAACACAGTCTTGTAAACAATTGTCATTAACCCTTTAAACAACAGAAAATTAAGTCAAAAGAAGCTTGAACTAGCCACACATACACACACCATGATTTCACCTCCTAAACTTTTTAGAAGGATCTCTAGATATTTGTTTTTCCACCTCCCCTTCACTCACGCTGTTTCTAAACTCTCTCTCCTTGTGCTAAAGAAGCAAGATGTGTTATAAAGGTCTTGAACATGCCTGGACATGGAAGAAGCTGCTGTTTCTTTCACTTGAATGGAATTGGGAGATAAATTCATACAAAGAGATTCTGGGACTTGAGGAACAATAACTGAATAGAAAAGAGACACAAGCCCTTTACATTATGAGCCAGTCTTTGATAAATAACAGCTGGATCACAGCATATAAGTGGTCGGGGGAAGTAGGCAAGCAGAAAATTTTTGACATGGAAAAATGTAGGTCTGCTATTAAAAGACTCAGAAAAAACAGAAAATATTTAGTGAAAATGAAACTTTCAATCTCTTTCTGCAAGACAGTATTTTGAGAGTATTGAAACTGAGCCTGAAAAAGGTATTAACTTGAATTCCATGATTTTTCCTGTATATCCATATACTTCCATTTATCAGTGGAATCTCTTAATCCTGCTTTTCTAATATATAGCTTCTAATAGTAATAATATCTGTCACTTTTCTACTTCATCTAAGCACTTTGTCCAAGTTCCATTTCAAATGGAGAGATGGCATGCAGAGGTAGACTCAATAGCTGATCTTAGTTAAACAGGAATTTAGATATTTTTTATGTCTGTATCCTTGAGTATTATCAGCAATAACAAAGCTGAAGTCTCTTCCGTATTTGTATTTTGTATATAAACAAGTTTTTTAAGCTGCACGTCATTTCCTCTCAGCAATGTCTGACTTGGTAGCTTAGAAGGCAAGGTCACAGAATGATTGCATTGGTGTTACATTATCCATCAGTGAATAAGAGAAGTGACAGAATCCAATGCCCAAGAATTCTGGGGTTTGCAGGAACTAAACTGGAATATGAAAGGTGGAAATAATGGCACCCTTATTTAATATGTGGCAATGTATTGGGGTCATACTCTGAATTTGGACATGGCCTGAGCAATGGGTGTGACAGGAAACACTGTGGTTGTGATACACAATTAATTCACTCTTTCCTCTTTACCATTCTGGACCTTACCAGGATCCTGCCTTTCCTTCTGAAGGGGATGGTCAGTGAAATGTTGTACTTCTCTCTACTCCTATGCACAGGCTTTTATGGTCAAGGACCTGTATGATTCTTATTCTCTTATAAAGGATATGAATAAGCTGCCAGATCTCTGGTTGTTAATTAAGGTGATGGGTTTTTAGACTCAAGAAAATATACTGTATTTTTTTAGTTGTGTAAAGCAGAAGACAAGTCCACAGAAGATGATTTCTGATGAGTGGTTGCTCATCCCTTCTCTTTAAAACTGTTTGACTTTGTTACGTCCATTAGCAATATTGTTAATATATTACATGCTAATGTTGTATGAACTTGACAGCAATGCTTTGAAATAAATATTAGGAAGAGATAGAGAACTTTGACAGGTAAAGAATCTCCTAACTTTTCTGGAATTCCTTTTGATGTGGACTGGAAAAAGCTGATAACTTTTATAATTTGTCTTGTAAGCCCTAAGATATTTAGCTAGCATACTATTAATATATAAAAGAAAAAAAAAAAAGACACTGCCTTGAGCTCTCTGTCCATAAAAAGACCTGTGCAAGGAGAGTGAGGAAGCACTCTAGGAAACAGTCTGCCACCCTGCTTTCACATGTCATGGTCATCATTTGAGATTTATGTAATCAACTACTGGCAGTCATTTTATGTAGAGGTCTGCATTGATCCTTAAGTAGCTGCCAGTAGAACATGAGCGCCAAACATAAACTTTACCTCCATTACTTATCTTCTTTATCTGGAGACCAAGATAATTTGTGCAATCAATCCTTTCCTTATTTTTCCTTTTTTGATGAATAAAATAAAGTGGCCATACACACCTTAGAGCCGTGTCTGCTTCGGGCAAACCTGTGCTCACAAAGGTTTCACTTAGCAGCAGGAGGTCTTTGAACGATGTGATGAATAGGGAAACCTTTGGGTGCTTGCATAGAAGATTTATCAGCTTTGTAAAGATATGGACAATTAAATGTTTTAGTGATGTTCTAGGACATGAAGCCACAGAACAGAGGGCAATTGCCAAACATAAGAAGCCAAAAGGATTGAATACTAATTGTATGTCTAAAAGATGAAAAACATTTATTCCATTTAAACTCTTGTAAAAAAAAAAAAGGCTAGTCAATATCTCAAACCACTTCTTTGAAGATGCTGACTAGTGAAGGTGCTGTCATTGTGTATTTGTGGAAATGCTAAGCTAAAAGTAAGTAATTGGTTTTCTACATCTCTTTTACTCCTGCATACCAAAGTATATTCTTACTTTGGATACCAGTTCAAGTAATCAAATACCATAGTTAACACATTAAACTGCCTTGGAACATAATTTAATAATGTTTCTTGACTTAATAAAAAGTTTAATAAATATTTCAAGTCTTAAATTCACAATCCATTTGATTTATATGAAAAAAAATTACCTTGAACATATGATTCTTGTAGTTAACAGAGAACAACTTGTGATCTCAAGAATGCAGAGTCAGGACAGAGCACAGATATGAAATTACTAATTAATATGTCACTTTCCAGCAGTGTCTTCCTCCAGCTCACCACTATGTGCCTGCACAGGGATTGATGAATATCTAGCTGAGGTATTGAATGAATTCATGTTACCTCACCCAAGATAAGCTGAACTGTAAAACCTTTGCAACTTTAATTGCCAATGAAATCCAAGTGATCTGAGTGAAGTGTGTCCGGGAGGGATGGGCTCTGCTGTAGAGCAGAGGAAGAGGCTTCTGGGCAGCAGTTTCTCCAGCTGTCACTGCTGAGGATGGCATATGGGCCAAGCTTGCATGTGCAGTCATGAACATGGACAGGGATTAGGTTTCAGATATTAAATCAAACTACATTTTCATGTTCACAATGTTCTCAAGGAATTGGACTCACACAACTTAATTAGAAATTATTATCCAGTGGCCTCCAGCTAATTAAAAAACACAAGACAGGCTCACCAGGATGTTGCTTCACTACAGTTTTGTAATACTTGATCACAGTCTTTTCTCTCCAAGATGCCTTAGGATATTACTTCACATGCTAAAGACATGTTAAACTCTTCCCAGATTTAAGACAAGTTCTTCAGGTCCATGTGAACAAAAGGAAGTGCTGTGGGTCGCCACGGAGTTTGAGGAATGAAGTAATAGGCAGCTGTGTAATTCAGAATAACAGATTTTTCCCTAGATCATGCATTTACAAGACACACAGGGCTTGTCAGTGCATGTCCTCTGCCCTTCCTATAAACACTTCATCATAAATCCAGCATGATTTCCAGATCATGCATGAACTTCTTGCAGTGGAAGGCACTTCATCCAGTGTACCATGTACTTTCTCAGTAGCTAGCTGGGGTAAACTAAGGCAAACTTACACAATGTCTTTCACAGATGTATTGGACACCAAATCACATGGCTGTGCTCAATACCAAAACCCTCAGCATCAACACACACACACTTAGGGCACATCATTCGCTCACTCACAGTCACTACCTACTGTCTACAGGTCAAAACTTGTCTTTCGCTTTTTTTTTTTTTTTCAGTGATAGCTATAATATTATTTATTTTCCCCGGGAAATTTTGGTTAGCCCTACCTGTACCTTAGTAACAGTTTCCTCAGCCGCATATATGGCAACCTTCTTTCCCTATAGACATTACATGATACCCCTGTAGCTAAACTATAAAAAATAATCTCATATTGCATTTGATTCTTAAGCCATCTGCTTCTCTTTCAAACCTCCAAAAAATTATTTTTACTAGCATGAATATTTTGCTATCTAGTAAGAGTTTCTTTTATCTGTGCAATTTAGCAAATAGATATCTACCTATAACAATAAAAAAATAGGAGATTCAGTTTAATTAATAGTACAAATGTCAAAAGGCCACAGGGAATAGGCTGTGGGTTTTTTAAATATATTTTACAAATGTTCTTTTCATTATTTATGTTCTTGAAATGGTTACTGATCTTTGGGCTAGCACTACAAAATACAAAGTTAGAATTGTCCAAAGTGACACAGAATCATCTTTTCAAACACTGTAATTCTCAAAGGACCTACACTATACAGAATTTGGCTTTGCAGTATCCATATTTTATTTTGTCAGAACTGGCTTGCTGTGTAAAATGGGTCATTAGTTCATTTCTCTAATATCTGTGTCACATAGTCTATCCTTATTCTGCTTGAGAACACAAGTAATACTTGTGAAGCAATTAAAAAAGAAACAAAATGGACAGAGGTATTATCATTCTATTCACAGTAGATGGAAAAAGAATAAATGGAATAATTGTTTTTTGTTGTCCAGGTATTATTAATGTTAGTTGAAGACATACAGTTAGTTGAAGACATACAGTGAAAGGAAAGCAGGAAGTTTTTAAAACTTGGTTTCTTTTTAATGTGAAAACCCTTATTCTTTTGACCTGCCAACATTCTTCAAGTGACATGTGTATCTTCCCTTTTATTTCAGGAAACTGTAAAAGTGATGAAAATATATTTGTTTAAAAACCAGTTCATCCCAATACCTCTGAAACCAACTTCTAATACAACATCTAAAAATTATTTCCATGGTTTATTTCTTCTGAAAAAAGATACTGTGTATAGTTTGTTTCCAAGTACTGCAAAGAAAGGACTTGTCTGCTTTGAGGATTATTTGAGAACATACTCACTTGTCATTGTAGGATAAAATTAAGGAAAGTATGATTGACATGAAAGATTGCTTATTTTATGTAAAATGAGAAAGAATCTGGTCTGAGTTTTCTTTGGTGTTAATAGAGATATCAGTGATGGAAGAGCGAAAAAATTCTGTTGCAATAAGGGCTCAAACATGGTTAAATTTGAATAAAAACCATAGTTAGGCAGAAAATGAAATAAATTGCTGCCCACTTGAGAAATTCCATAATATGGAATATGAGTTAATATAAATTTGTGTTAAAATTAATCATACAAGACTCATAAATTGTTAATAGAGAATTTTTCATTATTTCTCAAACATAATATGTTTGGCAACTTCTTGTTTTTCTTTCTTCCAACAACAAAATTTCCCTTTCTCTTAAAAATATATAATAGTCAAAACCACCCAAAATTTCCCACATTTTGTTTTAGCTCTTCCAAACTTTTACACCACTTATTACTTCATATATACAGAAACCATTTCCTCCTCAAAGCTGACAAATAAGGGGAAAGGGCTTATTAAAAAAAAAGAAAAAAAATTAAATCTCATTAAATTCAGATGGTGCTGAGTAGCAAGAACACTCAAAGTATTGAATATAGTTTTCCTCCTGAACTTGGAAAATTTTGATTTCTGATTTTACACATTTTTTAATACTATTGAATTAAGTCTACTACTATTAATACTATTCACAGAATTACTACTACTATTTAATATTATTGAATTAAGATCCAATAAAATATATATTGCTTGTAACATATATTTTGAATTTAATAGGGGAAAAAAATTCCTTGAAACATATCATATAAAAGAGCAGTAATGTTCAGCTAAGTGCTCAGAAACAGAAATATGTTTTAACTTTGCACTGGTGCCATAGCTGATGTACACATCCATCCATGCTCTTTACTTATGAACCTACCTCATATACAGAGCAACACAGCCATAAAGAGAGGCATATAGATGGGTTATTATGGTGAAATAATAAAGTTCAGAGCTCTGATGTTTCTCTCACAGTCTCTTTTTCCTCTGCTTGGATCAGGACAACATCCTTCCTACCAAAGTATTGTACTACAGATGAATAATGACGTTCAGGCACACATGGAAGATTGAAACACAACTCTAATGCAAAGGAAAGGAAAGTAGCAATCTCTGATAAAAACTGCCTTGTAACTCCCAAACTGCAATAATCACATCCATCAGAGCAGGGTAACACTCCAAGTCGTACTTGTGATTTCATCTGTCACAGCTAATAAGGAAGCTCAAGCACAACCTGTCTTTGTGCCTAAAGGCAGCTGGAGAGGAGACATGGACGACTTCAGTACTGCTTGTACACCTTGCTTGTCCTGCCTACCCTAAACATTTCTTGAAAAAACTACTAAGATTTCTGGATGTGCGCTTGACCTTGGAGGGGAGATAATTTACAGGAAAGGGGAAGGATATTCTTTCACTGAACTAGCAGAGCCTGAAGGAGGAAGAACCTGAAAGGAGGTCTTTGTACCTGCAGACAAGCTGCTTTAGAGGACTGGAGTATTTTACTGCAGTCACATCCTTTGTTAGCACTAATTCCAGCACAATAAGTTTGAGGCTCAGTTGCACTTTTATCTGTGCAGGGATAGACTTTGTTGGTAGGGCAGCTCCCATTGCTCTTAAGAGGTATCTGAGAAACATAATTCACTGAAACTGCCTGAAATAACTCCTTTAAGACAGAGTGAAATAGCAGTTAAGAGAGTTTCCTCTGTTTGTCAACTGACCACAAAAAGTCTTTTATAACAGTGACATAAGTCCTTCCACGAGAGACTTTCCACATATTTATGCAGCTGTACAAGCAATTCTTTATTTTTCTTTTTAGTAAAACAGATAGTGCCAAAACCAGCTGGCTGTCATGTTAACCACCAACTCATTAGTACAGGGAATTGGAAACACAGACAAGAGTGCATTCTGCTCACAAGCAATTTACAGATCCTCATATATATCTGATCAATTATAAATTACAGTGTTGGTACAAGAAGGATAATGAAAAAAGGAAAAAAAATGTGTTTGCTATTACAAAAAGAATAATGTGGAAAGTGCAATAGGATTTTCATTGTCCTATAGCATGTTGTCCCCATGGTAGTAAAAGAAACATATCTAATTAATTTTTCTGAGGAGTTTTGAGGAAAAAAAAATCTTTAGTGCAGCCAAGGGTACCATACTTTAGTTGTGGAATTAAATAGAATACACCAGTATATCTCAGTGCCTCTCAGCAGGCATTTCAGGAAGGACCATTTATTGTGTTGTTGAAATATCATTTTGTCTCAGTAATCCATATCAATTTTCTTGAAGCTGATTATTTTGTAAGAGCATTAAAATTATGCATGACTCAGGTGTTTGCAACTTATTTAGCACAGTGAGTCAATTAGAAGTATCTGCTTGAGGCTCTGTTCTGGAGTGAAAACTATTGTGAGGAGATCGTATTTTGCTGAAGCAGTCATGTCCCCACTTCCACACCTTGCAGAACTGATCTGGTGGGGACAGAGCAGATGCCCAGGAGACACAAGTCTGTGGGAATGAGGAAACACCAGTGGGACAGGGGAATATTCTGAAAACCAAACATGCTTTAAGGAAGGCCTGGGCACTGATCCTTTCCAAGAAGCAGCTAAGGCAAATAGTTCAGGTACTTTCCTTGAGAGAAAATATTCACTGTGTGTCTCCTTGAGTCTGGGGCACATGTACATTCATAAGGAGTGTCATTGGTCTCACTGCACTTGGCAGAGAAGCCACTGGCCTCATCTTCTCTCAGGCACTGCCAGAACAGGGGAGATGGACCTACAAGCTCAGCTGGAGTTACTGAGATCTCACGTTAGAATGCTTAGCTGGTGGATTAATCTGGATTTGTCACTTGCACAATGTTGATCAGCCTGGGTTGTTTATTTTCTTTGTAATAACAAAAGCTCTGTGAGAAAAGACAAGACCACAAAAGGTGGATCCAACAATCCCTACACAGAGATTTGCCTTGCCTCCATTTCCCTGATATCAATAACAGCTAAAATTTGGCTTATTTTTGTCTTTTCCCACACTTCTACACTATTTGTCCAAAAGCATTATTGACCACAGAGGCTTCCTGAATACTCCTACATCATCTTTTTTTTTCTGTCTTCAGGCATAGTTTGAAAATATTTGTACAATGAAGATTCACTTATTCAAAATAATTGTTTGTAAGCAAATATATAACTTCTCTTCCTTTTTGCTATTTTATGTTATTTATTTTATATATTCTGCCCCATCCTTATTAATTTATTTTTTTCTCTTGCATAATAGTCCTGAATTTTAACTCTGGATGTTTTTAACGCAACTCATCTTTAATTTTTGACTGCAAACAGAGACAGATACTAAAATGTTGAAGGCTTCCAAATACAGTAGATAGTATCTCAGAACAAGAATCCAAGGCCAAAGTTAACAATAACATGACAGAACAAAAGTGTGAGTGGAACATTATCATTGGTGTGTGCACATTGTGGGCTGATGTGAGAAACAAGAAAGGGATGATCAGTTAGCCTTAAACATTATGATGTGATGGAATAAAAACAAACAAGTCTTTAAAAAAAATTTATCTGCATCAAAATTTTGTGCAGTTGAGTACCTGACTGAGATCTCTGTGTAGATTCTGATCATAGTGGAATTCTTTTAGAGAAATAAAATCTATGAAAATCATCTTCAGGAATGAAATTAATTTCCCTTACTGTTGACTCTCTCCTTTTGAAAGATTAGCCTACTGAGAATGTGATTCATCTCACCCTAAAGTGCACACTTAAAATACATTAAAAGAGCTTTATACAAAGATTCTGTTGCTTTGCTTTAACAAAAGCATAAGAACAAAGGGGTGATACCACACGTCTACATTTATGTTTCACCAGAAAGGCTCTCCCCATCTTCCTAACAAAAATCAGCTACAAGGTCCAAATGGACCTTGGCATTACAGCCAATATGGTGATTGCCAGTAATCAGTGCCCCCATTATGAAGTATTTCTGTTTTGGCTTTGATTTCTCTAAGTGACTACAAAATGTGAAATGTCATTGACTGACTAAGTCATTGCATCTTGAATTTCATTGGGCAAAATCAATTAATTGATCAGAAGTTAGCTGGAGTAAAATGTCCAAGTACTTGAATGAGAAGGGATCTGAATTTTCTGAGGATCCAAAGGTGAAAAGGAAGTGGATGTCCCAACGACAAAAACTTTGAATGGTACTTCAACATATTAGAATGCTAGTAATTTGATTAAAAAAAAAAAAAAGCAGGGGTGCTATATGTAAAATCAGAAACCTGGCTATATCTAAGATAAATCTAAAATAAATCTAAGATAAATATAGCAGCTTCATAGATTTATCTAGGCTAAGAGCACAGTCATCCAGTTTCCTAACTGCACTCAATGAAGAAAAAGAGATTTCTTCAGACAGAAGCTGAGATATAAGTGCTGTGAATCACTTTCTGCCTACCTTTCTTCATTGACTAAATGGGAAGCAGAGGAAAATTTTTCATCTGGATTAGGATTTCATTTAGAGGTCATTAGTCTGTAAAAGTTAGACTATGTGGTAAAAAGCTGGTGTCCATGCAAAGAGAATTGGACCCCAAAAAACACCCCAACACAGCATCAGAGGAGCACATCTGGCCTCCCAAAGCCTGGCATTTGCTTACTGGGAATATGTGACCAGCCCAGATGTAAAAGGGATCCCTCTTCTTAACACCATATTCAATAGGTCATGATGGCTTCAGCCCTTTACCTCTGCTATGGCTCAGTGAGGCCATTGAAGTGAGCCATTGTTTAACAGTGGAGGTGATTAAGCAATTTGTACAACCTCAGGGATGCCCCAGGATTAGGCCGAAAGAAAACAAGATTGCAAAATAACTGGAGTTCTTTAGGTAGTGTAAATCAGGTTTACCTTATGAATGTGAATGAAGTGTGTTGTCCTTATTTAGAGCATTAATCTCCTTCAATAAGAACCACATCTTTCTTCTTTCTTTATGCATTTAGTCAGATTGTTTTTTTTTTGCTTGGTTTCTGGGTTTGTTTGTCTCTGTGATAAAGGTGAAAATTGTTTAATTTACATAACTTATGGTGCCAGTATGACCAGCCATGGGACATGAGGAAATTGAATGAAGCTGCATCAGGGCAAATTCAGACTGGACATCAGGAAAAGGTTTTTCACTGAAAGAGTTGTCAGTCACTGGAACAGGTTGCCTGGGGACATGGTCATAGCACCAAGGCTGCCAGAGTTCTGGAAACTAATTATGAAGCCATTGGGTTTTACCTTCAGATCAATAAATAACTACTAAAACCAAACTCACTCTTTAACCAAAATAATTTATATATTTAAAAAAAAAATATTTGTCTTTCACAATCAATCAGTTCTACTTGAAAGATACCTAACCTTAGACTCAAGTTGAAATAATGTGTGTGACGTCTCACTTATCTGACTTTTAGTCAACCCTTGTTCAATGAATGCAAATAATTTACTTCAACTCAGAAGTGATTACATGGACAGAAGAAGTACTCACTATTAATAAAGAAGTAATAACTCCAGTGTGTTGCTTTTGTTATTTTTATCTCATAGCTAAGTATGAAAAAAGGAGTTTTACAATTTATCCTACAGTTCTGTTTGTTACCTTCTTTCTGTTACATACGTAGCTGATTTTCTTCGTTTTTCCTGGACCGCTATGGAAACATTTCACCAGGTCTGCTGAAAAAAGTCCTTATGCAAATGGATGTTATTTTCTGGGTTTTCACTTTCTCTTACTTCCCTGAAGGTTGTCCTCTACCTTCCTTCACTGATTAACTGTTTTGCAATAATTTTTTCAAAGTGAGTCCCTTATGTTCCATCATCTGCCGTCATGTGTCATCACCTGTTCACTGCCAGGTGGTTTGGGGACAAGAGTGTAACTGATAAGTGTTTGATGAAGCCTCAGCACTCTTGTATTACATCTCCTTACCTGAAGGAGTTTTCTGCTGGATCATACTTAAATTCCTTTTGAAGCCTTTGAAACTAAACAACATGAAAAATTTTAAGGCATTGTGGGGTGGGCAAAGTGGGAGAAATGCAGTGCCTGATTTGTGTCATTTATGTGACAGCTGAGCCCAGGGGAACCAATAATGATGGAAATCCTGCTTGCTTCCATGACATCCAAATGCAGATACTTCTACAAGAATCACATATCAGGGAAGGCACTAAAGCTGCTCTTTCAACACTAATCCAAATTATATTCATCTCTATTCAAGTCCTAGCAGGCATTATTTCCTGCTGCATGATATAACACATCCTGGTGTGTTTGTTCTTTTGCTGGGTGCAGAAAGGCCCTCCAGGTCTTTGCTATTTACTCCATGCCAGCTGAAGCAAGAATGTCTGACACAGCAAATGAGAAAGAGTTTGTGGTACCTGAGAGCTGAAACAAAATTAAATCCGTGCAATCTGCTTGATGGAAATATCTAATGATTCAAAGTGAGGAAGCAGACTAGTCAGTGGGATCATGCTAGACAAGCACTACACCCACACAATAAACCTGGGATATTCCCAAGACGATAACCCAACAGTTGCTTGTGATGATCTCCAGTATGAAAAATAATGAAAATACTGCCGAACATATGGAGCAGACCAACTTTCTCAGACCTGCAAAGAAAATTTGTTTGAATTTGAATGTGTTTTAGCTATTTAAGTGACTTTAAAATGTAGTCTTAGATACCCCAGAATTGTAACAATTTTTTTTGTGTGTGTGTGCTATAAGCTGTTGGAATGTCCACAATGACTCTGCCTGTGAAGGCACATCTCCTGCATGATCACCACCACCAACTGGTGTGTTTGCTCTTTGCTCTCTTTTCATTGTAACAGGAAGGAATGAAGACAATGCAACATCCAGCATTTCTTAGTTAATCTCACACATGGGGTTACACTGCTTTCCTTGGTATAACTTGTGTTGAGCAGCAACAGAAATCTTTTGCAGAAAGGTACATTATTTAGAACTGAACACCAACTCCTAGTAAATCTCTCCTTTTGAGAGCTCAGGATCTGATAAACCAGCTAGCTCATGGAAAATATTTACTGTTTATACAAAAATAACTCATCCTTCATTCTCTGAAACTTCAAACAGGAAGATTTCAGCCTGACTCTGAAAACAGTTCTGAGAGAATAAACAGGCAGGCTTGGAAAGCTTTTATTTCTCCACATCTGCCTAGCAGTCTGCTGCTTTCTTAGCAGAATGTCCAGTACAGACTATAATCTAAAAACTTAGTAACAAAGCAATGTACATGTGAAAATTTGAAGATAAAATGTCATGTCATTCAGTGAAACTTTTGAGAAAGCCAGGACACTTAAGCATCTTCCCTACATCTGGGCAAAGTGGACTGGGAGCAGTTCCTGGCTCTCAGTTTCAGTTTCCTCTAGGAATCAGATGAAGCACAAACTGTAATATTGCCAAAGGAAGGAAACTGAGCAGCAAAGGACCCGCTCTACATTTCCCATATGAATGGGATCCATTATAGCATTGAGCTGCCCCACAGTCCAGGGCAGTCTGACACAGTCACCCATACTCTCTCCCTGCCATCTCTCACCTTCCCTTCCCTTCCCTGCTCCCTACAGGCCCTCTTCTTGGTGGTCCTTGTCTCTGTTTTTGCCTTCTCCAACCAAAAGCATGTCACCCAAATCTGGGGAAAAGAAATACACCATGGATTGGCTCTGCTTATGGGCTACAGCGGTTGTACCTGCCAGCTCACAGTGCATTACATCTCCCTGGAGCATAAAATGTTTGGAGGAGGAATTGACTCATCCCAAACTGGAGTTATGAAGACTGCTGTTCTCTGGTCCACGAGAAAGAGCATGTCTGTGCCAAAACAGAAAGCAGTTTACCTCAAGATGCGTGGCCCCTAAACTCTGCTTCAGCCTTAACATTTCAGAAGTGAGTCCCTTTTGATTATTCTCATGGCAAGTCACTAATGGTACAGTAATCACCCAATCATATAGCCTTGCAACTTCTGTCTTGGCTGTGCAGATACACAGCGTGTTGTTTAGTTGTCTAACGCAGAGGAAGTGAAGCTAATTTTGTCACTGGGGTATTTTAAGAAATACCTGCACACTATTTTCAGTAACAAATTGCAATGCTAGAAATAATAGTGAGACTTGTTTTGATTATATCATCTCATCAAAATTTAGTCTACCCACTCTGAGCCTAAACACATCTGTCCCACCTGCACAGCTGTGGTTTCTCTAAGGTGTGTTGGGGGTGGGGGAGGTGGGGTTGGAATTACAGCTGCATAATCTTGTAGCCAAATCTGTGATGATGAGTGATTTAATCCACCCATGCGTTTCGGTATTGGATCAAAGCTGTGGGTCTCACATATTTGTAAAGGTTGACTTGACATTTCTTGCTCCTTTGAGTTTTGCTTTCATGTATCCTCCCTTGTAAGGAAAACAGCACTGGTGGTGTTTACTGGTAGCAGTAACCTTCCCGCTTTTCCTGTTGCCACAGTTTGTTCCTATCTTGTCCCCTAAGGGTTGCATTCCATACATTCATTAAATCTCTACCCTGTTATAAAGTAGGTTATTTTCCCGGATCCTCTGCTTCCCAGAAGTGTATTCTCAGGCTGCATTTCTTGCCTTTTGGCTGTTTATAAACTAATTTTCTAAAACCTGGCATCATAAAACTGGCAGAGTAATCTGAGCGGTTAGTACACTTTAGTAAATGCATCAGAGGAAGGAAAATAATTCCTAGTTTCACACAGTCCTCTGACTTTGTCTAACACTAGTATTTATAACTTTATTCCTGAGTGGTTTTGCTATAACAGGATAGCTGGGATTCTCTGTGATTCAGTTCTGGCAGTTGGTGTTGACGCATGTTAAACTTGTAAATCTCCGACTTTCAGTAAACACAGAGAAGATGGTAGATTGTAGATAGCTAATCACTGAAGCAATACTGATGATGTCCTTGACTCCTGCTTATTTTCCTGTAATTCTGAGGAAATTTCTTAAATTTGTGTTCCTGTGGTTTGTCTTATATGAAATTATATGAAATATCTTTATTAGATGAAATCTCTGTTAGCTGAGAATAAAGTAAACCTTTTATAACAACTAAAACCAATCTAAAACTTCCAATACCTGTCTACAAAGAAATAAGGCTATAAAGTGCAGAGGAAGAGATTAATGATAATTCTAGAAACATAATGACCTGATTTGGTCTGACCTGAATATTGTGTCTAGCTCTGGTCACACAGTCTTACAAAGCAGATAGCAAGAAAAATGTCTGCCAAAAGTGTCAGGAGAAATAAAAAATATTGCTCACATCAAAGGGCAAGAAATTGTAACATCAGTTTTAAAGTTAAAACAAATAAGAACTCTGCTAAAGATACATAAGCAAGCAACTTACAGAAAGTAGGTCCTCTTTTTTACTGTTTCTTGTTATAACAACATGTTCAGTGAACAAGGACAATAATTTAAAAATAGATCATAAGGATTAGCCTTTCATAAGGAGCACAAAAAATCTGTTGAGTTTACTGTACTATTTTAAATCTGAGATTCAGTTGAGAATGTGGTTATTAAGAACGCCTGTGTCTATGCAAGAAAGAACAAAAGAAAAATAACGAAAAATTCATCAGCGCTTGAAATATTACAGGACAGGATCTTGTTTACTCCTTGTTTCCATTATGGATAAAAAAAGAATAGGACCATCTAAGATGGCCTGATTTGGACAGCTGGGTATTGCTGACATTCTGTGACTCTAATGATTAGATTAAAGGAGAAATGTCACAGTTTAAACACATGTCAACATAATGCAAGTCATCCTTGGGGTGCTATGAAAATTTTAATACAGAGAGCTATGAATAGAACAAGACAAATCATAACAATTAAAATTTCCGGTGTTTATTTAAGGCTGCACGCACAGCACTAGATTGTTTAAGCCTGAAATTTCAACAAGTATTTTCCTTCTGGAGTTGATGCTTCTCCAGCCTCATAGAGGGAGAAGGAGCCCACATCCGATATTTATTTTGTGCATAAAGTGACTCAGTTTCAGTGAGTGTAACTCATACTCTAAGTCAGATGAACATAGCACAGAAAATTCCCGAATGCAAAGTTCTGAGCTGTGTGTTTCCTCCTTGGCACTCAGCAGAAAACTGCCAAAGGGCTTTTGCTGCCCTTTTTCTGAAATGCTTGAATGGTACCAGATCTAGGGGCTGTTTCAAAAAATGTGTTTATAGTATCTTCTCTAAATTACTATTAATTTTGAGACTCCTTATATGAGAGCAATGATTTCCCAAAGCAGTTTGCAAATCAGCAGTTATCTCGTCAATTATGCCCTAAACCAAAACCAAGTGAAGTCTATGTTAAGATTTTTGTTTTATTTGAATCTTGGTTCAGATCCTAACAGACATTTATTGATTATTTCTTTTTTAATATTAGTATTCAAAGTGTTTCAGATACTAATACAGTAATTGGAAATAAGTTGATGCTATCACTTGCTTTTTATTTCCTACTACATCCTCATTTACCTGTTATAGATCTCTATCTCGCTGTTGCAATGTCATCCACTGTTTTCTACCACTGTAGATAGACCTGAGTGCATTTTCTTTCCTGCACCATGATTTTCAACAGAATTTTAGACAGGACATTTCTGTTGTACTTTTGAGTGTGTAATTCAATTTTTGTCTCTCTTAATCTGAAATTGACCTCAGTGTTGGAAATATGTTCTCATATACAAGATAATTGGTTAGCCAAGTGACCCTAATGGAGCTTCTTTCCCTGTGTTTTGGTGCAGGCTATCCACTTTGGAACTACAAAAATCTTCCCAAAGCATTTTCTCAAAAAAAAAAAAAAAGCAAAACAACGGTGTGCTAAATTATTAGTGTTACAGACCCAAACTTTCCACTTGGAAGAGTCCTTGGGTGATTCCTGGAAAGTGCAGATGGACTGCCCAGCCATCAGCTAACTCTCTGATATGGGCTACTTTGAGACATAAACCAACCTTGTGTTTAGGCTCAGCCAGAATAATGAAAATAGCTTTCCTTTATTGTTTTTTGCCTGTAGGGTCTAATCTAATCAATTGGGACCAACAGATCAGAATATGTAGCTAGGAGGAGAGCAAGCATTTTACCCAGCTCAATTGTTCCAGCTGCCTGGCACATCCTGGCTGCCCCATGATGAAACTGCACTCTGTGGCACTGCACAGACTCTAATGCTCCTGGTTTACTTGCTCTGCAGTTTCCCTTGGGGGACCTTAAACATGATGTTTTATCCCATGGGTCCTTGCAGCTTTCATGACCAATTTTTTTCTGGCACTTGTCTCACCCTGTCTTCTCTGCACTACTGATGCTTTTTGACCCCATCATGCAGCTCTGCCTGATTTATTTGCCATTGTACCACCAATGTACTATAGCAAAATAGCGCATAATTTGGACCAGGAGTAAGATTTATGTGTTAAATTCTCCTGCTTCTCCTGAAAACAACCTGGAACCATTAATCATAGAATTGTAGAACAGTCTGAGCTGAGTCTGAAAAGGACATTTTCTAGATAAACAGATAGTGGGAAGGACACTGTCAACTCCAGACCCTTCAGACATGGCTGATTTCTAACAGACTTTCACAAGTTCTTCTTAAGATTACAGACTCTGAGGAGGGCTATATATTTTTTTTCTTCCTGTGAAGGATATATTCACACAATAAAAATCATGCAGAAATAAAAAAAAAATTTCTTACTTTCTTCCTGGGGTGATAATCCCTGTGATATTACAGAGAGATTACAGAGAGATTACAGAGTGCTGTAATAGTGTCATTTGGGCTAAGAAAGCAACACTTGCCCCTGGAAATGACCCAACTTCCTCTTTTAAGATGAGAACAGGATCATGAAAGAGCATGTAAGGTTCAGCAGTGACTACTGCTGTATGGATGTGACTATTCTGAGGACACTGCTCCATCAGACTCCTCCTGCCCAGTGGCAGGATCCTGGTGTAGTCCAACAAAAAGTCAAGACACAACATGGATGGTTTATTTCAATGTACACAGAAATGCACCATCCTGTATTACTGTGGCAGCAGGAAATTTGTTACATGACATTTAAATAAGAAACTGAAATCTTGTCTGCTGCCTGGTAAGAGTTTCCTTAGAGGAAGATATTCTTTGATCCATTTTCTGTGAGTAAAGGGGCAGGGGCAGAGCACACTCTCTCTAGTACAGCACAGGGCAGATAGGTGAAGTGAGCGCCAGAGGTAGTCCTGAACAGCACTGGTTGGAAATTCAAACTACAGTATATAATCAAAAGGCTGTGACTAAAATGGATGTACCACCCACATCCCCTGTGTTAAGCAGGAAAGAGAAGAATCACAGGCTGGAGGTAATCTGTGTGGGCTTTGTACTCTCTGCATCATCTCAGGGAGAATTACTGAGGTTTTCCTTGGAAACTTTTTTCATCAGAAGCAGCAGAACCACAAAACCCCAAAACTGGTATGGACTCACAGTGTGTGCAGACACCCCTCTTCGTGCAAAAACCCCTAAACATAATTGACAGAAAGTCTTGATCCTACATCCCAGATAAGCTTTCTGGTTAGTGGGCCATCAATATTTCCAGAAAGTACTGCTTAATTGTATATGTGTGAACAGAAAACATCTCCAACAGAACAGGTGAACACACACTCACCACAACAGAAGTAAATGTGCAGTTCATTGTCCTAGGCTGAAGGCTGAGCTCTAAATCCTTGTTTAAGCCAGTCTGAGAAAATACTGAAGCAATAAATTCTCCTCTCCAGACTCAATAAGGATCCATGAAGGGCTGCAGTGTTCCCAGGCAGTTAGAACATATCTATATATGTGTATGTGTAATTTTCCAGTGAATGGGGTTAGACTAAGGGGTTACACTGTGCTTAGGACAAAGTTGTACTGTTTGAAGTGCTTTGCATTGAATTCTGGAAAAGACTAAATAATTAGTATCCCTGATAGTGAATATATGTAGAAGTTTCCTGAACATAATTATATCCTAACTTTTTACTCAGTGATCTGCATTTCAATAGAAGAAATATTTAAATTCTCTTTATTAGTGTTGGGGTTTTTTATGCCTTCACATAATGCAAGAACTCACTATAGTTAATTGTGGCTTCCTCACCCACCATTACAATTTTTAATTCTGTGCAAAGTCTCCAAGAAGCAAAGCTGTCACTGCCATCTAGTGTCTTCAGAATAGATTTCTGGAGATTATGCTAAGAAAAAAAACTCCATTCTTATAACTTTGAATTCCTCCTCAAGTTTCTCAGATACTAGTAGATCTCATATAGTTCATGGAAATTCTTACACTGTTGCTTAATTTCTCACTTTGGGAAGTTTAAATTATGTTTGCTTACTTTTTTTCCCTCACCTGGAATATATATTTGCAATCTCTAAATCCTCCTTGTTCAGAATCATGTAACCAGCACAGAGAACTCCCTGAGGAGAATCCAACAGATTCCTTTTCTTGCCTTATCCTTTCTCCCCTTTCAAACCACCATTCATAGCAGAGATCAACATGGATTTAAAAGACACATTAATCAAACAAAAAAAAATGTACTAGTCATAGAATCACAGAATCAATCATAGAATCACAAAATCACAGAATGTGCTGAGTAGGAAGGATCCACATGGATCAAGTCCAGCTCCTGGCTCTGCACAGGACATCCCCAAGAGTCACACCACGTGCCTGAGAGCATTGTCCAAATGCTCCTTGAGCCCTGTCAGGCTGACACTGTGACCACTTTCTTGGGGAGCCTGGTCCAGTCCCCAGCCATCCTCTGGGTGACGAACCTTTTCCTAATATCCAACCTAAACCTCCCTGATAAATTTCTACTATTAGGTACAGACAATTCTGTCCATTCCCTACTACTAGGTGGATTTATGTAGTTCCACATGAAAAACTGGTGACCTGGTGGGAAGTTATTAGTTCTGCTTGTATTATATCCTGGGAGACAGCTGCTTCAGCCTCCTTGTGGTCTTTTCTCCACTCATATCTCAGGGAAACCAGTCAGTTCAGTCTCTGCCTCTGGAAAAGACTTATTTTAAATTCTTGACAGTCTTGGGTGACATTCCATCTGATTCTCACCAGTCACCTGTGAAATGTTATTCTCATGTGGTGGCAGTGGGTCCCAGGGCACAAGGTATTGTGGAGAGTTTTCATTTCTGGTTGACAGGAGCAACAGGATCCCCCTGGATCTGAGCTCAGCCTTCTATTTCCACAGCACAAGAAATTTTTTCCACTTTGTTTTGCTCAACCAAATGCCAGGAACTGGCAGCCTGGTACTTTCCTCAGCTGAGGTAGAGCTAACCACGGATCAGCTCCCATCTCTCACTGGGGATGTGGACACAGAAGCTGGAGCCGTGCTCGGACTTGTGCCAAAGGCTGCTTCCAGTCAGCCAAGCAGCTAACAGGAATCTGTCTGTTTGGGCTGGATAGCAGCTGGATATGATCATGCTGAAGGCTTTTGAAGGTCCAGCTTCCTATGCAGTACCTTTTTCCCCTGACAAAGGTTCAATGTTAACAGAAATTCACATAAATGTGAAAGACATTCATTGCTTCTCCTTGCTTCCCTGTCCACATTTGCATTCCCTCACCCAGCACAGCTCAGGTCAAACCTTTGAAACGCAGAAGACTCATACTTAACAGCTAGCCCTTATGGAAGATTCATTATTATTTTGATAAATTTTTTCAGTGAGTCTTTTTACTGAGAAAAATGAGGACTATGTCCAGAGCCTTACTTCACTGCCAAAGTAACTAAGTGAAACTTCAGCCCAATATCAAACATTATTTTTTTCCGGCACACTCTGTCAAAACTTTTTATCTGTAATTGAACCAAAATCTGTTTGTTATGCTTAGAGAACTGTACTGATTTTTTTTCCCTGGCAGTTTTCTCAATATTTTATTATAAAATGAACTTTTATTTTGGTCCACTTTAAGTTTTTCATTTTGTATAGGTTTTTCCTGTTCTGGTTTCATTCATTTCTTTTAAGCATAATAAGGTTTGGAATTCACTAGCTCACAATTTTATGTTCAGAAGAGAGCTCTCAATCTGTTAGGTTATCACAACCAACCATCTATGTTGTGTGAGCTACAGAATTAACCAGACCTAGCCTACCACTAGGTAAGCCTGGTCATTTATGTCTGTTTAAATATATTAATTGTTGATGAACTTTGCTTGGTAGACCTGCCTGATTGATCATCTTAGGGTTTTTTTTTGAGAAGACAAAACAAGACAATTTAGTTTTAATTAATTGCTAATTTTTAACATTCAAACTAAGATGTAACTGTTTTTCCCAGTATTTCTTGATAGTTTCTCATTTTTTCTGTAATGATAAGGTCTAATTCAAACTTAGTTCTTATTTTGCAGATTTGAGGGGTCTTTCTGTTTTTCACTCTTCTGTCTTTCCTCTTTTCCATAAAATTATTTTTCTTGAAGGGGCAAAAAATAAATTTTATTTTTAAACAGAGGTGAAAATCTTAATGAATAAAATGCATAGGTTAGGGATCTTGATTTCTTTTGCCCAATAGATCTGTATTGCTTTGGTGACAGGGAACATAAAAAAAAATAAGTAATTTCACAATGTCAATTTATTTCTCCAGTTTATTTAATATTATTTTTAAAAATCAAAAAAATCACAGTCTCACATCATTTGCATTGATTAAAACAAAACAGAACAAAACAAAATATTACAATATACTGAAAAAACTAATATAGATATTAAAAGAGTGGCCAACATGAAAAAATATATTCTTTTCAATATTCTGCTTTGAATGTTCAGGTTCTCTTCTGGCACAGGCATAACCTCTATAAATTTCACTTCAGTTAACACCAGCTGAAAATATCTGATCTGTGATACCAGATTTCTTTTCTCATCATGAACAGTTTCAACCTGCATTATTCTCTTGTAGCTGCTTCCTTCTGGTTTTCCCAGTATCATACAGGTTTACAATTTCTCCAGGGAATACTTTTCCCTTTTTCTGCTTTCCTGTCTGCTTTGGAATGACATCTCACTGCTTCTGTACCATCTCTTTGTTCTAAAGATGACATAGTCATCTGCTTCCAGGGGGATATATTCCCATTCAGTATAGCCAAATACTTTTGAATTCCCAAACTTCATCATTGCTGCTGGGTGTTACTTGCTCAGGGAGTCACCATACATTCCTCACTCATTCATTACACATCTGAATTCCCAGTATGTTAAAAGGAATTTCAAAAAGGGAAGAAGAATTAGTTTAAAAACATAAAGCTCCTGGGTTTACCAGGTCTCTTTCTTGGGATATGCTAAGAGATCCTTGAAAGGTGCTAGATGTGCTCAGAATACTGGGAATTAGTAGTGTTCATGAAAGTGTGTGATGTTTCCAGCATCACTCCAATACTAGACAAACTTTAAATGGTGTAATGCACCTTGAAATGCTAACAATTTCTTTTCTCCTTCTCTGTTAAGTTAAATAATTCCAGACAGACATGCAGCTGTATAAGTCCATATATACAGTGTACATTTGGTGGTAGGTAGCCTAGTACTTGTTCACAGAACCTTGCTGTCCTTTGGTACACCTAAATGCCCACTTTATTAATATTCCCATACACTACAAGCTGCTCTGCAGCCTATGACATGGCACTCAGCTGTAATTAGCACCAAAACAAGGAGTTAGTATGCAGGACACGGACAATTCTTTGACTCCAGATGCTATATTCAAACTGCAGTGGTCCATTGAAGAAGTAGAGATAACCTAAGGAAAAAGAAAGTTAAAAAGAATTAGGAAGATTCTAATTCTAGAATTAGAATTAAGAAACTGTGATGTCATATAAAAATTATTCTTAAAATAGTAATTATGTTGTTTACATTTTAAATCATTTTCAAATGCAATATTTTCATATTTAGAATGCTGAGCTAAATTTTTTAAAGATCCTGATTCCATTTGCTAGAAGTGGATCAGAGTTTTAAAATTACTGATATTCTTTAGTCTTGTGTCAAATTCTTACTGCACTTGATCAGGAAGATACAGGGTTAGCATTTTACGACACCGACACAGAAACACTCCTGAAAAGCTGGATAGGAATGGGCTCCAGGTATTACATTACAATACTTCTACTTTAAGCATGTCACTTTAGGTTGCCTAAGCAAAGCGCTCTTTTTTTGGCCAGAGCATAATTTAGATCAGAAAACTGATTCAGTCAAGAAGAGAAGTGTTGATGTGAAGAAATTAAAATTACAAATGCATAATTTTCTACAAGACATTAATCTCAAGTTTCAAGGGCAATTTATTGTAATAAAGTTTCATTATCAGATTACGTACCATTTCTTTCATAGACTGCGTCCACTTTATCACCAATTCCTGCGAATTCTTCCTCTATCAGCTTGGGGTAGCCTGCGTCCATAACCTCTGCCTCTTCATCATAACTATATTGAAAACAAAAGAAAAAAAAATCAGGGGATTGAAACAGCCTGGGAGTTTGGCTGGTGCCCTTTATATGTGTTGAAGTTACCCGCACCCAAAGCAAGTCATCAGTCTTTGGATGCTTTCTGTCTAGTGCAACGGTAAAACACAGGGTGATAAACAGCACACCTGCACCACAAGTGGAATAAACACAAAGCAAATAGAGCTAAGTTTTCAGAACTGATCTATAAAGTATGAGTTATATGGAGATAATTGCACCTGGATGTACTGCTACTACAAACCTATCCTGAGGCTGCTTGGCCCAGTGATAGTGGGAAGGGGTGGTAATGTCTTAATTATGCATGAGACCTGGTTGTGAGCCCCACTCATGGACAGTGAAAAAGAGACACCCTAGGGTGGGACAGATTTCTTGATCACAGCACTGATACCATTTCATGTCACACAAGCAACTCAAGGAGGCAAGATAGGAAATTTGTCTAGCAGGCATGACCACATTAGAAATTCTCCCATATCAGAGCACTTTTTTCTCATTTCCTTACACTCATTCAGCTTTTAAAATCTGTGCTCATATTTTTGTAAAAGCCTTGCATACACCTTTACAACATGCTGTACAGAGCTGTAGCACCAATAAAAACCACAGACTGGATTGGCCAAATGCCTGGTTTGAACCAAACTCCTGATCTTTCCGTACACCTGGACAGGTTATGACCAGGGACACCAAAACTGACCTGATCTTCCTGTACATCTGGACAGGTTATGCCTAGGGACACCAAAACTGACCTGTCTCCAGCTTACCTCCAGTACTTATTTCCAGTAAAAAAAAGAGTCTTGCCAGTGTCTTTAATGTGGACGGCTGCATCTATTCTTCTCATTTCTTTTGGGAATCCCATTTCATAAATCTTTTTAGGGAAGTCTTCAACTATGTCGTAACCATTCAAAGCCCAGACTTTCTTTCCTAAAAATATGAACAATGTATGAATGAGTCTTTTGTAAGGACTCAGCTGTGAGAAAAGAATAAAATAAGGAAACCGTGACCCCTATTTTCATACAACAAACAGATTGTTAGGTCACATACTCAGTAGGTATTAGATTATTTATACTATGATTCTGGGCATCCTAATTCAATTGTACATCTCCAAACTCACTAAAAATTTTATAGATGTGCATGGGGTGAAACCATTTGTTTTTTGAGCAAGGAAGGTAGGATATTTTATTCTTCTGTTGATTACCTCTATGCCACCTGTTGAGCTTGATTTACTATGTGTATTTTTCTGCCAACAACAAAATTGAAAACTCACCTTTAAACATGAACACAAGATCTTTGATGGGATTTTCATAAGCTGCATCTATTTTATTTGGAAGCTCTGGCCAAAAAGACTTAAGTAACACCAGTTCTGCCTCTACCATCTGAGGGTGCAGTCGCCAGAAAAACCTAGTTCAGAAAAGGAAGATATATTTTTTGTTTCTTGTCATACTGTAGAATAGCAGTATCTTTGTTAAGATAAGTATCATTACAATAAAAATTAAAATAAATTACTGGTGAATTAATGGTTATCATATCACAAAATACTGAATAGACTGAGCCCCTCTTGGACTTTTCCTTTCCTTTACTCACAGCCATCAGCTGCAGACCATTTCTGTCACTCAGTGATCATCTCAAACAATAACAAATTTTAAGCTTCTTTCTTTTAGAATAAGAGAAACACTGCTGTCCCATGTGAAGCTCCTGAATGCAGTACAACTTCACCCAAATAAAAGTTAGCAGATTTATGCATGTTGAAGAAAATCCCATGAATTTTAAAATGTGGACAAAAGTGTCAATCTTCAGCCATATTATCTTCATATAGCTGTCTGTCAGTCAAGTCTGTACTTGCATTATAAATCCTGCCTAAAAAGATATATGATGCAGTTTCTTAAGAGATATCTATATTGATTGGTGCTTTTTAAAATGTATATTTACAAAATCTTCAGTAACAAAACCTGAAAGGATGTTTTTGGTTTCTCAAACGTTATCCAGTCCCCACCATCCTTAATGTGAAAGTGTCTTTACCTGTCCTTGAAGACCAGCATTTCTCCACGAAGTTCTGTTATTGCATCAAGTGATAATTCTACATCACATTTCTCTGGTGTTTTGGGATGTTTTGGGTTGGGATCTTTGTCTCCAGCACCTGGAATGATATAATATGATGTCAGCTTGACAATATTAATTTGCTGTCTGTTGATCATGATATTGAACAGAAAATGGAAGATCTCCCAAGATCATAATGAATGCAAACATAACAGGTAAAAAATTTTTACAGAAAAATGTGTTCTCTCTTTCCTCTAGCCAAATGCATTTATGAACTTTGCAGTTCAAGTGTGCTGCAAAGGTGTTAAATAAACTTGCTTGCTTTATCCCAAGTTTTGAAGATCCCCAAAAACTTTATGCTTTTCATAATGAAACATGGATAGTTCTGTTTCTACCTTTAGACTCTGTTTTACCTTGTCTTTTCAGGCAGGTCAAAAAAATAGAAAGACTCTGATCCCCATCACCTACCACTAAGGGAGACAGGTCAGTGATGACCAACTGTGCTCTGCAACATTAGGTATTTTTTTACCCTCTCAGCTATTAAATCTAAGCATCTCCTCTTCCAGTGAATCCTTCTTAATGGATCATGACTGTTGTTACTAAACATCTACAGCTCACAGTAACTGTGCAGTGCATCTGCAGCAGGCTATAATGATACAGGAGATAAATACTATATATTGTAGAGACTTACCATAGAGTTCTTGGATCCCTTGAACATCATCATCAGGAAGCACAAAACCAGTTTTTCCAGTGTATGTGTAGATTGGGAACATCAAAGCTCCAGGGTCTCTAGAGTGTTCAAGCCCCAGTGAATGACCAAATTCATGGGCAGCAACAAGAAACAAGTTATAGCCTATAACAAACCACAGCAAAAGTAAATGTGTATCTCCTTGCATCACCATACTTGACACTGTGCTTTAACATATGAGACAATGAATGAGACAACTGAATACATGGAAAATTCTGCATGAATCATAAAGTTATAGAAAGGTTTGGGACCTTAAAGACCACCCAGTTCCAACCCCCTGCCTTTAGCAGGGACACCTTCCACTAGATATAATTGCTTGTGATTTTTGAACTATGATAGGTTTTGCATTAATAAGGGCCCAAGAGATCTAGTGTCTCATAGCTGGAGTTCAGCCTAACTCTTACATGACAGTGTTACTATGTAAGGAGATCTACATTTCTTGAAATTTCTTAGCAACACAGGAAAAATCTAGGGTGAAGTCTTGGTCCTACTCAAATCAAGATCATTTTGTTGGGAATTCCTGTGAAGCAGAGAGTCCATTATTGCAGAAATTAGCATTAATACCAGGAGGGTGACCTAATCCAGTGCTGACAAAAATAGTGTTTTGTTCTATTAAATTCTGTCTGGAATAGGCAGGGCGATGAATTTTCAAATTAAATGCAAGCAGACAATATGCAGCTGAGGTATGCCTGCTATAGACTTCAGTAAGGCAGTGCCCATCAGTCTGTGATCAGAACTAGCTGCCCCTAGTGAGATGCCAAAATGACAAAATCCTGTTTGCGTATTTTTTTTTGTAATCACTTCACTTAGGAATGTTATATCTTAAAATTTATGCTAAGCACATGTTAAACTTCCATTTATGACTGGAGGTTAAACTCAGCATTCTGTGTGTGAACAGTGAACATAATGATGAACAAACAGTCAACAGGCAAAACAAACTGTCTACAGATATAAAACAGGGATAAATTTTCTACCTATCATAATTTAAAATAATTTCAGGAACTTCTGTTACCTTTAGAATCATCTGACCAAACTTCATCATCATCAAAATGAGCATCTCCTCCATAGTCTGGGCCCGGGGGAAAAGCATGTGCCAGTAATCCAGAGGGTCCATCAAAAGGGTAGAAGTCACCATGTTCTGTAAAGCAAAATTCAAAACATCCATCTTATGCATATAAGAATATAGTTTACTTCTAAAATAAAGCTAACTGGTTCTGTGTTACCTTTAGTCCCAAAGGAGATCATGATATCAGCTATACCACTTCGTATTCTGGTGAAGTTCAGTGGAGTCACATCAGACCAAACTTTAAATGCTTTTTTGAAAGCTCTGTCTACTTCATTACGTCTCAGATCTGAAGTGTAATTCATAATTCTGTCAAACAGATTAACATCTCCAGTTAAATTGTGTGAATTGAAGAAATATGCAATGCACTTTTATCTGACTGTGCACCTCATTAAAAGTTTTTGCTTTTCTCATATGATCTTATCACATAACAAGGATCTTAGCAGCTGCATAGAGTATTAAGAAAAAAACCATTTCTATCATCATTAAAATAATGCAGAGATATCTGAAAATGATCCAACAGCTTTCTGTAATTGGTTTTCTATGCACCAGAGGATTTAGAAAGTGACAGATGTATTCAATAGTAAGTAAAATCATACCAGTAACTTCAAAAATTTTATGTCATATAAAATATCTCATGATCCTCACTTCCTGGAGGAGCAAAACATTATCTAAAGTGATTTGGCTGTAATTGTCCATATTAAAGAAACATTAATCACTAGTTATGGAATGAAGAGATTTTATCATATTTGGAATCTGCTAAATAAATTCAGTCTGTAGCTATTGAAAGCTCCAGATATATGACCTTGCAGAATTAAAGCAGAAGGATGAACTGTCAGACCTTCATCTCCTAAGGTCAGCTTTTCTGAGGTCATGGTACAGGGATTTCTCTGACCGAAGACAGAGAGCCACATCTGGGATGTGAAATGGAAGAGCTTGCTCTCACAGTCACACAGACTGGTTTGCATCTACATCTCTCTGTACAGGCCAAGACAGAAGTAAACACTAAACCAGGTCCAAACAGAGCTAAGGAGTGACCCAGAGAAGGGCATGATATGGGCCTCTACCGCTCTTTCATTTGGCACCATGGATGTGCCCTGAGTGTCTGTATGGAGGCCAAATGAGGAGTTTCTAGCTTACAGCACACCAGGTTTCCTTTTCCATGACAAAGTGAAATGGAAAAAATTCATGTTTACTTCCTTGGACTGCAATGTAAGCTGGGAGCATCTTTCCAAAAGTGAGTCTGTAAGGGTTTTAAACTGCAATATTAATTTAGTCAAAAGCAAATGCACCCTTCTCACATCAACCTCATGTACTGAGCAACACATTGGACAATGCACCCGGAAAGAAGGTAATAACAGCAATAATACTCAAAATACCAGGCATTTACCTGTATGTCAAATTCATTTTTGACCATTTGAGTTTTCTAGGGAAAAAGTTATATTCCCCCACATCTGGGACACCACATCTTGGTTTCTGCATCAGCTCATATGTTTCTTCATCTAATTTTCCTGTCACCTCCAAGCCAAAAAAAGCTTGCATTTCCCGAAGTTTGGCTGCGACTGTGTTCCCACTCTTCTTCATTATGCCAGCAGGATTTGGGCGGAGATCATAGTGGGTCCTGAGATAGCGCTAAGAAGGGAAAAAGGAGTAATAAGCCTAATTTCCAAACAGTTGTAACTGCACAGCTTACTGTCATTGGAACATGCAAATGAATTATTTTATACCATACCTCTGCAAACTGAAGGTCCCTTTCTGTGAATTCATGGCTGTCTTCAAGGGGAATAGGGATTGTCAGGCAAAATGACAAACCCAACAAGAAAAAGAAAAGAGCAGCAAGTCCTGATTGCATCATGTTGGATTTCTGAAGTCTAAAGCCCTGATGTTTTAGAGAGCAGCTACCTTTACTTTTATAGTCCCAACCCAGTGAGTCACCACTTAGAGACAAGTTAGAACTTCCTTGTTGCTGGAAGTAAACATGCTTAGATGGCTGGTTTGTTTCTCCTCCCCAACACTGTGGTTTAGGCATCCGTTCTCCAGCTGAGAGGTCTGAAACTGTACCTTTGTATAAACATGAGGTCTCTGAATATTGACATAAACTGCGGGAAGAGATGGGCATAAGCAAACCACACTTGTTGATTATTTTGCAGTAACTTCCACTGGCAGTAACTGGCAACAATGCTGCAATAACTTACTTTTCTTTGCTAGAAAAATTGGGGTTTTTACCATTTGATAAACAATAAAAATACATAACAAGAGTCATTATTTTAAAGTAAATGCTGCATCTTTTCAATAATTACACTAGTTCAACAGCAATTTTTAGTAAAATAACACTATAGAATATACAATATGATTTTGCTTCTGTAAAGAAGCATTAACAAAAATGTTACTTCAGAGATTCTTAAAGAGAATTTCTATCTATATTACAGGATACTTTACTGTCTGACATACTCAATAACAGAAATGCTAAATATCAGGAAATAGTTAAGAACATTTAAAAGCATTTTTTTTAGTAATAAAGCAGGTCATGTAGAGTGACTAATTCATACAATTTATCTTCCAAAAACCTGAATTTAATTTACTTTATGAGAAGATGACAACCATGGATCAATAAGAGAGCTAATACTTTGAGAGAGGCAATCTACCAGCTACAGATAAACAATGGATCTGTGTGTCTAGAATAACTAAAGAATGTGATTTTTTTTTTCTTATGAGGTGGATAGCAGGAAAAATCTGCCATTATGACAGAGCCGGTCATTACTATACCTCAAACATAAGGCTTATTTCTATCTCCCCAGGGTCGCCACAATCTCAGCTCCTGCTATAACTTGTATCATATCACCTGCTGACAAGCACAGGTCCAAGGGGAGATGAGGTTTCTGCTGAATTTGACTCAATCTTTCATGAATAATTTCTTTTGCCTGTATGGAAAACCTCAGGCAGCTTTCTGCTAGGCAATGGGACAAGCATCCTGGAATACAATACCCTGATGTGGATCTTCCCTTGTTGACAAAACAGGAAAACAACAAAAATCAACGAAGCTGAATGTGTAAAAGCTCTATTACTCAAATAAGGATAGCTGTGTGTTTTATGATGACAAACAGCAAAAGCAAATAAAGCTGAGAAGAATTTGTTATGTCGGCTGTTTCTGCCTCTCTGCCCATCTCAACCACTGCTAAATATGGTCACACCACTTAGGAACAGACAACATCTGTTAAAGCACTTTGTATATTCTCCTTTACATTGTCTGTCAGCAGCATGAGGCTTTTGCTCAGCAATGGACATAAAGACTGTTAATTAGTTATTCCACCTTCCTGAGAAATGTTCTCCCCTGAAGTGCTTCAGGACAAGCACTGGATCCATACTGTCGGTGCTCTCACTGCACTGCACTGCGCTCCTTGCTAATGCAGGCTGCCACATTACCTCTGTGTCCCATTTCTTTCCCTCCAACATTTCTGTATTGATAGTTGCAGCATTGCTTTGATTAATGTTGGGACACCCAATTAGCAGATAAGCAGTGTTTACAGTGTATTTTGCTTGCTTTGTGTGGAGCTTAAGAGCAGTGGTACTGCCTTTTGTTTCTTGTGGCTGTAAGCAATGCTTTCCTGGAGACGATGAAGCTGGGAATGTTATTGTTGTTCACAGCACTACCAGACATAGCTCAGAAATCTATGCATGAAATGAATAGCTTAAAACTCCATGGGTAACATTCCACTAAATTCCAAATTCTCTGAAATTAAGTTCTTTATAGATAAAAAAGTACAGTCTTATACTGCCATTTGTGTATCACTACCTTACCAGATGTAGTTAAAAAGTTTTTATTCTGTGTCAAGTCCCTATAGAACTACTCTTTCTCAGCTCAGACACTGGGGTCTTTACTTCTGGAACAGGAGGGGTTTCTTAACCAATTGTTACTGCAAAAATGTGATCAGTCCATTACACTTGAGGAGGAGATCATCCCAAATTATTGCTCAGTGGTTTCAGTTTTGCCTTAATTAACATAGGTCAGCTTACTGCCAGTTAAATGTGACACCAAATATTCAGTGACAATATTTGAATTGTATAAATGTAGAACTAAAAATAACTATTTAGCTTGGCTCAAGAGTAAAATTAAAGAACATTGTTAGCCTACCCAAAATGCTCCAAGGAGATGTGGAGACCTGTTCTTTAAAATGCTTAAGCTACAGTCAATAAAGCAGTAGTAATTATAATTGTCTTCCATTAAGAGAATGATATATTAGGCAAGGAAGAAAGATTTTCCACTTTCTGTAATTTTTTTTTCCACAGATGCTCTGAAGTCATTTGAAGTTCACTATGAAATCTCTTTCAAAAACTTTGCTATTGGTGCCTTCAGAGAGCTGTCCTGAGGCATTTCCAAGGAATAATACAAAAATTGGGCAAAGTAATTACAGGAATAAACTAGAACAGGCAGCTTTTCTGAAAACAATTTGTCTTTGTGTAAGAAAAGATGAGTAAAGTTGGATCTTTGCTACTGTAGGAGACTTAAATGAAATGAACAAGTGCAGAGATAGTCCACTGTAGTGAACAGATTCTGCATGTGAGTAGAAAAACATACAAAGAGGGAAAAAAAACCCCAAAAAAACCACCAGGGAGTTTGTAGCTGTTTTGTCACAGGGAGTAAATCAAAAGGCTAAACCTGAACCTGTTTTTTGAAAGACTGTGTGCAATGAGCCATGTGAGGGTGTATTATGGCTGAATCATGTTTTCAGAACGTTCAGTTAAATCCTTTGAGAGTCCTGGCAGTGTAAAAATACAAAATCCTATATGTTTTCTTACACATTTTATTGTTATTTATACTACATCAGTGGCCAGAAACCTACACTGAGGCATAGATTTATGTCTTCTGTAGACAAAGCAAAGCAACAATGGTGAAAGGCCATGCAAGCAAGCAAAAAAAAGGCTCAAAGAAAATGAGCTTTATACCCCCTTTTTCTGAAACAGTATCACAGATGCAGTGTATGATGATATTTTTAAGGGGAGATAAAATCTTGACTGAGCTGGGAACTAAGTAGAGATCTCTGAAGGTTTTACCTTTATAATAGTAACTCTTTAAAACCTCAAACAAAGGGAGTTTTTAAAGCTGGCACTAACAAACAAGAATGTCAAAGCCACCCAGTGTTGGGCACTGTAAGGTGTAAAATCTATGGATCAGGTGATGCCACTGTCTGAAGCAGAAAATTAATTTAAAACTATGAAGAGAGGTGTAAATAAAGGTAAAAACAGTCAGCAGTGGTTCATAGACCTTGTGCTGACCCCCGTGCAAACAAGCAAGCCTGGAAAGTTTTATTTTAAAAGCTCTGAAACCCACAAAACTGCTGACTAGTAAGATTTTAACAAGCACTGCAAAATTTCTGCAATTCTGTCATCTTGTGGGTGTGGGTAAAGTTAGCTGGACTGATGGTAATTTACACAGGCACTGCAGAGACTGGAATAATCACGATGGTCTTCCCCCCCAAGGAAAAATGGAAAATGGGGGATGGAAGATGTGTCAAGGAGAAATGAAGTGCCTTAAAGCAACATTTAGGTACTATTTATTTGAAAACAAGAATTGAGCCAACCATGTGATTTCAACATACCTTTTGCTAACACAAATAATTGAAAGGTGCCTTGTTTTGATTTACAGTCTGTGTTTGGTGCCCAAAATAACAGTATATAGTGAATGTGGTGAATGATCACTGACCCTGAAACAGCAGACACTTCACTTAAGAAAAATAAGCAAAAGTCAATGGTCCCATTTGTTAATGCTTCTTACCACAAGGCAGTTGTATTTCAAGTGAAACATTTCCAGGGCCTGGGCCTGTGCCATCATATTTAGATGAGTTTCCTCTGGGAAAAAGGATGTTATTCTGAGGCCCATTGTACAGATGGGTAAATGGAGTCTCAGAGTAGTTCCAAACACATGGAAATACTCTGGCTCTGCCTCTCCAGGTGGGACTCCATCTCTGGGACCTGTGGCAAGAAGGGCAGGCCAAGACAACAGAGCTGGGATGACAGGGGATGTTACAGCAACCTGACTCCTTTTTATATTAAACAGCAGCAACCCTATGCCATTTGATAGCAAAAAGATGTAATTGGGGTGCTCAGAGATGTTCAATATGGTCCAGTGCCAGAAGCAAGAAACATATAAACATTCCCAAGAGGCAGTGACTCTTGTTTGAATGAGACCCTGTAGACTCTGTGGAACAGAAATGAAGGGCACCAGACATGAACGGCCTTTTTGTCTGCAGAACTAAATTTTTATTTTAGCTCTTCCATCATAGTAAAAAATGTCTGTCAATGTCTTGTCAATTTACTGTTTAACTATGTAGCTCTAGCAACTTTAGCCTTAAAACTTAAGACCCTCACTATGAATGGATAGTAATTTTTCATAGTTAATTGTAACTGTTAAAAAATCTGCATTAGGAAGAAAAATGCATTTGATGGTTTATCTATAAAGCAATTCAACATTTCTTTCTAAAATTTTGGGGATTCAAAAATTTGAATAAATTACCCAAAGGAAACAGAAATGTTGTATGTTAAATGTCTAAGTAGAGTTTGAACTTTAAATTTGTGGATTCTATACCTTCAGGAGGGACAAATAGCTCCTTCAGGAGTGTGAAATAAAAATTAATATAATGTCCTCTGAAACATTTAAGTTCAGAGGAGATTTGAAAATTTAGTCTAGGAGCCTAACAGAAACACACAAGTCTCTTTCCTGCCTCCACAAGCCCTTTTCTCTGATATATGTTAATACATTTACTATTGATAATGAAGACCCATAATTTCTGATTTGAATTTCTGTTGGTCACTTCTCAAGAGCACTATATCTTCAACTCCTCTTAAGTAATAATAAGCCACAGCTGTTTTCACTGGACTAAACATGTCAAACCAGTGCCAGCTGTAGTACTTAACCCCATGAAGTCCTTTGTTTTTCTAGGTATTGTAAGAAGAAATGCAGCAGAGGAACAGGACAGGTTTGGTGTGGATTTCGAGGGTAGAGAGAAAGTGTCTCTTCAGCACCAGCTGTGTCCATTGTTCATAAGATAGGTTCATATGTACTGAATGAGGTATTACCTGACTCTTTCCAGAGGCATCAGTCATTAAAGGCACACCTTAATTGAACTGTATTCCTGATTCGTTATGTTTTTCCAAGCCAATGTCTATTGGAATTTCCATCTGAGTGCTTACAAATTTCTTTTCAAGATCAGAGCCTCTCATATATGTACACAAACAATTCAGAATTATGTCAAATGAATTAAAAAAGTTGCATTGACATTATCTGAAAGAGAAAGCATCACAAATCTTTTGGACAGGTATTGTCCCTCATGGAAATACATGAAAGTAAAGTTTACTGTAAATTTTTTATTTGTAAGGAGTTTTATGTCTAAAACCATACATTTTAAAAACATTTAGGAAAGGAAGTTTAATGTTTAAAGCCATGGGTTTTGCTTGCCAACCACATTCCTGTTGTTTATACAGCTGGGCTGTTTACAAAGCAGTTTCTCAACCCCATTGCAAAAGCTCTTGAGGGTACGGGGGGCATAAACTAGAAGACTGATGCATACAGTTTTATAGAAAGTACAACAAGCAAGTGGTAAGCTTAAAATTAAGGTTTGGATAACTGGTAAAGATTACTAAAGGCGAGTTTAAGAAAACTCCTGGTGCTACCTAGCAAAGTGCATATTTTCAACTATAAAGTGATGTGGCACAGAAATAAATGTCAAAATTTTTCCATTAAAAAGAAATATAATAAAAAGAGGGTTCTACATTTAATCATAAATCTCATTTCCCCATTTGGATCAAATTCAGGGTAGGCCACCAAGATGATGGGGCTGGAGCGCTTGCACTGTGAGGAGAGGCTAAACAGCTGGACTCTGCCTGGAGAAGAGACAGCTTCAGGAGGACCTAACAGCACCTCCCAGTGCCTGCAGTGAGGTTTCCTCAGTAACCAAACATCAAAGATAGACACTTTGAAAACATTTTAGTGAATATGCTTATTTGACACTTTAAGCATACTCAAGTTCCATACATTACAGATTTTTGAGGGAGAATTAGTAATAAACCAAATAAACTGGGGCTCCATATGTTGGCTGTCATTTGAAATCATCAGAGACTTCTCATGTTCAAATTTATTAGTCAATATCTTCATGATATCAGTGAATTTTCAGTAACTGTGAAATTCTGATCAAAAAGTGATCTAGAAAAATTAAGCAACCAATACAGTTCACAAATGCAAATTAATGTGATTCAGGCTAAGTTCTCAAGATAAGTATTTGCAATATTTTGAACATTTTATTTAGCCTATCTAATGCCTCAACACTATCTTGCACACTAACACTGCTCTGTATTAATAATATGAACAGAGTATTTTCAGCCATTACTCCAGATTTCCTAATTTCTCTGCTATTCTGACATCCTACCCTTTTTACCTTCTGCTATATAAATGTCCTTCTTTATTCACTTTCAGAAGAAGACAACAGCTTCCATTCCTCTTTTTCAGATGGTAGCTGTGGGATGGAATGACAACAAAAGAAAGGAATTTCTGCAGTGTTCTGATAAGTCATGAGAAATAAATTTTTCATCACACTATCTCCATTCTTATGTCAGCTGAAAATTTCCATTCATGTATCCCCTAGACTTGGCATTCAGCATGTTCTTTTCTGTACAAGCAGATAGCAAGAACTTGCTTCTTTCACTTTGTCCTCCTTCCTAATCAGGCAGTGTGCTCTGATTCACTGCAGTGATAAAACCAACTGTTTTCAAATTGGCTAGTGGGGGTTAAAGGATTTGGTTCAGAGAAGAAGATTTGAAAAAGCTGTGATGCTAGAAATGCTTGTTCATATCCATGCTGAAAAACTAAGTTCAATAGCTTTGATGTTGCAGAAGATGCCTGGAGATCATGGTTTAGATAGGGTTTTCTAGAGCCAGCTGCCCAAACCAAAAGTGATCAGAGGGATGGGGGACCTCTCCTGCAAAGAATGGACTCCACTGAACAGTGCACCATCAAATCAATCTCTCTCCAGTTTAGAGAGCAGGGCATTGTGGGGGCCTGTTTCAGAGGCTTTACAGAAGCCCAGACGTGTGACACCTCTAGACTTTCCCTTGTCCACCGCTGCAGTCTCTCCACTGTAGAAGGCCACTGGGCTAGTCAGGCAGGACTTGCCCTGTGAGAAGCTGTGCTGGCTGTCTTGAACCACCTCCGTATCTTCAGCATGTTTTAGCTAGGAGGACCACACAAAATGCAAGCCTTATCCATCTCATTTTTGTGAGTTACTCTATGATAGTTCATATTTGTAGATTCATAACCAATGAAAAGCTCACTGAATTACATTGGGCTTAAATCAGAATAGATTCTATGCCTGACTGTTTTAAAATGGTTGGAGCATCTTCAGCCTTCATTATAATGATATTGGAAAGGCCATGAGAGAGTCAGAGCAAGGTCTTGGGAGAATTTCCAGCCATATGCTCCTGAACCTTCAGCATCTTCATTTGTTTATTCCACTTTTCTCTAGCAAGATGTGAAGTGGAATTTATTATATAAACAAATTAGGAGATATCTGTGCATAGTTGTGTCAGAATCTTTCAAGTTAATAAAAAATCTGGTGTCATATGTGGCTTGGTTTCCTTAGCATATAAAATGAAATTCCTGCCTGAAAGTGAACCATAACAAATGTTCACTGAACGTTTCACAAAGCTTATGCATTAAGTTGAGCTGTTGCTTTATGTACTTTCACTGCAAAATAATTTATAAAACTTGTTCAGAGCTGACATAGAAAACTCTGGCAATGAAAAATATTTCTATTACTGTCAAATAGCGAGATTACTAGACTGGTTAAAAATAAGGTTGGTGTATTCTTGGTTTTTCTTTATTCCTGGATGAAGAAAGAGGAACACTGAAGAAATGCTTTTTAGCTTTATCTAAAAATGTAACAAAATATTATGAAATATTAAGATTTTCTCTGAAGGTTGCTTCTCTATAAATAACTACTTAAAACTATTCAAATAACTATGAATTCAGTTTTTATCACTTATGTTTAAACATCACATGTAACAACTCCTGACTTGCACCTGAACAAAATGAACAAGTGTTGTTTCTATGCAATATTAATCAAATTGACTTACAGAAGCTGAAAGTCTTCAGATGGAAGAGGATGTTACAACATGACAGATCTACTTTTGGTTATTAGGGAATTTGACTGAGACAAAATTTTACATCCATGAACCTAACAAAGCAGGAACTTGAGGTTCACCCATATCCCAGATGAACGCTCTAACCCTGCAGTAAAGGGCTGAATCAGTTTCTCCTGCCTTTGTGCAAGAAAGGATCAATCTAGTTTTTAATCCTTTTCACAAAGTACCTAATTCTCACACCATAAAACTCTGATTGTACCATTAAAAACAATTACTTTCATTAAGTTTTTCTCAATTGCTTCAGTTTCTCTATTTAACATACAAATGAATAAATGACTTATATATTTCAGTATTCTGCCCCTTAGCAATGATAATTAAAGACAATATCTAGGGAGAACATACGTTTGATGAGTTTTTGACTGATGCTGGTTGTCTTCACAATCCTCTGTAAGTACAAATTCCAGATATCCACTTCCTATTCTACAAGAGATGGTTTAATTTCTCTATCTTTAATCAGACCCCTGCAAGCCTGATTCAATGCCCCATGCCTCTAATATTGTACAGTTTGGTCTATATCAGTTTTACATTCAGCTTCTGCTATACCTTAATGATTTTGCACAATTTAGTTTTATGAAGTTTTTGATCTCCTCTTGTCCAAACTCCTCATTTGGTAGTGGTCCTTCAACTTAATGATTGAAATTGCCTCCTGGATAATTTCTTTACTGTCATTACTTCCTTTCTGAGATAAGAAGAACAAAACTGCACTAAGTTCTGAAGAACTAGACATGAGGAGTTTTGATAAAGTAGGAAAATTATTCTTCCCACCACTCTCTCAGCATTTATCCTGATGGCTTCCAGTATTTTGTTGACTTCTTTTGCCTGCCACTGCATAGTGATCCATTGAATTCTGAGTGGAGATTTAGTCTTGTAGAGTTCACACTTCCTTTCATACAATAGGCTGTTTACATTCCAAATCCAGAAGGCAGAAAGAATGTGAGCTAACAACAGAATCAAGGTTGACATGATTACAGATTTTTGGTGGCAAAACAGCAACTCTAGAAGTGTACACTGTCTTCTGTCTTAATCACAACATAAGGATTGTTTTACGTTATGGTGCATTTTTGGCTGCATTGCTTCATTATGATTTACAGGAAAAGAATAAATAACAGGAAGAAAGATCAATTTCCCATTCAGTGCTGACAAAACCAAAAAACCCCATGCGGCTAAACAAACTGTAAGATAAATTATAGGATATATGATGTTCTGTGCACCAGACAAATGTGTGGTTTTTTCTAAAACTGTGTGAATAACTGATGGCTTTGTTCAGTCAGAATAAGAAAAATTAAAAGCCCAAATGATTTCATATGAAGTATTTTGTGTTTATCTTTCTTGTCAGGACAAAACCACCTATATTTCATGTTTCCTTAATGAGAGCTAAGGCTTAAGCAAGCCCAGTTTAAAACCCTTGGGTAGTAACTACAGCTATAAGATCCAGGGAGGTGATCACCCACTCTGCTTGGCACATGTGAGACCACATCTGGAGTGCTATGTCCGGATCTGGATTCTTTAGTGCACAGAAAATATTACCAAGATGGTCAGGGGCTGGAGCACAGGGCATAAGAGGAAAGGCTGAGAAAGCTGGGTTTGTTCATGCTGGAGATAAGAAGGCAAAGGGGAAACCTTACTGAAACCTTCAGGTACCTGACAAGAAAATGCAGAGAAGATGGCATCAGGCTTTCCTTGCATATGCACTGAGAAAGGATAGGAGGCAATGAAAACAAAATCGAACATTGGAAATTTCACTTGGGTGTTAGGAAAATTTTCTTTGTTGTGAGAGATGTAAAATGTTTGAAAGGGTTAAGTTTTGGTTCTTTGTCCTTGAAGGTGTTCAAAATTCATATAGTTACATGAGTAACATGGTCTAATTAAATTTGAGGCAGTGCTAGCCTGTATGACCTCTCAAGGATCCTTCCAAACTAAATTAACCTATATTTATGCGTTTCTTTGAATGATGCTTGTTACTGATCCAGTAGATGGTTGAAAAACCTTTCAGAAGGAACCTGATTATTTTATATCTGAGCTGCTGAGAAACAACATTCAGCACCTTGCTCTTGGTTTGCTGGCTTTTGTCTAGGCTGGATCATGTTCCTCCCACCCTGTTCAGATTTGTGAATATTATCAGGTCCAGTGAAATTGTATTTTGTTGTGAAAAAAGTATTTGTTTAAAATGTTTTTAAGCCCTAAATTGTCCTCAATTTCATAGTAGTTAGTTAACAATAAAATTCTAAAAACTAGTCTTCTAGCTTCTGAATGTTTCACAAGCATTAGAAATTAATCCTCATATATATCTATGACTCAACTGATCATTTTTATGCAGGGTGTATAGTAAAATTGAGAAAATTCTTCCCTAACTTCAAAGTTATCTGTCAGTTCCATTCATTTCTGACAGTTTGTTAAGCATGGTGCTCAAATCCAGGTCAATGAAAATTCACCAGTAAGAGTATAACAGAGGATCCTAAAGCTGTTAGTGAAATCCTCAATAAAGATTTGTTTACAGACCAATAACATCAGCAAACTCACTAATGACAGTCATAATGCAAATTCTATTGCACTAGTGCATGATGCTCAAATGAAGTTTGCAAATTAAATCTTCAACAAATAAATACGACAAAAGTATATCCACTGTTAATGGTCTCCCAACCCAATCTCCATGTAATCACAGTGTGTTGGTATTCCAGCCCCAAATCAATATCAACTTGACAACCCAAAATATACATATGCCTTTGGTAGCTTTGTCCCTTTCTCCCTTTCTATGCCAGGCTCTCTATTGGTTCATAGGCTTAGCACATTCATTTGAGGAAAGAAAAAAGTCAAAGTGACTGGCTAAAAAATTCTTGAAAATGCTATCTACAAATGCTTTGTAAAGGGTGAACTCTTCAAAATGGGCTGTTCTTAATTCTTTCAGTCTGAAATGTACATGTGTTGGTGAGCACCAAGCATATGAGTGTTAGAAAATGACTGGGAACATAACAACCTTTGGCAGGTTGCCAAAGCCAACATGCTGTTGTTATTGTGCCCACTTTAACTTAAGACAATTGAAACTGTTCTTCTGTGATTTGATAAGACTTGATTAATGGTTCGATGAGTTGCTTAAACTATGACTCAAGTCTAAGCCTGAAACTCAGTCAGTATTTTTAGATTATTAAAAAATGGGGAGACAATTGAGGCAGGGAACTCCCTCATCTTGTTTACCTAAGGAATGAAGTGTAAGGTGCTTTTCACAGACACTTGAAAGCAGAGGTCTGCTCTGTGAGTCACTAGTGGATTTTCCACAACTACTATTAAAAAATAACTAGAAGAATAACAACAAGCAGCTCAATTGCTAAATGACTTGCAAGTTAAAGAAGGCTCAAATTAACTTCTAAATATTAATTCCTCTTTAAAGCAATACAGACTTAAACTCTGTCCGAGCACAATAGTGTGTTGTCATTTTTGCAAATACTTTAGCTGAATGATCCATTTGACATACTATTTTAATGTTCTATTTTTGAAGTCTATGGTTGAAGACAGACACTGCTCTAAACTTCTAAATTTTTTGCAGAGTCAAAAAATGGTGTAAAAATGCCTGAAAGGTATATTTAATTTATTCACACTGTATTTTCAGACAACCTATATTGGATGTATATGGACAAATGTAACAAATTTTCTCACTTTAGAATAGTTCCATAGTTCCAGGGCTCTGGTAAATCTAAAATTTTTATGGTTAAAAGAAGTGTTTTCTAACATATAAAAAATGTGTTTTCTAAAACAGTACCATGCAGGCAGTAAGAGCAACATGATATTTACACAGATATTTAGATACTCAGTTATCCAGATATTTATTGAGAACTATTTTCTGAAAAATCTGGATATCTCTCCCTATGACTTGTCTATGCAGACTCTGAATATGTGTCTTGGGGAAAATCCTGTTCCGTTTGCCCCAAATGCCTTTTATCTGGGAACATTCTGTTCAGAGTAATCATTTTCTGTTTCTCTTAATAGAGTCTGGTGATTCAGCCAAGACATTATTGATAACAGAAGCTGCAAAATATTTTAATAAGGGCATTCTTTGCTGATAGCAATGAAGCTACAAAGATATTGATTTCTCTGAGGAGCTGCTCAATACCAGGGGCTTTTTGTTAGATGTTTGAGTATTGTCTGACTCAGACCGAAACCAAACCAAATCAAACCATCACTAGGGGTAATGTTACTGTCAGTCATCTTTATAGAGTAAGTGGTTAAATTCCAATGCAATGACCCCTGTCTTGATCAACAAGGGGCAGACTTCCAGTGGTTAAATGTTGAGCCTTGTACAGCTCAAGGCTAAACCCCAAACTTGAGACGGTAGAAGTGATACGCATACTATTAGAATGGCACAGAGGACAATGAATAACATTCACTGTAATTATTTACTCCTACTCAACCTGAGTTAATGAAATTTTTGACAGCAGTATTGGTAAGAGAGATCAGTCATGCATTCCTCTGAGTAAAATCCTATAGCACAACAGTTATGAATAAAATAGTGATTACAGTCTTTATACCATAACATCTAATTAAATGGTTAGTTGAGGGGACTTTCCCAAAATGTATTCATCTGCCTTCCATGCCATATTTATAAACACATGAAATTTCCTAATGCAGAATGAAAGTTCTCAAGATTATTTCATTTTACATCAACTTGGATTTTAGACATGCCTGGGGTCTGAAAAATATACAGAGCAGCAATAAGAAAGACTGTATTTCCAAACTAGACAGCACCTTATGATTTAGGCATTAAGGACACAAGGTATTAATATTAAACAGAGGAAAAAAGAAAGTAACTGAGTACACTGTTCATAAAGTGGCATAGATTCCAAAATTAATTAGTCTAATTAATTTGGGTGATTTATTTGGATTATGATCATGGCACCAAGGGAGAAAAAATTGATGGAATTACTTCCTTCTCCTCCTGTGAAAGATTCTGCATGTTGTCCCAACTACAATCCCAGACTCAAGCAGAGTTAATCAAGCAGCAGTCTTGCTAGTCAATGTATTTATTTTTTTTTTTCACAGAAAAAGAAGATACAGAAGAAAAACTGATTTCTGGGTTTAAACATTTTCTTCACATATTCCTGGTTTCCCTTCTTCATTTCTCTTGAAGGACTAGCCCTTTTTATATGAAATTATGTACAAACCAGTTGTAAACTGTAATTCACTGCAGATAAGCATGTTAAAAAAATTTGACTTTTTGACAAAGATATGGCTTAAGAAATTTTGCTTCATTAGATATATGAAGATAACTTCATAATTAACCATTTCTTGGCAGAAACCCCTTCTAAATAAAAATAAATCTAATAATAGCAAAAGACAATGTAATTGTGTTCCTTGTCTGAAGCCTCTATCAAGAAGAATTAATATGCTTATTAGTGTGAAATTATTAAAATTGAAGAGGGAAGAAAATGAGGGTAGTAGGAAACTATAGCCCAAAATTTGACTTAATATCTGCAATCCTAGGTGTGCTGGAGCTGATGGTCTATATTATATCAGGAAATGAATTTGAAATAAAAGGTCCAGTAAATATAACACATGATTTACATCTTGGTATTGAACTCAAGTCAGCTAGATACAAATAGCATAAGAAAAAATATTTAATGAATCAGCAAATCCAGATTTCCAATGTACCTTGAACTTGGTTTTTTTTGTCCTCAATTGGAATGACTTTTTGCATTCCATTGAAGAAATGTTTATTGCCTATTACAAACCAAGATACTTAAAAAACTGGATATGTAAAACCCTCCATCTTACACGCAGCACTAGTCATCACAAATTAATGATAAAGAAAGGAAGTACAGCAGTCACATTTATAGCAGCAGAGCAGCTGTTGAACACTGCTTGGCAGTTGCTACATGAGGGGTTGTGAATGTATGAGGTTCTCTCTCTTTCTGGGTCTGTAGCTCATGAAGAAGCTTGAAAACTTCAGAAATGTGGATTCAAGTTTAGCATGCAGGGTCCGTTGTTAAAATGCAAGTGCATGAAATTGCAGGTCCATTGAAAAACATTGCTTATAAATAAAGGGACTTGAGCTGTATAGATACTGACATCAAGGATGAGCTTTTGTGGCCCAAGGGAATATAAAACTATTGAGGTGGAATGCTGTGCTCAGCCTGTGGTATCTGGGACACAAGTGCAGGTTAATTATCCCACAGCTGTTTTGGCTAATAGAATTGGACATTTTAGGTAAGTCTGAAGTTCTTGTCATAGGTTGCAAATGTTGCAGGACAAATCCTCATGGACATTTTACCAAATCAAGGAGATGATGTCTCAAACATCTGCTTGGTAATACAGAAACTGAAATGTGGTGGACTTGAAAAAAATTCATTAAATATTATTAATATTGTCAGTGCTTTAGAACTAATGTTATTAGGAATAATAGAGATTTCAAATATTTTAATTCTCTATTCAATTACTAGATAATTTAAAAATATAGGTTATATTTTTAATTTCTGGGCTTGATTCAAGATGGGTATGGAGGACATTTAATTGTTCTAGATAAAACTTGCACATACTACTACTGATACTTACATTGTTCTACATCAGTCTTGAACAGAAGCCCATCAAGAATTTAAGATACCTGGCCTTAAAACTGGTGCCCTGCCCACGTGAGTCGCAGAAAAAAGTCTTGGATGCCTTCAATGTGTATTATATGAAAACTTGGAAGTGAAAAAGTGATAGTCTGAAATAGGAGGGAGATTTTTCAGAGTGACAAAATTTTACAATTAGTCTCAACAGCTGCACAAGAGAAACATTATTGGTTATTAAATAATTTGTCTTCAGATCAGTACTTTGCCTGTTGGACTTAAGTAAAAATATTTTTTGCACTTATATAATCCTATATTTCTGTAATATCACATCTCTCTGCTGTAAGGAACCAACAGAGAATCGTAAGATATATATAATTTTTCCTGGCTAACATTGTCTTTTTATCTTAGGTCTCTCATTTATAATTGCAGTATTTGAAGTGACACTGAGAACTATCTAGATATCTTTCATATCTGTATTTTAAAAAAAGTATTAGAAAAAGAACAGATTATTTAAAATCTCATTTTTTGTCTCCTAAAATAGAAGACAATATATTTTTTTTTTAATTTCACAAATTTATTTGCAGTAATTTCTTTGGAGTCCTCTCAGGATAGCATCTTCTTCATCATATACTGAGGACTTATTTTTTCTGGAACTAAAGGACAGACAGTAAGAGCACAGTCTGAAAAAGAGAGATTTAAAGATTTTTAGGGCAAGTCACCTCCCAATGTCATTCCAGCAGTGCTGCAGAACAGCACCACTGCTGGTTTCCTCCTGCCTGCGGATGATCCTGTTATGTACAGTTGTGGAATGTGACAGGAAAGAGAAGCTATTTGTGGCTTTCCCATTAATTCAGTACTCATTTTGGGAAGTAAGGAATCAGCAAACTTTATCTTGTTTTTATCCTTGGGCCTAAGAAGGAAAGGAATGTTATTAGGCACTTTGTTAAATTCTTCCTTTATTCTAGCTGTTTTTTTCCCTTGAATTGCTGCACCAGTTTTGGCAAAACTATGCAGGGTGAATTGAAATGACTGAGAAAACCATCATCACTGAACACCCCTGCCCCTGTGCCGCCCTCAGGAAGTGGAAATTACAGAAGTATTACCATATCAGTTGTAAATAAAATGCTTGCCTTGAAATAATTCAGCCAGTTAAATTAAAAAAAAATTCATAATGTAACTGTAGGAAGACAACTGGGCAGCTATGTAATCTTAGCAGAAAATAAGGCTACAGTTATGGCCAGTTGTATTAAAGAGAAGAAGAGGTTTTGAGCAGCTCAGCCCCCTCGGAGCCCAGCATGGGCTGGCAGAAGATCCCAGAAGGTGCTGCTTTTGCTGGGCATGTCACAGGGAGCCGGCAGCCCGAGCCAAACCACAGCTATGGGAATGGCTTTCAGACAGCCTGTGTGGAAGTCTGTGACCTACTTCTTGCAACACTGCAGTGCACAAACATACCTTCCTACCTAGGCAAGCTCCAGGGTAATTTCCAAGAATCATTTCTTAGTACTTTTATCTTGATTTCCCCTTTTCTGTCCTCTCCTTCTCCTGAGGGTGCCAGCCTATGGTGGCCGCTCCCTAGCCCTGTTTCTCTGTTTTCTCATAAGTAAAAGTGAGAGGAATATATGCCTATAATTCATTCAAATGCACTAGGATATTCACACGCTTCTCCCCAGGGCACTTTCCCCATGACAACAAAAGCCTTTTCAAATCCCCAGCTTTCCTCAGCAGAGTCTGGAAGGCCTTGGTGTTCTCCTTGTCACACCCAGAGGACCGAGAGACAGCTCCATTCCTGGAAAGCCTGAGATAGAGACACAGAAACCTGGAATGAGGGGAACAGTGCCAGAGCATGCAGCAAATCCCTCTGTTCTGACAGACATCTTCATCCTGGTCATGGGGCAGGATGCTCCTGAGGTACAGCTCAGCAAGGGGAGCAGAAAAGAAGCTCACCTTCATTTTATTATACTAGAAGGAAATCATCAAGTACATGTTTCTGTACACCAAGGTTGTGGATTTGACCCCTGGCTGGGCCATTCACTTAAGAGTTGGACTTGAAGGTCCTTATGGGTCCCCTCCAGTCAGAATATTCTATGATTCTGAGAGCAAGGAAGGGCATGCATAATAAAAACATAAACCCAAGAACACCAGTTTTTCTTGCAAGGAACCATGACAAATAGACTAAATAAGGAAAATTCATTTCTTATGGAGCCGTTGTGTGCTCTCTTTTATCTTTAGAATGTTATTTTTCTTAGTTTTAATCTACTGTTGAACATGAATTGCTTTCTCTAATATCCTCTAAGGGCTCTCCAACCTCTTATGAGAGTTTCTCCAACTTCCTCTGAGTATTATATTTTTGCTGTGATGTCTACTCCTGTTTATGGCTTCTGTGTATGGTTTGTTTTTCATTAGCAGTATCTGGACTTCCAACTGGATTTCTGATTACGAATCTTACCAGAAAATTAACTTGAACAAATTAGTCATAAAAACTGCCTTGAAGTGGTCTCACAGCGCCAAAATCACAGCTACAGTTAAGCTCTACAGAATGTGGATTAAACCTTAGTAAAGGCTTAAACCTCACCATGGGGGTGAAGATGCTACTGTGAGGTATGGGGATGGTGAAGTATTGTGGTGGTGGGGGCGCATCTGTGCTGTGTGCTGGTCAGGGCAGAGCCCTAGCCATGCCATTCCTGGCTGTTTAATGGAGCAGTGTGGCTCTCCTGCATTTTCTGTGCCCTTTGGGAACAGTCTGCTATAAGAGGCTGCACAGCCAATACCTAACTGGCATGGAATGGAGTCATGTTTTCTGGGCATACCTATGGGTATGATGTACAGCAGAGCTGTGGATCCTGTTGCAACTTGGCAGCCCTGAGGCTGTGTTGTACCTCTCCAAGGAATAATCTATTAGAATCCCTTCCCACGTCCTTCCCTTTTTCACTCCTAACTGACATCTCAAAATCTTGTCCCACTATCTTGCTGCAAGATAAATGCCTAATCTGTATTGGGTAGTTAAAAGCTCGGTTTGCACGCTGAGCTGGCAGAGGGGTGTGGAGCAGAGACCCAATATCAGGTCCTGTAAGTCTTACGCCTAAGAATTGTGCAACTCAGCAGATTTTTGGGTAACAGCATTGGTTTCTAGTCCATTTAGTATGGGTGCTGTAATACAAACTTCTGAGTGGCCTTCGCTACTTTTTCCTGTTTTCCAAACAAAAGGGTTTTTTTTCCTAGAAACATGACTTTTGCCAAGAATGGTAACCACAAAAATTGCTGTTTACATCAGGAATTCAGAGGGACAGACAGCAAGTCTCCCTCTTGTCAGGCTAGAGAAGAGAAGAAGTTTGAGGCTCTGGCTTACCTTAGTGGGGAGGTTTGGGTTAGCGTGGGAAGAGTTCACCACAAGGAACACAACACTAACACTGGTTTTACTGCTGCCAGTAAGGACCAGAGTGCCACAGAACAGAGCATTCTTGGCTTGTCTTTGTTGTTATACACTAAGGTTTAAATGAAAAATACACCTTCCTCCTCCAAACAAACTGCCCAGTTTGAGAATCCTAATGACTATAAAGAGCAGGACTGACAGTAGCTACTGACAGTAATCTGAACTAACAACAAAGAAATCAGCTTTGTGGAAAAGAGGAAAAACATTCCAACACACAAAGCATTAAAGGGCAGGAGGAAACTGAGTGTACTTCTAAATAGTTCTTCAGATTTGTGTCATTTGCTCTCCTGTTTAAGTTTCACAATACTGCTGTGGAGAAAGCAAGTTTGGACAAATACAAACAAACACATTGTGGGTTAAATCCTGCCAGGGTGCCCAGCAGCAGAGCTTGCAGGGTGGCAGTGGATCTCCTGCAGATGCTGTGAGCAGGAACACAGTGTTCTTCACTTCAGAGCTCAGCCTGGAATGCTAGGAATAACCCTTTGACTGTTCTAAAAAGACTATTTTCAAGTAAATCATAATTCTTCACCCCTTACATTAAAGCAAAAGAATCAAGATATATTCTATATCCAGTACCTTTATATTCCTTAATCCACAAAGAACATTTTAGCCCTTCAGTTTTTCATGACATGTAAGTTGTAATACGTGTAGTTTCTTCTTCTTTGTTTATTTGAGATCTTCATAACTGAAATTGCCTCTGATCTTTCAAAGTCCTGTGAAAACCTTCATGATAATACAGTTTACTTCTGGATTTCTTGCCTAAAATATTTCCTTCCTTTCTTTTAATGTTTATCACTCAGATAAGGAACCTGACTACTAAATTCCAATAAGTTCTGCTAAGATTACTAAGTTCCAGTAAATTCCTATAGTGTTTAAATCTCATCTCTTTCATGCATTTATTCTGCTACTTAGTGCTATAGCAGCATTACCATTATGTTAAAGACATCCAGTTATTTAATATAAATCATAATTAGTTTATCAAATCAGGTAGAAATTATCCCTCTGTTCTGTTTTTTATAGAAATTTAAGTAAATAATTATTTATTTACATCTCAAATGTATTCTTTTTAGAAAACTCTCACGGTTTCTTCCTAATAAATTTTACAAGGTTCTTCTGTGTACCGTTAAATGTTTTAGAGATCTTTCAAAGTGAAAATAAACATAATGATAATTGTCAAGAGAAATTAATAGTTATATAATGTTTCATCCACTTATGCATAAGTGAAAATGAATATGAAACAAATGCTTTAGATTAAAATAAAGCTAAAAAATACTCTCAAGTCTTATCAACCATGTAGGTCATTACATAGCAACTATATCTGCTCTATATTGTTTGTCACAGCTTTCTCTTCTCTTCTCTGCTGTATAGATTATAAATTTGGTTTTGGAAAGAAAGAAGGAGGGAATAAGAATAATTGATTTCAGAAAAGGAGACAGCAAGAAAATCAGGGAAGTGATTGATGAAATCTTCTGAGGAAAATAGTCCAAGTCTAAGAAAATAACCTAAGAGTGTAGGAAGAGCAGCCTCTAAAAGAAGCAAGAAAAACAATATAAATTGTGCAAAGGCAAACTCTTCTGAAGTAAGACAAAGGTGAAAAGAAGTACCATTATACTTGAAGATAGCCTAGAATAAGAAAGAATTGAAAAAAAGCAGAAACACTAATAAGTATGAATATAGAGCAACAGCAGTAGCATGTGGGCATAAAAAGAAACAGATTAGAAGACTAACGCATTAAATACAGTTGGAGGTCATATAAAGCAAAAAATGTTGATCGTAAAATTTAATTAGAAATAAAAGAAAGACAAATGAAAGTTCAGTCTGTTGCTTAGCAGTTGAAGGAGCCATGTGGAGAAAGGAGTCATGAATATATGAACATCACCATGTGGGAGCACAAGGGGCTGCCAGTGAGACCAGGAATTCCAGGTATTTTTATTCAACATTTGCACCAAAAGATGGATGGAAGAATGGGCATTATGACAGCATGTGTTACCACATGTGTTTATACAAGTCCTGGGTGACTTTCTTTGTCAAGGAACTTAACCCTCTTTTTCTGACTTTTTTTTTTTTTGCCATTATTTGCTCATTTTTGTTCTGATTTTTTTTTGTTTGTGGCTTTTTATTTCCTTTTTTTGTTTTGATTTTTTACTTATTTTTTTGGATGTGTTTCTTTGCTGTTGAATCTTCAGGGGCTATGTATAGTAAATACTTGAGGTGCTGCAGGATTAGGCAAAATCATAAGCACCTTTGTGTCTAATATTCTACACAACTACTCATGGATGAGCAGGCTATAGCAGCAGCAATGTTGTTCCAGCTACTCCTGGAACATGCTGCCTTTGTTTTTCTGTGATAGAACCTAAAACATTAACAAGGCAGTATATGATCTCTGGGAAATTACAGAATCATTAAGGTTCTGTACCTCCAAGAACATCAAGTCCAACTTTTCACTTGAACAACACCTTGTCAACTAAACCGTGGCTTCGTCAGCTGCTCCTCATAGGACTCAGTCTCCAGACTCTTCACCAGCTATACCAATAAATGGCATCACATAACTAATGAAAATAGCAATCATCAAGTAAATTCTAATTTTACTTGTGACTGTATGCTTCAAATACCAATTATTCTCAGTCAGGTTCATAAAATATGTGCGTTCAGATGAGACAGAATGATCTAGATTCAGAGTATAGAGCTGCTGAACTGAAAGCAGGCCTGCTTTAGGTGACCTAAGTTAGTGGCAATACTGGAAGGAGGACCACAAGCTGCTGGACCAGACATCTGAAGGCAAAGCTGGAGTCACAGGCAAAGGAGAAACCTTTTCTGCATCCTCTTCCTTGGACTTCAGTTTAACTTGTGAGCAGCTGCTGCTTCCTGTCCTTCCGTCAATTACAGATGCTAAAAATTCCCTTATTTTGCAACTTATGAATATTCCCAAAAGCATTTTGAAGGATTTCGTAAGAAATAACATACAGATGGACTTTGATCTGTTGGACTTCTTACATCTTTACCAGCCTAGATTGCTGTACACCATCTCTAAGATCATAAGCTCTCACTTCAATCAGAAACATGTGGTTACTTGTTGTGCCAGAATAAACTAATGACTACATGAAATGGTTCCTCTCAGAAACTCTCAGTCATAGTGAAATGAAGCCCTTTTGGATCCAGGACCTTTGTATTTCTAATAACAGCTACTGGCTTCTGTTTCTTGCCATGCTGAGTAGTACTTGCAAGTCAGTCCTATTTAACAATTACTTCAGCTGTCTCTCAGTGTACTACAGAAGCTGCTGGTGCTTAGTTTTCTTTTTTATTTATATAGATCCTACAGTATGGCTAACATCCTGTCAAGAAGTATTAACACTTCATTTATGGATAAATATCTTTGCTGAGGTGGCAGAGAAAAATCCAAATATTTATATGAATCAAAATAGTAACACTAACAATCTGATTTTGTCTGTGGTTTTGAGTAAAAAAATACACCACTATTGAAAATAGTAAATCCTTGGTCTTAGGATTTCAGATTTCAGGATTTGGCCATTACAATACATAGATGCTGATTCAGAATTGTGAGATAATGAAGCTGACAGCCACACTGCTGAGAGGAAGGATTGCTAAGGCACACAGTTTGAGGTTATAGCTTTGTCTTTTATCCTTTTGGTGTATTTTATGATAAACACTGCATATTGGATATAATGTGAGTCCTATGGTCAGTACTTAATTAATCTTCTTTAATGCACTAGATTTCAATGTAATTAATACAAAGAGCAGAAGTACAGGAGGGAGAGTTTTCTCCTAAGTTATCAATCTATAAAATTATTCAATAAGTGAGAGTCATGCTGAACACTTAATTTCTTAGCAGTGGGTATTGCAAATAGATTTTACCTTAACTTGAGCTTATCTGGGCTGAAAACTTCTGTTGTTCTACTCTTTCCCTGGAACTCATTCTCATCATATACTTTAGAAGCAAGTTTGGGAGTTGTATTAAAAAACAAATATTTGTTAAATTTTGATCTAAGAGTAACTGAAAAAAAATACTATATTATGTATTTACTGATGCCTTTGAGGCTTCCTCATGTTTGTGCTATTAATTAAATCTTTTCTGCTTTGGGAAGCCATCAATGGGAACCAAAAAGGATCTAATGTGTTCTATTTGCAGGATCCACTTATTTGGCCATAAATACTTCTAGATGGAAGAAAAGAATACTGTTTTGTACTCAGCTGTTCCTGGAATTAGCTTGTTAGGGGTAAGGTTGGTAGTTCTTGACACATCTGAAAAAAAACCATTTTGAATGTGTTTCTAGGAGCAATTTGAGTGTGATTGCAGCTATACAGTCATGCAAAAGAGAAGGATCCCTCTCTGTGAGCCACACAAATTGAATCTAATCCTGTCCTTCACAGTACTTGGTGTACTGTGATATCATTAATATAATTTGTAGTCCCAAAAAAGAACAAATAAATGAAGCATGAGGAGACAGGATATAATACAGATTAGTAAAATAGCAACAGAAGTAGATACTTCATATATCACATTCAGGTAATAATAAAAATGATGATACATGTCACAAAAAGGGAATGAGTAGTAAAATGAGCAGTAAATATTGATTTCTGACTGTTTATACTGGAACAGGTGTGACTTTGCTGCTCTCTGGAATTCAGAAGAAAAGGATTCTTCCAATTAGATATAGACAACAAAACCAGTCATTAAACACAGCTATAAACACTCTGTAATGGGCTGCCAAGCAGCAGCATACCTTTGCATTGAGGTGGAAAATACAAAGCAATCAATGGAGCACTGACTAGTGCCCATTACTTAATACATAAATGTAACAGTAAAATATGACTAATATGAACTATATTAGTTCAATATAGAACTAATTTTGTCTGTTCATTGCTTTGGTTTGTGTTCCAGATTACTGCTGGCTCTACATGCAAAAAAAAAAGATGAACTGTGGCAGCTGCAGTTTAGGAGAGCTCATGGCTGAGTAACTTGAGGAGTAAAAATGATGCTAGACAGAAACTCCCTGGCTGCAAATCAGTGCCCAGCCCAGCTGCTCACCAATAGGGAGCAGGTGGCTTTGCTTCACTTTGCTTTTGCCAATGTATTCTCTTCATAAAGAGTACCTGGAGATGCAGAAACTTGAATCTGATAGCCTATGGTTAGGCCAATGTGCTTCTCTGCCAAATAAGAGGTAGCCCTCTGCTTGAATTTTAATGTAAATAAAAAAATAAGAGATGGGGAAGAATAATGAGTCATATGATCATCCTCCTTGCCAATGTAGGATTATTACCTACCTTGCCCAAATTAGAGTTTTTGTGCCAAGTAATTTTTAGGACATCTGAACTTTGTAAGGTTTTCTTTGGAAAAAAAATACCATATTTATTTTCCTTTTGAGATTAAATTTTCAACTGTGTAATGCTGCTGTCAGTTATGACTATACCAATCACTAAAAAAAGTCCAAGTATCTTCACTCTTCTCAATGGTGTGAAAATAAGCTGATTATCCAGCTTTGACCAAAAGTTGTGCTTGTGGCTGTATATTCCATGCCCCAAGATAAAGAGATGATAAGAACAACTGAGCAGTGACCTTTGAGCTAAGCTCTTTTGTTTTCTGGAATTATAAGACTTCCTGGACACAGACCAATTTCCTACCTCCATTATTTTCTAATACAGGGTAAGGAGTCACCTTGTCAAAGGTACCTGGATTTTTAAAAACATGGAGACAGCAATGGGAGCTAGGAACTAGGTTCTCTATGCATTTGACACCCAGTTGCAAGGAAAACAGTGGCATGTTTTGAAGACCAGTCATGCCCACCAATTGAGTTACCAAGTTAACTGAAATACTGAATAGAAACTTCCAGGAAAGACTGGTGTCTGTAGCTGGAATGTCTACACGGAATTACAATAGCTTTGAAAGCCTTCAGAAGTATTAATATTTTGTACATCTTAGGAAAAAAGAATATCCTAACTGCTAATGGCTTCAGTAGGAATTATGACCACCTCACTGCCTGAATGCCCTGTTAGTTTCAGAGAGCCCTTGTACACTAGCTTTTAACCTCTCATAGTCTTTATACATTACTTAGTTGTCTATTTTTAGAAGAATAAATGTCCCAGACAATATTGTCATATTGTTACGACAATAACGGAGAAAATATGGCTAATAAAATATGAAAATAGATTCTTTTAGACATTTGTTCTTAATAAAATAAATTTTATAGTGGTAGGAACACAAATCAGTAAGTAGGTATGATAGTTGTCTCACTTAGTAGCTAGCTACCTAAGAAGACAGAATATATCAAGAATTGTAATCATAGAAATCAGACTCAAAAACATATTATTAAATTTCTGGTGCTTTTTTTTTACCAGGTCATTAGGATTTCTTAGTTTATTAGTTATAATTTATTTAGTCTACTTTTAAATGTTCCAAAGTTGCTTCTATGACTCCTCTTGGGAGACTGCTTTTCATTCAAACAAATCCTACATTTGCAATATTTTGGCTAGTATGTCTTAAAATAATTCAATTCTAGCTGGTGGCTGTTAATAATAATCTAGAATGGTTCATTATAGCTATTTTTGTACTTCAAGTTTATTTCTGGAATACTTATTATCTACACTAAGCTTTTCAATCATCTTAACTCTTGTAAACGCATTCTGTTTTTTCTTAGGCCTTGAGCCTATACAGAATCTGTATGTATATAAAGGTATTCCCAAGCTAAAATCTCCAGTGCACCAAATCTATTTTTTCTATTATACTCTCTATGTATGCTATCCAAACACTTTATAAACATATGCATACATACAAAGCGTTTACATACATAAGCTAGGAAAAGGGAATTATGCTCAAGAAAGACAACTTGAGGGTTAATTATCTGGAGGGCCTGCTCCCATACTCCTGAACCCTGCTCAGGGCAGCCAGGTGTGAGCTCACTGTCCATGTTCAGAGACCAGCAGAGCTCGAGGCACCACAACTGAGATTAAAATAAACACCCAGTGCCTTTCCCCCAGGTCCTGTTCCCTGTGTGCGTATTTGTGCATCTCCATAGGATACTGGACAGCTGTGGGACAGCCCAGGTGGCACCAGGGCTGTGTGTTAAACACCTCAGTGGCTTCCTGGGGCTGAGGCACCACATTTGCTTTGCTGCACTCTAGTGCTGAGCTCCACCTCACTCTGCCATCCAGATATGAGTCAGTAGTTCTGCTTGTTGTTTGGAAACTTCCCTGAATCACAAAAACTATGCAGTTTTCCTATCTGTTTCTTATTTCCTTTAGGAATCACTTGCATATTCATCACAAGATGCACAGCTCAGCAGTCGAATCAGCAGGGGAAAGAACTGTATTCTATTTCCTTTGAAATTGTCTACTGCAGCATGGTTTGACCACTTAAATCAGTTCACAAGTCAGTATATTATGGAATGTTTTCTACAACAATAAAATCCCTACTCTGCTAGGCAGTTTGCAGAAGCATTAGAATTTTAAAGTAGTCACATGATTGTTGACTATATTGTGATTATATTCTTGCAACAGACAGGCCATGTGAAAAAGCGCAGGATGCAAGTCAACAGGAAAATGTGGTTGTATGGACAGGAACAGACTAGTGCTTTAACTGGCTGGTCCAACGGGGTTAATGGTTTATTTCAGTCCCTATAGCATCAGTGGCAAATTTAACCTACTATATGTAGGTATACAATGAGTATGTGAAGCTTTCAAATTTCCAGATTGTTTAAAATTCTTATTTTATTGTAGCAGTTGTGGTAGAGTTCCCCAAGAATCCTAAGAACTTTAGACATTTTGCACCACTAACTGGGAGAATTTTTAAATAAAAGTCTAATACATATCAATATTCCACATTAAAAAAAAAAAAGCTGAAAAATAAGAAATATTTTGTTGGTTTTTTTATTTCCTTTTTTTTTAATTTTTAAATTTTTTTTTATTTTCAGCATTTCCAAGTATAGGCATGAAGTAAATCCTACTTCTTTGAGACAAGATGCTACTCTTTGTGTCCAGATAAGAGACTATAAGAGAGAACAAAATTATGTGGACACCACTCATCCATAAAAGGTTAAAAAGGGATATTGGCTTCCATTCTAAATTTTATTTTCAGTTTGAATTGCTGCTGATGTTGTTGGGTTTTTTAGGTTTTGTGGTTTTTTAGGGTTTTTGGGTTTTTTAGGTTTTGGTTTGTTGTTGTTTGTTTGGGTTTTTGCTTGCTTTCTTTGTTTTTCTGAATGTTAGGGACAGATCTGTAAGTGTTTAAGGAGTTAGGGACCACAGTCCTTTGACAAACCCCCGCTCCTGTGCCCTGTCATACTAAATCCTCCATGTCACCGGAGACTTTTTGTGAGTTTTACACTTGAAAGGGCAAAAATGACCCAGAGATTCACCTTGTCCATATCCTTGTGTAACTCGAAGAAAGCACAGAGCTGGCTTATTAGAGGAGCTTCATCAGCGTGGGACGCTTTCAGCAGCTGATGAGTTCCGTGCGCCAGAATGAGAGAGCGCAGTCTCCCCCCAGCGCGGTGCCGGCGCGCAGAGCCCGGCTCCCTTCCTGCTGTCCCGCGTGGCTGTGCCGCATTCCGATGGCAGCTGGGACACCGATGGCAGCTGGAATGGCGATGGCAGCTGGAATGCCGATGGCAGCTGGAATGCCGATGGCAGCAGGCACCGGCATCGCCGGGGACGCGGCCCCACCTCGCGGCGCTCCGCTGTCATCGTGCGGCTCTCACGGTAAAACACGCGCGGCTCGGGAACGCCCGCAGCGCTTCGGCGCGGCCCCGGCGCACGGCATCAGATCCCGCCCATGGGGAGCCAGCTAAAAACAGTCTTCCTCTAGAGCTGGAATTGCGAGGCAAAGATCCGTAGCAGTGTTACCCAGAGGTTAAAAACAGGTGACTTAATTTTAGTTGCTTCTGTTCTGAAATGTATCTCTCCTATTCACAGAAGCAAATAACAGGCACAAATGAAGAAAGCACGAATAAAACAAGAAAAGCATGAAGTTCATGGCTTTCCATCAGAAAATGTTTAGCAAAAGCCCTTATATTTTCAGCATTTCCCAGTGGTATAGACAACATATGGATATTTTTATGGTTAAACAAAATTCTGGAGTTGTCCAAGTTCTGTAACTCATCACTGTCATCTGGATTCTCTGGGACCAATGAAAGAGTCACTTTGGACAACATTCTCAAGCACACAGGGTGGTTCTTGGGGGTCCTGCTCAAGGAATTGGACTCATTAATCCTGATGGGTCCCTTCCAACTCAGCAGATTCCATGACTGTGATTCATACAGAGTTTTAAGACAGAAAATGGGCATGTTCCATGGAGAGATGAATTTACCTGGCTCTCAGCTGTCTTGGTTAGGAAAGGGATGGAATAGCACACAAAAGTTGGCACAGGAAAGAGGCACATACACTTGGTGGAAAAAAGCAGAACTGGTAAGGCAAAAATTTTGGTGGTACAGGATATGAATCAATTTTGTACTTTGGAATAAAACTGTCAAATGGATATAAACTATTTCTGTATTTGTTTAGACTTGCAAATATAGTAATTCTTAAAGGAACAACAAGAAGAAATCCCTGATTTATAATCCAGGACAGGTTAATGCTGAATAACAAATCACAGCATGGTACTAATAGCAAATTGACATGTGTAACGGGGCTTTCTTAAAATAACATTATTGTAACCAAATTGCATACAGAAACCACCCACTCCTAAAGTGAAAAGTATTCTTGGGGTAGCTGACAATTTTAATAAAATTGTACAGCACCCAAGTAGGTCAAGCCCACAGCAATACTGCATTCATAGATGCATGGGTGTTAAGACAGGGTGGGACTAATGTGGTTTATTTTTAAATTTCTTGGGCCACATGATATTAACCAGTGACTTCTGAATCAGTGGTCAGTTTACAAAACAAGTAATAGAAAAGTGTCATTCTTACACAAGATGTGCCTATGAGGTAGTAAAGAATACAGATTAAAAAAATCAATAGAGCACATCACTAAATTATATACATTTTACAGCATTTGCTGTAGAATTCTTCTTCCAAAATTTCCCAACCACAGCCTTCTGAGTTTTTTGGACTTGCCTGTCACAGGGCTGATACATTATAAACAACACATCCCATTACATAATACTTAGTAAAAGCAAAGGCTGATGAATTACATCAGTGACATGTCAAAGCTGGGAAAAACACAAAGTATTTGTCAGCATGCATTTCCATATGAGGTATGAATTTTAAAAATGACTGCATCATTGCTTACTTAAAATATAAAAAATAACTGATAACTTTTATGACCTTTCTGTCAGCAAGTCTACTTCAGATGAGGTTATGAATCTGACTTTCGCAGGAAAATAAAGATACAGAAAGAGGGGGGAAAAATTCCTTCAGAATATGTCCAAGACTTGAAAACCTAACACTTTCACTGCCTCTGTCCTATAGCTAGAACAATAATGCTGGCCCAGCCTATGCAGAAAAGCTGATGGACATGGTCTGTGTTTGGTATGGCCAAACGTGATGTGATTCTTCACGTGAAGTAATTAAACCTGTTTTTGTTTCTTTTTTCTAGTTTTCTACAAACAATAGAGAAAAAAAAAGCTTCAAATTCTTAAAAGTCTGTCTAGGTCTGTATGTCACTTCAAATGGAACAAAACTGCAAGAGACAAAACAAAAATGATGGAAAGGTGTTTGAGCACAGTCTTTTTACTGTTGTTAAAACCATCATGTCTTTCTCCCTGGTGGCCCAGCCTCTCAGCTCATTCTCGTACCTGTGACAGTGCCTTAAATCTATTAAATCTATTTTTATTACACCTTCTGAATTTCTGCAGGCTTTGGGCATATGTTTACCGAAAGCCATTAAACTGTGATGGACTGGATCAGATCTCCAAGGAAATTCTAAGTGCTGAACAAAGTAGTTTTAGAAGATCTTTCTTCTAAGAAAGAGATTTCTCTCTTTTAGAGAGATTCAGAGCAGAGGTTCTTCTGAGGATCTTTGAGCTGATCCAGTGTCCCCTGCTTTGTTCTGGTTGCAGGACAGCTAGTGATACCATCTCCTGTGGGAACTGGCTTGTGACCCATCTGCTCTAGCTTCCAATGGTCTGATGAACTCACCCAGTGCCTCTGATTCACTGTTCAATCAGCTGACAGATTTTGCTGAATATGTTCTGTTACAAACCTTATTTCATCTATTGAACTGGACGAACAAGTCAGAGCAAAAAGTGAAATTAAGAGAATTTAGAGAGCAAACTTAGAGTGTGCCTAAACTTCCTTTGGTATAGACTGCACTTATCAGAAATCCAAGCCCTACTAAAATGAATATTCAAGTTTGTAACATTTACCTGAGTTTTCCTGAAAGCCACGAAGCTTAGTAGGCTACTGGACAAAAGGAATACTGTTTTCTCTGTTTGTGACTGCTGTTCCTGAGTAGCTCGAATAATTAGGTATATACTGGGATGTCTCATCTGCTTTGCCCAGAAACAAAATAGCTGCCAACCCCCTGAACTGCCATTGGGATTAGACATGACTCAGGCATCTACTGACTCTGACATGTCAAATTAAGCAGTTCTCCTTCCACCATCAGCAGGTACTTGGACACCTGTGGAAGCAGTAGAAAGGACCTGGGGCCATTAGAGCTATAGGCATCTCTGTCATTAGATGTTGCCTAGTTGCCCAAGGTCTGCCTGAAGCCTTGGGAGGATCTGGATGTGGCTCTGAACCTTGCCCCAGATGGAAGTGCCTGTTGAGTGTATGATGTTCTCAGGACCACTCCAACACACCTTGCACACCAGTAACTATTGGAAGAAATGAGAAGCTTCATTTTACAGATGCACAGTTTCAAGGTCCAATTTGGGGACATAGGGAAACTGTATTCCTTTTGCATTACCAGAGCACTCTGCAAACCCACCTCCATCCACTATCTGAAGTTCTATGGAACACAGTGACTTCAGTATATATATTTAAGGGCTAGGAAGAGGCATTAAAATCACATGGTTGTAAAAGTTATAAATATAATGAAACAGTATTTCTTTCCTTTTTTTTTTAAAGCATTCTATGTGGGCACAGTTGGTTATGCTTTGTGCATGTATTACATTAACACATTTACAAGTGGACTTAAAGGAATATGCTTTGGAGAATAATTTTTATCTGTGACCATAGATATATCACTTGTGATAGCTAAAGACAGCCTTTCTAGGTCTCTTTTGAAAACAGTATTTTAAAGTTGTAGTCCTACTGATAAGTCTCTGATATTGGCTTCTTGGAGTGTGTAGCAAGAACTCACATTACTCTTCACTCATTTTCTAGCATGGATTTTGCAAGGAGACAGCTCTGAAGACTGATGGACTCTGCTACCATTAAGAGATTCTGTGGACCAAAATTTAGGTGGGGATTTAGTTGTTAATCAAATCAGTCTCAATTTAAAAAACAAATGGCCCTTTAAAAAAGCAAGCTGCGCTGTTGTACTGCAGCATATGCAAGACATTTATCAAATGCACATCCTTTAATCATCAGATGAAGGCCCACTGAGTCCTTTCTAGTTATATTTACCTAAAAGTCAACTTGCTCAGCCACATTATTAAAAGCTCCAAATCATCTCTCTGTGTTAAAACCGAAAATAACTTGTATTTCAGTATACTAAAATATAACCCATTTTCCTTGAAGCCAAAAATAGATAGTAAGGAGATGTTTATTTCTATATTGGTTACAACAGTGGGTTGCACTGATGGCAAACATAAAAAGGTCCATTGGTCCACAGTTCTATTAAACCTAATTAATCTTTTAAAAATTAATTTTGAAATGACTGTTCAAAGTCAGTGCCACAGCTGAAAGCCTGAAATACTGTAACACATTTGTAACACAGAGTCTGAGTTCAGATTTTTTGTGTAGTTTTTTAAAGCTTGCTTTAGCTAGAAGCAAATGTTTTCAATATTCTTCCAAATACAAAATTATTCCTACTCCCTCTGCTTTCAGTCTCTTTTATCAGAGGACTTTGCTTGACTATATCTAGCAAGTTTTCAGTTAGGTTTACTCATGTTACCTAAGTGAGAAACCACTGCTTTCTTCTTGATTTATACTAATTTTTTCCCGATTGGAATACTTAAGCAGAGAAAGACTAAGAAAAACTAGATGGAAGGTGTAATTTCAACAAAACAGAAACATTTAACTTCAACAGTCAATAGTAACAGTCAAATTTAAATATTTCATTGAGTGACCATAGATTCTCTATTGTCTTTTATTGGAATGAGGAAGAAAACCACAATTATAACTATACAAGCATGGCTTCGCCAAGATGTTTAGAAAACTCATTGAAACTATACATTGAAATAGTCTAATTCATTGCACCTTATGAAGCTTAACTTCCAACTTCATTATTTTCCAATCAACTTATTCAGAAAAATGATAACTAAAATAAAACTCTTACCTCTAAACCTAGTTTCTTGTCATTTAACTATTCTGAAAATTTTCTTCAGGATTTTTCCATTCATTTACAGGAAAGATACACATTACAGAGAAAGGAACAGGGTAGGGAGGGAGAGATTTCTTGGTTGTGGGTGTAACTTCTACTTTGTCTACAAACTTGTGTTGTGCTTGTATAAAATTGTAAATTTATTTGTTTAGCATGCCACTAATTCACAAGAGTCTGTCCTAAACATCAAACACTGGCAATGTTTGTACCAATAAAGTACAAGTGACAAAGATAAGCACGTACATTTGGGGGCAAGATGTACTTGCAAACATCTAAGATGTAAAGCTCTCCTTTACTTGTTGAGAAGTATGCCAATAAATACAAATTCCTAGCCAAAATTATCCCTCCATGCTTAGATAAAATAATATTGAATGGTGATGAGGGCTACTGAATATACATGTTCAGTACCAATTCTAGCCATACAACTGAATCCAAGTTCTTTAATTTCTAGTTCTGAAGGCATGAAACTCATAGAAGTTTCAATAAGAGTTCACTAATCTTGTCTTCTGGAGACTCTGTTAGTGGGAAACATCCAGGCATAAAGTGGTTTCCTCTTCCTATCAGCCACTAGAACACTATAGGGATTTGCATTGTTGCAAATCAATGTTGCAACAGAGAAGTGACATTTTTGGATATTCAAATCTTAAAAGCAGGCCCTTTGTGAAGCTTTTTAAGTATCTACATAAACAAACCTCCAAAGCCTGAAAATCCAGATCAGGTAACTTTGTTTGCAAAAAGCAGTATACCTGCCTAAAGCTAGCTAACTATCCCAAACTGCCTGAAACCTCCTTCCATTTCTGTGCCTTACAGCACACAGTTTCTAACTCTGTGAAGATGCAGCATAATGTAGTGTGGTAATCTTTACTTCTTACTGCCCTAAACAGATACTGCTCACCTCACACCTGTGTCAAACTGTAACCCAAGCCACAGACGTGGACTTGGCCTGCAATCCAATCTAAAAGTCAGCACTTCCACTGTCTTCCACCTGGAACTGTTCAGCAGCAAAAGCTTGGCAATCAGTGTGCACTGATGACTGCACTGTTTCAAGGACAGCAGAATACTAATTTAAAAATACCTATTAAAATGTAAGAGAGAAGGGCATAAAAGGTCTGTTCAATCATTAGGAATCTAATTTCTGGAGAGATGAAATCTAAAAAGTGTTTTGGAGAACTGAGTCTCTGTTATTTACTTCCATTATTTACTTTATGAAAATAATTGTACAGCTTGATTGGAATAGTTAATGGTGAATTTAACTATGCTAATACACATCAAATCTTTGAGTTAAAAAAAGGCAAAAGCATTCAACGAACATATAAACTAAGCAATACATGTGAATTAGGTGATTTTTCTCTCTGGCATTTCTTACCATCAAGACTAGAACACAAGTTCTTGGTTTAATTATGCTTTTAATAAATACTGAGCAATTATAGATGATGTACTGAAATGGAAAAAATATTTACTATTTCAATTACAGAAATAGTCTAGTTAAAAGACAAGTACTATGCAAAGCAGAAGCACAGTGTTAGTAGGACAGTAGTATCATTAGGTTTGAATGAAAATTTTGCTAGCAACACAGTACCCAGTACAAATAAATTGAAGCCTTATATGCTAGTGCACTAGCTGTCCAGCAAACTCCCAAACTGACAGAAAAATAATATTATGGTATTAAACAAGGACTATGAACATGCTCCCTGATGAACAGTAACCCTTTAGGAAAATAAAATGAACATCAAAAAATAAAACAGCAAATTAAACTCTATTTGGAAGCTTATTCCTGCTTCAAACAGCTCCTAACACTTCAGGTCACCCATGACTTCAGAAACCATTTTCCATTGAGCAAAGAAGCATACTCACTAAGTTGCGAAATTATGTGAAGAAACCCCACAAACTGTAACACATTACATCGTTAAAGCCATAAGCTATGCATTTAAGAAGTACACACTGTAATGAACTTGAATACAGCATAGACTCAGTTGTACAGCACAGGCACAACAATATCCTTGCGTGATTTAATACATGACCTAAAATCAAAACCCCATGAACAAATTAGAAATAAAAGAAAGTCAGAAACATTGGCAAAGGGTGGGCCTTGGCACATAAATATGGCAGTGGTTCACTCAAGTGCCTGTAATAATTACTGTCTTCCTATGAACAATTCAATTCTATAAAGGTATTTTTCCGCATTAGAATATTCATTCTCTAAGCCAGTAATCACCATACCAATAAAAAAAAAAAAAAAACAAAAAAACAAGTCAACTCCAAACCATAAAAAGTCACTGGGTCTGGAATCAGTTACTGAAGCTTCAGGAAGGAAACAACATTTCAGTCTCAGAAGTTTAAACAGGCTGTGTCCTAGGACAGAACCACCCAAAGGTAAAAAAAAACCACCAGAAGAGTAGATTTGCATAGGACAGAAAGGTGACCAGCCACTTCCACAGCCCCAGAGAAGTACATATGATTTAGGAAAGCTGAGTAGAACAGAATCTCCTTTCTATTTCTCCTTAGTGCTTCAAAATATTTCTGGGCAGTTTCCACTACATTGAATGCTAGAATGGGAAACATTTATTTATTTATTTTTATATATAAAAATGCATGTGCATGAATAGAGGCTACAAGCCTAAAATGGGATAAGAGCATACCCCTGGTTATATCAAGAACCATGGAAATACAGGGAAAAATGGCAGGATATGACTGTATTTTATATGGAAATATATTTCCTATTCCTTCCCCTATGTGCCATCAATATTTCCATTTCCCATCTAGGCAGAAGCATCATGTCATGACCCATGACCAGACCTCAGAGCTCCAGAAGTGGCCTTTGCTTTGTATTACCACTCTGTCCCAATGCAAAAAGCCTCTAACATGCACGAGGGAATAAATAATTTCCTTTATTTTGTAGACAGAACCAATACCCTTAACTACTACACAAAGCATCACTCCAATGCAAGGTATCCATAGAACCTATTTTTCATGTAACAAACATTCCTCTTCCTACTGTTGTAATCTGAAAAAAATTAAAGCCATTACAAGTGTCATGGATTAATAATATTTTTTTTTTCAGATGTATCCTAACATTTTATCTGTCTTCAAATTGACATTTTTTGAGCAGTTTATGAGAATGAAATATACAGCTGTTAATCATATTTCTTTGTAAATTTTAATTATTGAGAGACATTACATCATAGGATACTCATTCTTTTTTCATTAGAAAAACTGATTTATAGTTAACTGCTTTGGAATGCTACAATAATTTCACATTAAGCTTTTGATAGTTAGGAGGCTAGACACCACAACTACCATTTCACTTTACAATTATTACAATAGGCACAATAAACCTTTCTGAAATATCTTAATATTTAAAAGAATAAAATAGACTCACCTCAGTGCTATTACCAGAAAAAGAATTAGCTAGCAGTCTGTGTTCTAGCCCTTTAATTTGCTACCATAAAATGAAGAGTGAAACTAAACAAAGTAATTCCATAAACACTAAGGAAAAAATTAAGTTGTACATTAGCTAGAACTGAAATCAACCAAAATACCTTTATTTTATAATCAGCAGTAATTTATGACTAAGCTGACAAAAATACACACATGGATAAATCCCTGAAATGTAGAGTGATTCTTTTTTTAATTGTCATGATTAGGCAAGAAATTTAACTCAAGAAGCTAAAGAACTTTATGTGTTGAAAGCAATTTTATCAATAGAGTTTCTAGAGAAACAGGACAAAACCATTGCATCTTCCTAATTTATAAAGTAGTAAGTCATTCAACAGAAACACACTGGAACCAACTTGGATTAAAGAAATAGTATTTGGCTCATCAAGACAAACATCTGTCCAGTCTAAGGCCTATAAAAGAAATTCGGTAACTTTTATTTTCTGTCATTGTTACTATGGTCACTATTCAGGGGGAAAAGCTAAGGAGATCCAAATAGAGAGTGCATCCTCTGATTAAACAAGATAAAAACAGGAAGAAGATTAGAGTTAAGAATCCAGATGACACGATACACCAATTTCATTTTGGTGACGTACCTGGCAGTGGCTTGAAATTAAAATAAAAATTAAGGTAACACAGGCTACATAACATTGTAGCATGTTCAGACTGTAATGCACCTACCTATTAATTTAGTGCCCTTTCTCACAGAGACAGGAAAAAATACAGGAAGAATGATAATACAGATGGGTAAAGAAGTAACAAAACTCTTGCTATCACTTGTAGATATGAGATGCCTGCTGTATATAGACCACTAAACTTCTACTGGCTCAGGAACACATCAGGAACTTCAATGCCAGAACCAATAAAAAGCAGAACCATGGAGGCAACAAGCAGGCATTGCCCTGGAACTGAGAGCAATTGAGGGAAGATTGTCCTGAGGCAGGTATGGCATCAGACCTCAATAACTAGGAAGTGTCAAGAGCGGAGCCAGCTGCATCTGCTAGGAAAGCAGTACTATCAACTCAAACATATGACAAGATGTTGTCTTTGATCCTTTCTGTAATGGGCTCTGAAAGACCCTATGGAAGAGTACATTAGGAAATACCACATCCTTTCAAAAAAATAGACACGTGACCCAAGAGATACACTAGGGGAGAGTGAAGGGACGAAGCTGGGAAAGGCAGAAAAGCTCACTCCCTCTTCATTCACATGCACTGCAACAGGTTGTTGAACTGTGTTCATTCATTGAATAATTAATGACAGCTATTTTCCAAGATTATGATGTTCCATCAGCACCTAATAACATAGGATATAATCAAGAACAGTGTTTTACGCGGAAAAAGTAAAGTTCTATTTCCTACATCTACACACAGAAACAAAAACTCTCCAAATAAGGTTGACTTAATTCCAGCAAGACAGATCAGTCTCATTGTTATCTCAGTGATTTTATGAACAATTACACATACACAAAAACACAAATGGAAAAACTAAGAGGCAGCATGACAAATTAAGTTTTCTGCCTTATTACATGCCATTTTATTCATCATACTTAACAAAGCTAAACCTGTACATTTCTACATTTTGCATTGAAGAACTGTTTATTAGCTCAAAATATGAAAATATCAGAAACATGAACTTATGGTCCCTTTTGCAAGTTTTGTGCAGCCACTACCAATGTATCAGCACAAAGCTTTTGACAGACACAAAAAAAAACCTGAACAAAAACCACAGAGACCACAGACAACAGACCACAGAGCCCTCATCCAGGGCACCCAAAACAGGCACCAAGCTGATGTCTGTGGTCATCTCAAAAGCCAAATTCAAAGTCTGTTACATAGAAAAGTGAAATTTGATGAAAACTACATATACAGTTAAAGACGTAAGTAAACAGACATAACTGTTTAATTCAAGATCACATTTTTACAAAGGACAAATATTACAATTTGATCTATTGGTATGGGTTTTCCCATGAATAGGTGGGCGTATCCTGACTTTAAACTGAAAACTGTCAGTTGTAGAAGTGATTAATTATGTTAGGAAGAACTAATGTCAAGAAATGAAAGTGAGATTAATGTAAAATTTATAGCATTAAGACAAACACCACTATGACTTAATTTTGGAAGATGTTTCATCTTCAATTTGTCATACTGTGGCAGAATATTTAATCTGTGAACTTTCATCTTACAACACTGAAAGATAAGGCATAATTAAAAAAATTCAATAAACTGAAATACACATGAGCAAAACAAAAATTAAAGTTAAAAGACTAAAGAAAGTAGAAGTCAAGTTTTGGCTTGTAATTAAAAAAAAAACAAAACAAAATCAATTAACAACTATTGGCACTTATCCACAATAAAACTGTACGGTATGTAAAAAACACAGCTAATAAACAGGATCGGTTCACAATGAAACTGTACAAGCCATTAATTCACATTGAAACAATGCACCTGACTGCAGTTTTATTCAAATTTGAAAAACTATTTCTACTAGTTAACATACATGAATCCCCAAAGGTTTACAGTAACTGATGATCTTCAATCACTCGCACAACCACATCGTAAATCCCTGAAACATGGATTTAGTATAGGAATACTGATAAAACCTTAACAGATACAAATGATACATCACATAGTGTCTTACACCTTAATGGCAAGTACTTGACTCCGACTGGTAGGTGCATCACTCCTACTTTTACACTCTAATACCATCCTCTAGGACCAAATGGTTTAAACTGAATTCACAACAGTTTGCAGTTACCTAAAAGCAATAATTTTTTTAAGATCGATCTAGAAAATATTATTCTGACCAGTATTTCAAAACTTTTGGAAAGAGAACACCCTAGTGGGGACTAAACACAGTATGCAAGGAGAGTCATTGCAGTGAGCTCAAAAGTAATTTCAGAATCAGCATCCCTGAAGAGATTCAGTATACAGCAGTATGTCCCTTGACATCACTTACATGATGCATCTGTGCATCTTAGGACCTTACTGTACCAGCAGGTCTTAGGACTGTTGAAATTAATCTCAATCTGGCACAAGCTTTCTGCGGGGAAGGGCAATTCCTAAATGAAAGGCACTCTGCTATGAGTGAAATCAGAATTATGAGCAACACAAATTGATAACTTGTAACATATTGAAGGGAAATACTCCAGCTTACACAAGGTTTAAAATTCAGTACTTTCTGTAAAATAGCTGAAAAAATATTTAGAGCAGCTGTAGTGCATCTGTTTACATGCACACAGACACTAGCCATTGTACAAGCAGAAATCTTCCAAGTATCTCAACAGTTGTTTGGCTTTTATCTCTGGTGCTTTTCTCACTTGGGTGAAATCAAGCTTCTACAGACCAAGGTGACTCGCAGAACAGCCCATAGCCCACCACTGAACTGTGTCCTGCAGCCCACAGCTGTGGTCCTTGGCAGTAGAACAAGAGCGCAGGCACACAGCACTAGTTGATAACACTTTATTTCTCTTCACACCTTTCCTTTTTTCTCCATCCTTCTTAAAAAAAAAAAATCATCTTGGAAATACAGCTTTCCTTAAGGACAGGAAAACTTATGCTTGTTAGTCTGACTAAGGGATGTGCAAAACAGAAGTAATTTCCCTGAGGCAAAGATCTTCAAGTCATGCCTAGTTTACATTGTCTATTCTTATTACACTTGTTAAAATATTTGGCACACTGAGGCCTTGATCACTGATTGAGTCTCCCAGTATTATCACAGTCTGTATTATGCATTTATATAATAAAGCAGAAGTTGCAAATGCTTAATTCTCTCATTCTGGTTTGGTTTTTCACATTTACTGATTAAAATCCCTTTCCTTCTCAAGGGTGGCATTGGGTCTCCTGGGCATGGAGGTAGAGTGAGAAACTTCTACTGTATTTAAAGGCTGTCATGAATACTGAATGCCTAAAAGGGCAATCACAGTTTTTGGACTCAAAGCACAGAGTAACAGGATGCCATTTAGTATCCTGTTACATACAGCCTGCTACTTGGTCAAAAGTAGGTGATTAAATAGTTGCTTCTTGATTTATGTTATGAAAACCATCCAGAGAAAAAAAAAAGTCACGTTATGAGTGCTTCCAGTCTAAAACATGTAAGAAGCAAAGCTTGAAACCAAGTCTTCCCAGTTTTCCCTTTTAGAATATAAATTGCACTTGTACAAAGCAATCCAAAAAGCCTAAATAGCAGTAAAAATCTGAAGCTGCCTTGCTGTACCAGAGTATCTGTGTTCAGCATCTGAAGTAGAGACAACTAGTTTTCAGCCATTCTGCACACAGAGCCATTTGCTCTACACCCTTCTGCTTTGAAAGGGCCTGCCATTAAATGCCATGCCACTGGGTGGGGAATAAACAAAGAAATAAATCCAACAGCAGGAGTTTAAGGCCTTTAACTCCACGAGGAGCTGAAAACTGTGGCACAACCCACGACCAATACTTACTATGTAAATTAGCACAATCTCACCCAGGGCTTCCAAAATCAGTCATTCTTTCTAATATTTGCCACACAGACAATCACACCAACAGCAAGCAACAGCACTAATTAAGCATTTTTAAGGTCTGCAAAAATTCATAGCAAAGGGCACTTCTGAGAAAGATATCTTATAGATTTGGTTTTAAAAATAGACACCACACTCACATTCAAGGGACATCCTTCACATTTAGGCCTTTGTCACAAATCTGAATCTTTATTGTTCTGAAATAAATGCTATAAACATAAGACTCAAAACAAAAACTCCAACTTTCAGTCTCAGAAGAGGTGTGGTTCAATGCCCATATCACATGTAACAAGAAAGTCTCCTTAAAAAAGGAAAAAAAATTACTGTAAAGTCTTTCTTATGAATGAAAATGCAATCCTTTTTCTCATTACTTTGTGTACAGGCGGGCACAAAAAAAAACTTTTGCATTTTCTTTTGAATTTTTGCTATGACGCTTGACGAACTTTCTGCCATTCAACAAATTCATCCAGAAGTACAGGCCCTGCAAATGGACAAAACTTGGAGTTATAACTGGCAACGTCTTTCAAACACCTTTTTAAGTATGAGGGTTAAAACTGCTGGTCTAGGAAACAACCATGACAATCCTATGGTAAAATACCCATAAATTAGTACAATCATTCCAATCCAAGGATGATAAAAAGTGCACAAAAAAAATTTATGGAAAAAATTGTTCCTGATATCTGACAGGTGGAGTGAACTGAATGAAAAGCACAAAAATAATCTTGTAAGTCAGCACAACTAATTCCTTCTTGCCAAAGTTTTCAAAATTGTGAATAATTAGAACATGGACCAAAACAGGAGTTAGGCAATTCAGACAAGAGCTCAACCCCAAGTACCAGCAGGTGGGCAAGAATTGTTAAGCTACAGTTTATTATATACTAGTACAAAATGAGAGTTTTCTGTTTATAATTCTACTTGCAAGTCTACAGTTGCATGCAGCGAGCACCTTCGTTAGATTCTCACTGAATACAAGCTGGCTCAAGTAAACCATCATACTATTTACACACTATACCCCGACAAACAATTAGGAAAAATTCATATCTGCAGCTTGAAGATGGATGGTTATCAGAGCTGTTTTTCTATTCATTGTTGGAAAAAAAAAATACCTTACAGCATTGTTTGTTATAGAAATTTGTTTTACGTAATTTTAACATTCTCTGCTAATATTTGAATAAGCAAAACATTAAGAATACTTACATGCACCATCTTCATCATAGTTGCTAAGATCTGCATGAACAGTCCTGCTGAACTCTAGTACATTGTACCACTGATCCTTGTTCATAACTCTATACTTCGATTGCTAGGAAAAGTAATTTCAAAATATTAAAATGTCAAGTGGCATTTGGTACTCCTGCATCTCACTTATCTCATTTTATCTTCAATGAGTTCCTAACAAACTATTTAAGAGGTAACAATGGCTATTACTTACTTGATTTTCCATTTCTAAAAATACTACACATTAACATATTTCATAGTTATGAAATGACATAAAATGATTTTGTGGAAGATCAGAGCAGAATCAATTTCCTCAAAACCTGGAAATCAGTAAGTCACCACTCTAAGCTTGAAAAACTGGTATATGTTTGCCTTGCCCTGAAATGGGGCATATCTAACTCAGATATATTTCCAGAATGAACTATTAAAAAAAAAAAAAGTCTTTTCTCCAGGGTACAATACATTATGATCATAAGGACATCTACTTTGCAGTGTTAGCACTGTTTTGAAGCCAGGGAATAATATCAAGCCCTATGTGTTCCACAGTCCATACATCTGTTCACTTTAATCCACCACTTGCAGCTGAGCTGACTGAAATCCTCCAAAGAGTCAGAGGTACCTTCACACTATATCTGCACACAGCAAACTTAAAATGCAGTGCAGATGCAGCTGAAGAGACTAGTGAGGCTCTACTACTTGCTTTCAAATTTATATTTACAGTAAAATCAAGATAGAATTTTAGTTGCCTTTGATAAGAAAAGGGGCTGGGGCACAGGGAGGAAGATGAGAATCTGCGATGCATTCAAGAACATCACTGTTTCATATGCACATTGAGCAAGGGAAAGGGAGCAATATGGATACATTCTTGAGTAAAATAAACACAGTATTCTCACAGAAAGTCCAACTACTATGCCAACATTCACGAAGTCAAGGAAACTTGTACCTCCAGGTATTGATAAAATACTGAAAACAGTGGCCAAGTTCTTCCAAGCAGAAGAGCTAACATGGACTTTGCAGTATCAATATCAAGACTTCGCTGGTCTTTTTCCTACGGTTGAATAAAGAAAGCACAGAAACCAATCAAGTACAAGCTTGTTGAATAAATAAAAGTAAGAACTTCCCTAACATTTCAGCAGTCTTACCCTTGCAAAATCAAAGGCGTATCTGTAGATATTCTTAAAGGATGAAATGTCATTCAACTGTGACCGTAAGAAGTCAAATTTACTCTGTAATTTTTCTGTACAGTCACACCTTAAAAAAAAACAAAACAAAAAACCAAAATAAAAACATTAGGAGTTCAAAACACAAGATTAGGCAATGAAAAAAATGCCAGCAAACATAAAAAATTAAAATTACCAAAACACAATCATTAGATATACAGGAGTAATACTGTGAAACTGACTTAAAGAATATTGAACATGCTCAATATTTGCAGCTCACTGAAATGAGGAATGCTGGCTTCTTGTAAGCATGTTTTTTGCTTTAAATATATCAGCAACGTAATAAGAAGTGCATGTTTCACATCTCAAACAATAGTCTTTTAATTCTAAACTCTGTAATCTATATTCATACCCAGCAGTAGCTTATCTTCCAATCATTATCAATGTTTGAAGAAAACATCATTCAGTGTGCATTAAGGGATAAAATCCAGCTGTAAATAATGGGAAAACACAAACCCTAAACATATAGTTTTGAAATGTGTGTTTACAAATGGCAGGATTGAGAAGGCACTCTGCAAAACACACTAGTCTGCTCATGTTTTATGACTGATAAATGTAAGCTCTTATAAAACCCTAATCAGCTGAAATAGTCAGTAGCTATTCAACTGAAAAATCAAAGGCTGTATGAAAACCTACAGGTCCACTAGACAACAGCACAGAGCTTTGGCAAAAATAACCCTCTGGCAGAAAGATCTCCTTGTACTTCACTCAGCAAAGAATTTTGTTTCTAAATAGAAAATGGGTCAGATTCACCAATGGCAAAGGAGAATGCAATTTAACTTTGAAAATCCTCCAGAAAATACTCAATCAATACAACAGTTATAAAAGGACATTTTATTCCTATAAGAAAACTGTCATGACAGAAAGAATAAATTAAAAAATCTACTTTGCCTTGTATCCTTCATGAAGAGGCATACTTTCAGAAATGCAGTGTACATAAATGCTTCCTTTGGTCAGGTGTCCCCCTTTTGCCTCTCGGAGAATACATGTGCACCTCTAACAGCTCCACATGGACTTGTCACACAGACCCCAGCAAGGGCCCTTTGGGGGTACTGCAGGTTGCTGAGATGCTGGGCTTTGATGCTGTACTTTGCCCACAGCTGATACTTCCTGTACCTCAGATCTGCCAGCTTGTGTGCACAACTGTCTGTCAGTCTGTCTCTCAGACTGCGACAAGACAAATGTAGCAATTCCAACTGATGCAACCTTTTATTATTTCTTGTCTCTAGCAGCAGCTAACTAAAGCAGCACTGGGTCCTAGCCAAAATAAATAAAACTATTAGCTAATTATGCTACATATTCAGATGACAACGAGTATATTCTGCAATAAACCATATGAGAAATTGAAAAGAACTTTTGAACTAAAAATTACTTTTTTTGTCTTCAGCCATCTAATAGGTCTGTATGCTACTATCTAACCCTTAAAACTGTGGGTTTTCTAGCACAGCATTTTGCTATGCTAGAAAGGCATTGTGTTTTTTATTCATATCTCTTCTATCTTCAAAGCCTCATACTTCCATCCAAATGTTCTACATATCTGAGGACAAATCTACTTACTTAATTAACCTAAATGCTCAAGTCTTTAGTGTACTAGTGACATTAAAAATATTTAGTGGGTTTACCACACATTGTTAAATATAATTCGACAGATTATTTACCATATCATGGGTAAATACAAATTTCAGTATGTTTAAATTTCTTGCAAACTACTTTGTTAAAATTGTTCAAATGATCATAAATTTAAGTGTAAAGTAAAATACCAGCTATTTGTCTACTGTACTATTGGCTATGTGTATTTTAATACACAATTGATTCTTTTGAAAAAGTTGGTATGAAAATTAGCAATTATTAAGTGTCACGACTCCTAAGCAATTTATTATTAGTGCATTTATAACCAAAAACCCAAATGGAGCATGCTCAGACCAGCACCAACCTCTGGATCCTAACACACAGACATATTTCTGTTAAAGCTGTTTAGGGCATTTCTGTACCTAGCACTGACTTTCCTCCCAAAAAGAGGCAAGGATTTGTCAAACTCCTCTTTTACAGACGTACAGCTGCCTGTGTGGCTGTTATCATAAAACAGATGACTGAAATTACCCATACACAAGAGAATTAACCCTAAACTCCTGTACAGACACTAGAAAAAGATGCGATTGCTCAAATTGTCTTTACTGAAAGATAGCACTAAATAGTGTTACCTCAAGATCAAGAAAAGGAGACATTAACTTACTACATTCTCTTCGCATCCCTATGCCATATTTTTAACAAAACTAAAATTATCACCACAAAGTGGATGCATTTTAATTTCTGTTGAGGTAGAGATCATCTGAGGCATAGCTAACATGGACAAAGCCAAGATTCATTAACTCCTACTCAGATATTCCTATGTTTTATATTTCATAGCTATCCATATATACTTGTCTTCTACTAAAAAGAAAAATCAGCAAGATGCATACAAACATAAAACCAAAAGCATTTAATGTTAGTATATACATTTCATCCTAAGGAGGTCGAAATAATCAGTCTAGCAGGGATACTTGATTCTCTCTGCTATGAAGACAGCTTACATATATACGTACATATATATGTATATGCACACACACACATAGGTGGCAGAATTCACCATACCTACAAAACATACTGGAAACCTCCTAGCTTAAGTTGCTAAGGTCTCATAAAATGATATTTAGGCCTCAATTCACCTTCATTTTGACAGTATCTACCTCACCACAACTCATTTTTCCCATCTCTAAACAGCAAACTTCACCAGTGTATTATGAAACAAACTGCAGAGAAAATGTCACTTCAAGATTCAGGTACCCAAATGCTGCATCTAACTGCAGATTAGAGATAGATGTCCTAAGCTCCAGGTGCTGCCATTCATAGAGGACTAGCCAAGCAACCTCTAAGAGCAATTCAGGTGACCAGTCATTAGGTCTTAGGGCAAACTGGATTCTTCCCTAGGGCTCCGTGACACTGACTGGATCTCCACAGATTACAGTAAGAGTTTAAGAAATCCAGCTCTTGCATATAAAGGGAACATTTAGCTTTGTTACTACTGAGCTGAATTCCCCCCCAGCACTGTTCATGCAATTATCTTGTGTGACATTTCACGTATTTTCAAATAAAGATTCTACAACAGAAGTCTATGTAGAATACACTCTGGGGTTTTAATGCATTTCAATCTCATTTATTCATGCAAAAATTAAAAGAAAAAAAATAAGCTGTGCAAGCATCCAGTAATATTTTACTGTTTCAAGTGTAAAACCCTTTTCCTTCAAACTTGTGTCAAACATTTCAAGGGAAAATAAATAACCCCATTCCAGATGGTATCCCATAATATGATCCTCCCTTCTTAGTAAGCAACAACAGCACAAGTCTACAGGTTTGTATTTTCTTTCATCATGATTTAACCCCAGATAGTAACTAAGCATCACAGAGCTGCTCACTCACTCCCAGCCAAAATCTGCAAGTATTTTTAGCCAATGGATTTTGAGTTATGTGAGCATCTCTGCTTCCCAGCTGCTTAGCCAGCTTTTTAGAGAGCAACAGCAGAAGCAAAACACACATTAACTGCTTTAGGCTTAGGCAAGTGCTCTTGCCAGAAGTCTGTTTCTATGAAAATGCACAGCAGCACCCTAGTTTCAGTATTAAAACACTTTTAGACTACAGCATGACCAGCTCTGTTCTGAAAAGAACCAGAGGATTTTCAGTCAGCAAATTATTAGAAACAAAGTCTGAAGCATCAGCTCTGAACAGGTGCTTGATTTCATACATCTTTGTGTTTGCATTCTGTGAGATTGGCTAACTCTTGAAAGCTTCTATTAAATAGAAGCATAAAAATTAAATACTTCAGATAAGTGACCAATACCCATTCACTGCATCTGAAAAATCATGCAGCCAGAATCTAATCTGTACTCCTGAATTACAGGCAATCTAATCATTCCAGCTCCTGATTTAATTTCTGGTGATAGTCACAAAATAATCAAGGCATCTATCAGAAGCCTGATCCCAAATCAACTAAGAGTTGAGAGTCAGTCCAGATTTGAGCAACCAGAGGGTGGTATATGCCTGACACAATTTCCCACACCAATCCACAACTGACAGGGCAAGGGTAAAATCAAGCCCTCTTTCCCACTGTGCTCTAGCTGCAATAGTAGCTCCCTATTTGTAATATTAAATGCAGTGTCATAACAAGACACCTTTAAAACACTAGGGTTCCACAAGTAGTTACACAAACAACAAACAAAAAGTAACAACTGAATTAAGCCTCATAAAAAGCTGATTAATGTAAGAAACAATCTCTTTAGGCAGAGCATTAACTCACCAAAAATTCAAATGTAAACAGAAAGAGAAAGAATTTATAAATTAAAAAGGTGTTATTTAACCTAAACATGGCTTCTGATATGCATCTAGTAACACCAATAGCCAAAATTATTATCCATGCAGTCGTCATCTATAAAGCCCAAAAATCAGTAAAATCTTTCCATAATATCAATGATGAGATATACTTATGTGCATCTCCACATCTACTTATTTATATCTGTTAACTAGAACTGTATATTAGGATATTGTTCCAAGAAAAGGAAGCCACCAAAACCTGACTTAACTAGGTTTAGACAGTGACTTAATCCTTTGAGTGAACTCAGATTAATTTTGCAGTAGTGGACCAAAACAAGAACTAAAAGCCAGATTTCTTTTGTGTCTTATTTCCAACATACATGAAACAGAGCAAGAATAGTTAAGTTATAGGTATAATCATAAAATCAGAACATTCTATTAGATATGTAAAAACAATCTTACTGTAATGAGGTCATTCCTTTTAACCATTCTTCCTTGGTAAAAAATCCCATGCTTTCAGCCTCTAGTTTCCAGGCTAAAACTAACATAATAATCTAAAAGAAACAAAATAAAAATAAGGGGAGGAAAAGGAGTAAGTATGTAAGAAAAGGCTGATTTACTAATGTCCAAGAATAAAACTCCAAAGCATTCAAACATTCTAGCAGCTGTGATATGTCCTTGGTCTTTATATTTGTTACCATTAAAAAATTCAGCTACATGCAATTTTTCCCCAATTTCAATTTTTGAAAATTAAATATTACTACAATAAACCCACCCAAAAACCCCCCCACACATCAGCCAAGTATAATTGATGTATTCAGCTGAAATATCTGAGCAGCTCCTACAAGCAGGAAGATGAAAAACTCTTTGCTTAGTGGAGTTAAGAGTTTTACACAACTTAATGTTATCTAATACCGCCTTAGGTGTTATTAGCACTATGAAAGAAACTTACATTTTCAGGTTCCACACCGATGTCTTCACAGAATTTTTCCATTCCTTCAGGGCCTACAACTTCATCAGGACCTTCAAAACAAAAACCACACCAGAGTGAAATCCAAATAACATTCACTGCTCATAAGGGTAATGCACAATAATTAGGCTATATTGCACCCAAAGTATTTCTAAAACATTGAATTACACTATTAAGTAGCTTTTAAGCTAGACCTATTCTATCAAGTGCAATTGTGTAGACATGTATGTGCTACACCAGAATGTTTGTTCTGTGCACTGCCTCCCTATGACAAGCAGTTGAACCACTTCAATTTTGTATCTGAGTTTTCAGAAGAATCCATTGAACTTCTATTGACACAGCTCAACTCCAATAACTGTGGCAGTCAATTAAGACAATTTAGGTACCACTACTCTCTGCTGAAGTTACTTTATGAATAATGTTCTTCAAAAAATTATTTTATCAACAACGAAAATATCTAATTCTGTCTGAGCTACTATTACAGATATTATTCTTTCGATGGTGCTAACATTATGGGTTTACACTAACACAGAGGAGAGTGAATCTGCAAATATGAGTTTTACAATGCTGAGTAAAATAAACAAAGTGATAACAATAAATTGAAGAAATGCTGAGCATGTTAGTGACATACAAAGCAAAAAAAAAAAAGGTTCAGGGCTGCAATGAAAAGAAGTTGATTAGGACCACAACAGTGTTATGCTGTCATTTCTCCATTTTAACATGAAAGCCTCTAAAATGCAGCAAAACAGTGCATTTAAAGAGTGCATATGGACAGAGTCTAGGGCGTTTTGTTCCTCTAATCTCTCTCTGGCTTCAGTTATTTTGACTAAGCCTCCAAAATTGACTCCTACTGGGCAGCCAAATATTATTAAAAGGCCTGTCAACACAGTATTTTAATAGATCTTGGATCATTACATTAACATTTATCAAGTATGAACTCATGTATAAGGCAAAGATTTTAGCTTCCAAAACAACATACTGCTTCACAATATTTTGGCAAATTTTGCTACTTATAATAAAGAGGCAGAGTCCTCGATGAACCCGTCTCTACTTCATGTGATGCCAGTGTAAGCAGAATGCTCTTTAAGAACCTGGAAAATGTACTTTGAATAACTACTCGCTGTGAGATAAGAATATTGTCAATAAAACCTATTGGTTTATTGACAATGGCTACTTTTACAGAAAAATAAAACCCAACTGACAGTTAAGATGACAAACCCCCACCTCCTAAAAAATAAAAATATTGCAAAGGACATTTTGTCTAGGTAAGCAAGGCCAAACAGTGTTAAGACAGAAAATGCTAAAAAGAAAAAAACAAAAGCTATGAAGAGAAACGCATACAAGGGTTCACTGGTAATGACAAGTAAAAGCTGAGTGTTCCCGGTCCAGAAATCATATGAAAAACTCATATGCATATATGTGTGTGTATAGTTTCGTCTTTTAATGGAAACATTTTATCTCCTATTGTATATAATTTAACTGGAATTCTATCTTGTGCTGGAAATGTGTCATTTTTTGATTGCTAGTCAACTAAAAGCATAACCTCCTACATTCAATTCTTGACTCAATAACAAAGCCAAAATTTATAGACATTAATTCTGCAGAATGTGCAAATAAATTTATCACAAGAAAATTAACTTCAAATTATTATTTCCCTAGAAAAGACTCTGCTCCAGAAGAGTATGCCTCAAACCTAAAATAGAGAGCAGATTACTATAAACAAGAGTTCACTGGTGTGCAAGTTCATTGTCTGCCAGGAAAATATCAGTCCTGACAAATAATACTCAAACTAGTTACTAACAGATTAATCAGCAGCTCTCTCCATACTAAGATTTGACAATTAATGAGTTTTAATCACCAACCAGTTATGATGGACTTTAAGTAGTGACTAGACAAGAAATTAACAACAATTTAGAAATCCTGAGTTTAGAAACCATATAATTGGTAAACGAATAACAATAATAGTGTAGTAAATTCTGCAAAATACACTGCATATTCACTGAAAGCAGCTATTCAATGGCAATTGTGAGTTATTTCAAAGAGGCTATTTCAAATACTTCTGGAATAAAACATTAGTATTTAGAATATAAAAAATGTTGGTACAAATTCTCAGATGGAAAACCAGTATAAACCTCTATTATTTTGTTTTGTTAAACAGAAATCCAAGGAGCTTAAATCATGACCTATATCATTAGTCTTCCAATATGATCACAAAGAAGATAATAGGTAGATACATAAGCATCGTTCTGAATTATCTCTCAATGTCCTGACAGCTATTTGACAATTTCAAAGCAAGAAGCAGAATCACTTAGTATATCCTGGCTCAACATTGTACTTGCTCAATATCTGTTATTTCATTTTAAAGTTATAAAACACAGAGTAAACAAATGTAGGCCAAAACGAACAAATCCCAAGAAGGTAATAATAAAAGCTATCCTAATTCAAGTGCACATTATAAGGAAGCAAATATGGACATATTTTTATGTTTACATCAGCATACAAAAAGTAAAATACAAGTAGCATTTTATGTATTGCTTTATTTAAAACAAAACCATATAGTTTCAAACACGAATCCATTGCATATTACCTGCATATTCATAAAACCAAGCCAGGCACTTTTTGCTTGAAAAATGCTCCTCACCACTTATTACTTTACCAGATGCTTGTGATCTGCAGTAGCAAATAGAAACACAGGGATGAACAGTGTTATTTTACTGACATGTGAAAATTCAAGAAAAATTAAATTACACAACATTTATTATTAATCTATTTAAATTGTTTCACATCCACAGTTATGCTGAATTTCAAAGAAGTCAACTGTCATCCTCAACTCCAATTGGGACATAAAATTACCTTTAGATTACAATCATCTCATAGCTCAGTTTTTGCATCTACTACTTTTTCTGAAATGCAGAAGTACTGTTATCTTATAGATATTAAACAAAAAAAAAACCCACACAGATGGCTAAAATATCACCTTCTCAGTAATTCAAATACCTTATTATCTACTTTTATTTACACATAAAGGCATTTAATGTTAGGTCTCTAATAAGCAGCTTGATCTTCAAGAGTGCTGAACATGCACAGATCCCATTAAGGTCAACAGAAGCTGCAGAGTTTGATATATTTAAAAGTCAGGCTATTTATAGTTAACCATCCAAATTTGGGAAAAAAACTTGGTCAACTGATTTACATTATACATGTAATTAAGAAAGTGCAAATTCTACAGATATTTGCTACATATACCAGAATAATAGTGTGCAATCTGTGAAAAGACTGAAGCTGCACAGCACACACAGCTTTCTCCCATCATTGTCTTCATTATGTAACACACAACCCAGTTTGCCTAGGAAGTGAATTCTCTAATTCATCATTCATTAAAAGAATGCACCGAATTTCTTCCAGTACAAACACCAACACCAACTACACAAAGGCATCTTCAGTCAGTAAGGAGTTGCAGCACCTTTTCAATGCATCCTGCTTTCACACACAAATTATAGACTTTTAGAACGAGCTAAGGTTATTTCTAACAATGAGGTGACAACTAATCATATGAGAGGATTTAAAATTATGCAGCTCCCACATTATAATTTTAAAATGAAAACGTCAAGCAGGAGAAGAATAGTTCAATTCTGAGAGGGGTGAACAACTTTAACTCCCCATGTATCGTTTTTAGCTTCAGTGGAAAAGAACACAACACTCTGAAGAAGAAGCCTTCTGTGCTGAAAGCTAGAATTAAAGGAATCCTACAAACATTCATCCATCCGTCCAACTGACATTAGAAACACAAGTCACCAGAAAGAGGCAGAGTCATATGGTCTGCTATTGCTTATTGGCTTTATCCAGATTAACATAAATCTATTTGTAATCACTGATTTTACTAAAGAATATTACCAATTATTTGTTGTGTAAGAACATAATGCCAAAAAATGCTTGTGTATCTAACATTTTCTCATCACCTAGCATGAACTCTCACTTACATCATAGTTTTTGCCTAACAACTAGCTCCCTGTAGAACCTGCGGGTTTTTTTTTTTCCTAAGCTAAGAAAACACTTTAAGTAAAAGAAATTAAGATCATAAAATTTCAGTTAACAGTGTTCTAGAAAGACAACCTGATAGTGAACACATGCAAACAAGTGCTAAGATGAGCAAGGAAACTCAGTGTTGGTATTACAAACCAGAATGACTTAGTTTTTTTGAAGTATACAAAATAAAGTATGAGAAAACAGAATTGTTCCCTCTAAGTATACTTTAAGACAGAACCATGAGGGAATAGAGTGGTACAGAGGATAATGCTGGCACAAGAACACTTATTTATAGGCAATGAATAAACTACACTTATTTATAGGCAATGAATAAACTGGCTGAAACTAAAAGGTCATCAATGACCACAAAAAGTGAGCTCTGGAACGGTTACTCAAAATGAAGAGTCATAATAAAGTAAGAGGCTGGGTACTTCTAAGCTCAAGTTTGGCCAGCCTAGGAGAAAGGCCATCTGCCACAAATTTTTGCAATAGCCATCCCCGTAGTGTTGATTTCGCAAGCTCTTTGTATCCTCGTGTCCTCAGGACGTTAGTAGTAACTACTGCTTTACTGGCATACTTAACAAGGTCTAATACATGAAGCAGGCAGTTACTTCGGGGAAGCCACACTGTAAGCTCCTGCTGCACCGCACTAATGGTTTATCATGCTAACAGCAACTTTTGGGCGTCTTGGCAAAAAGTGATCTTTTTGCAGTAGTTAATGAACAAGATGCTTTCCACTCCTGAATTTATTAGAGAAACCTTTCCTGCTCTTATTTTCCAGTGTGCTGACCAATCCTTCCACTTCGCTGCAAAATAAAAAAAAAAAAAAAAAAGAAAAAAAGAAAGAAAGGGGGCCGGGGGGGGGGGGGGAAGAAGAAAAAAGGAGAAAACGACGATTTAGCACAGCCACTGAGTACTGGCAACCTTAAAGTGAGGAGAGCCGCCTACCCCAGGGAGATAGAAGGAATATGAGGACAAATGCCAGTACTGGCCCTTGCGCTACAGCCGAAGGCAGAGCCAGCCGGGAACGGGAGCCGTTCCGTGCCGTTTCTCGCCGAGGCGTGCCCACGCCGCACGCCGCCCCGGCACGGCCAGCCCCGCACCTGTCCCACGGCGCGGCCGCGGCCCTGCCGGGGCCCCCCGCGCCGCACACGGCCCGCCCGCCGTCCCGGGCGGCCCCACGGCCGCCGCAGCCCGGAGCCGCGGGGGAGCGGCCCGGGACGTGACCGCCGGCACCGGCCGCCGCCCCGCGAGACGGTACCTGCCGAGTTTACATTTCTTGAGGCCGGTGTCGTCCGCCGCCGCCGCCGCCCCCGAGGACTTCCTCTTCTTCTTCACCGGCATCGTCCTGCCTCGGGGCGCGGCCGCCCCGCCGCCGGGGCCCGCAGCCGAGGCCCCCCCGGGCTCGCTTCCCCTGGCCGCCGCCGCCTCCCGAGACCGGCGGTGAGGAAACGAGAGGAGACCCCGTTCCTGCCGCTTCTGCCCAGCCCCACCGGGCGCCGCCGCTCCCCGCTCGTCGCGGGCAGACGCCGCCGCTCCCCGTTCGCAGAAGCGGGTGTCGCGCCGGGGGCGGGAGCGAGCGCGGGCGGTATCGGCTGCGGAGGGAACGGCGAGAACGACCCGGACACAGACGGCGCCGGCAGGAAGTGGTAGAGCCGCCGGGGCGGGGCCGCGCCGGGAGCCGCCCCCGGGAGGGCGGGGCTGCCGCGCGTGTTTCCCGGCCGGAGCGGGAGCCGCCGTGCCGGTTACAGCGCGCCGTTCGCAGCGAAGCAAGCGGGGCAGTGCCACCCATTCCAGTGCTTTTGAGCCCGCGCGGGCACTGCCCGCACCCGGGGCAGCTGGCTGTCCCGCCAGCGCTGGAGGCGGGCTCGGCGCTGCGACAGCCGAGGTCAAGGGCAGCTGCTGGCCGGGACGGGAGGCGCTCCGTCCCTTTAGAGACCCTCTAGGGAAGCGGCCGGGAGCGCTGAGCGGAGCGCGGGTCGCTACGCCCGAACTGACTCCGAAACCACGGGCAACCACGGGCAAGCCTGTGGTCTCGGTGGGCGGCTGAGCACTCGCCCAGCGTTCTCCGAGCCCGGGACCGCAGTCCTCCTCGGCCTCGCTGTACCGGGCACCACGGGCTCCCTAGCGGAGTGGGGCGGGGGCGAGGGAAACACCCCAAGTACTGCAGCGGCCGTGACGGAGCTGATGGCAGGAGAGATGCTTCTGTGAACCCAGGGGAAGCCTGGAAGCGGATCGGGCCGGCCGAGTCCCGGGTGACTCCCCGGCGCTGCTGCCGTGCGAGGAGCAGCGCGGCACCTTCCCCGCCCCGTCCCGCCCGCCGGGCCAGTCCCGTCCCGCCCCGTTCCGCTGATTTCCGAGCGCGTCGACCGCCGCCTCCTCGCCCGGCACCACCCGGAGCTAAGCCGCCTGCGCGCCAGCGCCGCCATCTCCGGTCACCATAGAGACAGGTCCCGGCGACGCCGGGACGGCTCCGGGCCTCTCCCCCTGGGCCCCGGAGCGAGCCGCCGTCCTTCCCGCCCTGAGCCTTTTGGATCTTCTCCCGCCAGCGCCTGCATGTGCTCCCGTGGCGCTCTGGATCCGCCCCCGCCTTGATCCTGCCTGGCGGGGTGCGTGCCGCCACCATGGCCGGGGAGGGAGACAGGAGGAAGCGCTTTATTTCAGCCACAGCTGCCAACTACTTCGGGCTGGACCCGGCGGGCGGTGCCGCTGCCCTGGCCGCGGGGCTGCATTCCCGTCCGGAGCTGAGCCGCTTCCTCGACGACGGCGACGAGTTCCTGCTCGTGGTGCAGCACTCGGGCGCGCAGCTCAGCGCCTCCAACAAGGTACCGTAGCGTCCGGCGCCTGCGGGTCCCGCGTGTCCGCCGCGTCCCGGCGTGCGAGCGGGGATGCGGAGCCAGCCCAGGCTTGGCGGCCACAAAAACTGGTGTCAGATTTGGGAGATATCTCCCTCCTGCGAATATCTGTGCAGATCTGTGTCTGATGCAAGCTACTGGCAGCTGCTGTGGTTTAACCCCGGACAGCAGATAAGGACTGGCCCCCCACCCCGCCGCGGGGAGAAGAATCGGAAAGAAAAGAACGCCATGGGTTGAGATATGAACAGTTTAATAACCGTAACGAAATAAAATATAATAATAGCTAACTACTAACATACTAATAATAATGTTAATAACTGCAATTAAAAGGGGCGAAGGAGGGGAATAAAACCCAAGCGAGACAAGAGACGCACAGTGCAGTTATTCACCACCCACTGACTGATGCCCAGCCCGTCCCCCAGGAGCGATCGATGCCTCCCGACCAACTCCCCCCAGTTCATGCACGGAGCAGGATGCTCTGTGCTACGGAATATCCCTCTGGCCAGTTCGGGTCAGCTGGCCTGGCCACACTCTCTCACAGCTTCTTGTGCCCTCCTCACTGACAGAGCAGAAGCACTAAAACGTCCTTGATTTCAGATAATCACTGCTCAGCAGCAAGCAATATATTAGTGTGATATTAACATTATTCTCATACTAAACCCAAAACACAGCACTGTAAGAAAATTAACTCTATCCTTGCTGAAACAAGAGCACTGTCCCCAGAGTCCACAAAGACCCTATGTTCAGTTGACAATACATTTTGTTAGTGGATTGTGCCCATGTTAGTGCAGTTTTGACGTGCTGTATGTTGTCTCTGTGTGAGACAATATGATCTGGGGCATGGAGTCAGATATTTGGTTTCTTCCTGGACATGGCTGTATGCAGGTGTCCGGAAGGATTGCATAGGCAATGTCTGTTCCGTGCGGGGAAGGGACCCACTGTGCAGCATATTGGCTGATATTTAACAAATCCAAGGTAGGTGTTTGTCCAAAGCATGCATTTTTCAAATGGATGTGTCCAGCTGTGAGGAAATCCAAGGTTCATTGTGTGAAATGTCCTGCTTCGTGTCTTGTGTTCAGCAAGCGTCTCTTTGGATTGCTACCGTGGGGTGTGATGTGCACTCAGTGTCACCATGTAGGGAGGGCGTGTGTGGTGCCAGCCACACAGAGTACAGGCGAGGTGTGGGTCTTGAAAATGGGACCTGTCGTTCTGCAGTGAGACCAGGGGCTTGGTGTCTGTTGTGTCGGTGGCTTCACACACGGAAGAAGCATGTGAGGAGTCCTCAACATGTCAAGTGTGGATCCATAACTTGCATAGCTCCTTGGTTAATCCTCTGTGAAGTCTAGTGCCTGCTGTATTCAGGCAAGAATGAATACATATGTGTACCAGTTTTTGGGGGTGCTGCTGAACCACTGCCTAAAATGTGAAGCAGCTTTTAGCAGCTGTGGAAGATGAGATGTATATTGGTGCTGTACACTGTACTTTTCTCAGTGAAGCTCTGTCTGCAGGAGTTGGGCTAAAGACTTGATAAGAAAATAAAACTGATACTGTCCAATAAAACTGAAAGCTATTCTTACTACACTTTCTTTCTTTTAAAAGAAAAATAGTACACAAATGTTTGCAATTGTGCAGAATCTGGGATTTCACTTAGCATATATTTTTTTTCTGTTAATTTATCAGATGTTTAATACATTTTCATGTTCTATGACTCCTTCTCAGCCACAAATAACTTCAGTAATTTATGGCAATTTTTGAAACTTTACCCATAAGTTGGGCTGTGGATAGAACATTAGTCATGCTGCAATTTACGATTTTACTGATGAAGGAGCATGCCCGTCTCTGTTCTTGAGAAATCTACGAATAATGTATTTACAAACTCAGGAAAATCATACAGAATATTTAGAATATATAGAAAAATATTCCCAAAGGTTTGTAGCATAAAAATACAGTTTAAAAAATAAGCTTCATGCTTAGTTTCTCTAGGTACAAGACAGAGTTTCTGTTTTGTCCAGAGAAAGTGGTAAGTGGAGTTTTCAAAATATAGTAAGAAATTATGATATTTACAGACATTATATGCTGTAGAAGACTTTATGTATTTGACCCTGGAAATCAGGTTCCTATGGACTAAGAAATGAGTATAATAAAAAATTTAATATTCTATGCAAATCGAATACTACCAGAATTTTATAAGAGGTTAAAGGGAGTAATATGGTATTTTACATTTTTTTCTTGATGCAAATTGTTTGTGTAAATGGTGTATGTAGTTTAGTAGTCAGTAACAGCTTTCTAAACAAATCCTCTTTTCTTGATTATTACAGATTGAAGCTACTGATTCAAAGAATAATGTGTTGGTGTTCTTTAAGCTGAGACCTGATGTAATTACTGAAGATAATCTTCACAGTAATATTCTTGTGTCATCTATGCTAGATTCACCAATCAACACCCTTTATCAAGCTGTACGACAAGTTTTTGCACCAGTATTACTAAAGGTGTGGAATACACTAGTATAATGTTCTGTGGATTTATATTAAGACATTAGAATTCAATAGGATGTTGCCTAATTCTGAGCTAAGTATTTTATGCTATGAAACCAAAATGTTTGAGGATGTTAAGCAATGGGTGATAGTTATAATTTCTAAGTTAAAGAAAGTACTTAAGCTCCTATCAGTAAGGATGAGAGGAAGGTTCTGGTCATACATATGCCTGACTGGAAATGTGGAATATACCGGCAATTGGTGGTTAATGTGGAAAACCAGCTCACACACTTTCAGGATGCCTTTATAAACCTGGAAACTGACTTTTGATTTTGTGATAAAAATATTTTTTATAGTATTATTCTGAATTGTTAATTCAAAAGAATGAGGTGCTCTTCCTTGACTTTAGGGAAAAAAATGCTACATTGTCCCACCATGAGTTTGGTACTTAATCTGAATTTTGTATTTTTTTAAAGATGAATGGGGAGAAAATACTAATTGCTCTTTCATGTGAGTCATAATTTTCAAAATTTTCATTACAGGATGAGAAGTGGAGTAAAGCATTTGATCCCAAGCTCCAGAAACTTTTAAGTGAGCTTGAAGCTGGCTTGAGTACTGCTCTCAGAAGATCAGATCCCAGTTACACAGGAACAAAATTCACTGAAGATGATGTGCAAGGTTTGTTTTGCAATTATGTCTTTTATAGTTAATTTTTCAATTTGGAATAAATAATCTATTTACAAATTGAGAGTTTCCCAGTGATTGCACAGTGTGAAATAAAACTGGTTGTTGTTAATAGACTGGAATTACTTATGGTCATGCCAGAAGAGCAGAGTTGACTTTTGTACTGCATCTAGTCAGGATCAGAATTTAAAGGATATTTATTTAAGCATATGTAAAAATTTGCTTTAGAAAGTATGTTCTGACTGAACATATTTTATAAACATTCCATTATTTCATATATAAATATTTTCTTTTTTATTTGCAGCTATACTTACACCAACAGATGAATTTCAGTTCTGGAGAGAATGTGCTCATCATGGCAATAAAGGGTGTAGTAAAGAGAGAGCTTCATATTTTAGAGACCTATTTGAGGACATTGCAAAAGTATGTTTTATTTTGTGTGATCAGTGATATATTTCTAGACTTAGTAAAAACCACTCTTCCTATGAAGTATATGTCAGTATATGTACACTCTTTCCAAATAAATTAATGTATAACTATTTAGCTTTTTTTTCTTAGGTAAAGTTCTACTTTAAATGATATTCATGTAGTTTGTAGTGATATTGGTGCATGGGAATGCCAACATTTAATTGGGAGTGGATTTGGTCATTGAATACTAGGAGCTGCTATGGAAATACAACTGTATACTACAGTTTGTGAGCTGGAGATTGACTCACGAGATGAAAAGGACACTATTAATGCTGATATGCAACACTTCTGGTACCCACAGAGCACTTTCTTGAACACTGCTTGAGATAGCAATGAATGCTTCACACTAATAAACTTACCCAAATGCTTGGTTTTTTGAGAGGATTATGACATATTCTGTTATGCAGTAAACCTCAGGACACTACACCACTTGTCAGCTTCAGGAAAGTGTAAATGTTTTGTCAATACTATTTGCAAATTAAATATATTAAGGATTTTTTTTTCTAGGATTATTTCAACTTGGATAATCTCTCATTATTTGAAGTTGTGGATTTGGTGGAGGCTACCAAGGACACTGTTGATAGTGTGTGGAGACAAACAGAACATGATCCTTATCCACAGTCTCGCATGCATAATCTCTTGGATGTGATAGGTAAGCCCTTATGCAGTCTTTATTAAATGAACAGTCAAGAAAAGTAAAATGATTCCTTGAAAAGAGAGCTTCTTCCTTGTAGAGGCACCAATAACAGCGCACAGCATGAAGGTGCTCGCTTCTGATTACGATCCATTAGTATTATTTGCCTTCTTGTATGTGGTATTTCAGCCACTTTTGGTAGATGCCTTCACATGTTTGAGAAGGAGATAGAAGATGGAGTTGGATACCTTTCAGCCAGTGGACTGGATTTGTTGTGCTTCTGTTTGACTCCCTGTCTTTCTCTCAGACAGTTTATTTACATAAACTGCCATTAAAGGTGGTTCAGTCTTTGTGGAGGTGAGAGCGGGATATGCAGACAAGTTCTTCTCTCTTTCTCTTGACAGTAGCCCCATGTTTGGGGACAGGTGTAGGACAGTGAGTGAGGTTGTGTGCTCCTACCAGATGTGTGTGTGTGTGTGTGTGAGAGAGGAAGAGTTGTGGAGAGCAGTCAGATACAGCCATTGCTGCTGATAAAGAGAGTTGTGGAAAGCAGGCAGATACAGCCATTGCTGCTTGTGTGTGGAATCCAGAATCCAAATCCATCAGCTTCACATGTTGGACCAACTTCTCTTTACCTTGGAAATATTCAAGCAATTCATTGAATCTGAAACAAAATAATCTGTTATTACTGCATTTATGTGGTTTGAAATTAAGACACTACACTGGTTTTTTTTTTTTTAATGTGATTGAAATGTGGTGTAGCTTTAAAGGAATTACTTTAAACAAACATCTTGGGTTTTTTTACACTTTTTTGTCTTCTAGGTGGCTCACTAGGTAGATTTGTTCAGAGAAAATTAGCAGCTTTAAATTTGTGGGAGGATACTTTTCACAGTGTTAAAGAAAATATACAGGCTGGCATCTTGGTTTGTGAACAATGGGTGTCAGCTTGTGAATACCTAACTGGACAACTATGGCAACGTTACACTCTACATCCATGGAAAAATGAGAAATATTCCCCTGAACTGATAGCCAAACTTGGCCAGCGTCTTGATGAGGTAGAGGTTTGAATGATACACATTTGTTTCATTAGACATAGAATTAAACAGCATTGTTTCAAGTTAAAAAACAGAATTAAAATACTTCCATAGTCTTTTCAGAGTTAGTATTCTATAATCTGTTTGTCTGAGTCTTTCAAAAGTTTCTTATAAAAAGGAGAGAGATGTGTACTTGTAAATATAAATTTTATGTAAAAATACTTTTGTTATATCAAATACCTTCTTTCCCTCATAGGTGCTAACTGTTAGAACACTTCATGAAAAACTTATGTTCTTTTTGCCAGCTGGAGAAAAAAATTCTTTACATCTTTCCCATGTGTTTGAACCATTTGCTGGCCTAAATCCTGTACACTATAATCCTTACACAGAGGTATAATGCTTATTTTTAATTTATTCATATTCTTTCTGTGCCTTTCTGCAATGTATATAATCATAAACTAACACATGAATTCATTATCTCTAGCCATTATGGAAAGCAGCAGTCTCTCAGTATGAAAGAATTATTGCCCCAATGGAACAAAAAATAGCAAGCAAATTGAAGAAGTTTATTTCAGAAATTCAGGACAGTCCACAGCAGGTATGGGTAATTCTGTATTCTGAAAACTTTCCTGAAGATCAAATTATTTAATTCCTAAGTAGTCAGTTTAGGGGATAGGAGTAAGTACTTAGAGCCTGGTATCAGCCTATATTTCATTTTTTTCATAGGAAAGTGATAACTTTTAAAAATCTTCATATTCCAGCTTCTTCAAATATTTCAGAAGCATAAGGAACTGATAAAGCACCCAAATATAAGCAAAGAATTGCTTTTTGAGAGGGAAACATTGCTGGCAGCACTTCAAGATTATGTCAAAGGTATTTAATTGCATTAGTTTTTTTGTGAATGCTAGGATCTTTATTTACTTCTAGAATTACGCCAGTTTTCCTAGTTACAACTGCAATAATGATCTAAGGTTGTTCTATTAGGTTTATGGTCTAATGAATCTTTTGCATATGTTAGACTATGAGACAGACTTTGGAACTCGATGCCATGGTGTTCCTGGTGATGTTTCTGGACCGTTGTCAGGCAAGAACCTTTCTGAAGTTGTCAATAATATTGTATGGGTACAGCAGCTGAAACTGAAGGTAACAGATTATGTTTTGGTTTACACACGATTTTTCATAGAAAGTAAGACATGGTATTTGACATTTCGCTGGGGAATTCCACACACAAAAATTGTGGACCTCCCTAGAGTTATACAATCAAGGCTCCTTATCAGTGGTGCTGCTTGCTAAGTTGAATTTTATTAGCAGACCCAGAATTTAGTCTTTTTGTAGTAAACTGAAGTGCTTTAAAAAAAAAAAAGATCAAAATTCATACAGTAGGTTTTTTTTTTTTTTTGCTAAATTTTACCCTCCAGTTTGCATTTTAAAATTGTATTTAGGATTTTTAGGATTCACAGATAACCAGATACCTGCTGATTGTATTGACTAGGAATTTAATTCGTCTACTTGTGAAATTCCATTTCAAATACCTTTGAAGTATTGTCATGGACCTTATAGATAAAACAGAAAACTCATGAGAGATCTGTACCTTTACAGAGACTTAATTAAAGACTAAGTGGTATATCCTGGGGTATCTTACTAGGAATGGATGCCATTGTCAGTGTTGTCAGTGAACAGCTTATTCAAACCCAATTTACTGTAAAGAGAATTCAGACATCTGGGACACAGTTCAGCATTCACTTTTTTTTTTTTCATAATCAGCTTTTGAATCCCACTTGGATGCTTTGTACTACTGATTTTTATTGTGGTGATTTTTCTTTTTTGATTGAATACTGGGAAGTTAACCTTTTCTTTGTTATTGTGTTTAAGGTGGATGATTCTATTAAGCTTGCAGAGGCTCTTCTGTCTGACTTACCCGGATTTCAAACTTTTCTTGAAAGTGCAAATTGTTTTCTGGAACAGTTGAAAGTGTATGAGCAAGAACAATTTGATGATTGGTCTACGAATATCCAGTCAGAATTATCAAATCCCAAGTCAGGACTTTGGTAAATACACTCTTGTTTAAATAATGTTTATTAAATAATGAAATCTGTAGTATGGTGTAATTCATTAGAACTTGACAAAGGAAATTAAAAAAATTACAAGATTGAGAATGAATGGAGAGACAAAATAGAGCAATTTATTATACTTTCATCATCCTGCCAGTCTTGCTTGGTAAGGTGAAGTATACAGGACAATATTACTAATTACTAATTAACAGCTAATATTGCAGATAAGAACTAATCTTGAAGTTTCTGTTAGCACCTGGAATGAAAGACATGTTTGATTTGCGTATTGTTTTTACTTGTTACCTGTTGTAATCCTTACAGTGATAATGTACAGAGATTAGATAAGAGTATAGCTATGATGTACAGATAACACGTGTAGAGTAACAAATTAATTGCTATTCACAAGAAATTTTGCAGTCTACATAAAGCAGATGAAAGAAGGGTAGGCATATCAATTTAAACTTCATTATTTTTTTCCCCCAAAATAATAAAATTTCTGTATGAGATACTAAAATACATTTTAACAATTTTAGTTGATTGGCCACATAGCTTCTGTCTTCAGCTCTGAGTGTTGCAAAATTCCTCTGAAAGGAATTTGTCCACAGTTACAGAGGATACAGGAGTTTATACTTAAATGGAAACTTCCCTATTTTAATGAAAATACTCAAATACATAACAGCCGTCTAATTTATTAGTAGTATAAAATTTTGTTGTTGCAAGATTTTAAAAGATATGAAGTGTATAATTGAAAGGACAAGAAAAGAAGTAGCTCTCTAAATAGGGGAATGCAATGGATATGGGAACTAGAAAAGAGATGATGAAAGAAAAAAAAAAGAGTAAGGCTGAAGTGTTTGTGAAAGGATGGTGGTAGAAGCATTGCTAAAGTAGGAAAAAAAAATAGAGTAAAGTCTGCAAATAGGCTGATGTTCTTATTAGCATCTGGCTGAATATACCAAAATGCTCCATTGATGCACGTTCTGGTTCTTAGAATTGGTTCCCTCATTACTTTCTCCCCGCTTTGCAGTGCAGGAGACTGAGGCTGATAAGGTTCCTGCTTGAGAGACAGTGATGGATACAGTGTAATGTAGAATGCTGTCTAGCTGTGAGTTACATGTTAACTATCCTCACAAATCTGAAAAACTTTGTAAGCAAAAATGATAGGAGTTGTTAATTCTGTCATATTCATTGGCTTTGAATTAAAGGAAAGGTTACTGGAATAATTTCTGAGTAAATGAAAATGTTAATATGCATAGAAAAAACAAAATAGAATGACATCAACCTGTTTAGTATAGTTTGTTATATTAAGGAAAAAAGCACCTAAGAAAGGATAAATATCAAATTATATTCAGTATTATAATTGTTTTTGGTTCAGTATCCAAGCTAATAGCCCTGTGATGGAGTTGGATCCCATTTCTGGAGCATTAAACATACTTTACTCAGATCGTTTGGTGACTCTGCTAAGAGAAGTACGTCAGCTATCAGCCCTTGGGTTTGCTATACCAGCTAAAATCCAGCATCTTGCAAAAACTGCACAAAAGTTCTGCAAGCAGGCGGTCATCCTCAAGCAGGTATGAGTATGCCATAATAGCTTCCTGTTCTGACTTCCCTGCTTGAACTTTTTTACAGTGCTGTCTTTTCTGTCTGTGTGGTTAAGCTTTTCACTTTGCTTGTCTGTATGAAAGTGACTTCTTTCTTGAACAAATTAGTGAAGTCCATAAAAGAAAACAAATCTAAAGATATGCTTTACAATTTCAGAACGTGTCTTCTTTTGAAATATAGTGTTAAAGCCATATGAAGTTACTGTATGAATATACAAAAATAACACACGTAATTAGTTGATTACCTGGTTTTAGTTTCAGTTTTTCATAATTATGACTAAAGGGAATTCTCATAAAATGTAGCAACTTATCCTCACCATTGCTAGTTTTCAACTGAAAATTTATTAGTAAGTATTTTAGTGGAAGTATGTGTAGGGTTTTTGGAGGTGGGTGGTCTATTTTTTTTATTGCACTCAATGCCACATATGTTTATGTTTGGCTTATATTTCAGTTCAATTTCCCATGAGGTGTCATTGATATCTGGGATACATCCCTTACAGCTAGGGCAAAGGTGACATGAGACTTTTTATTTTTTCTTTTAAATTTAAGCTCTCCTGTTTTTTTTACAGGTGGCACATTTCTATAATTCTATTGATCAACAAATGATTTGGAGTCAAAAGCCAATGATGCTACAATCTGCTCTAGCATTTGAACAGATAATTAAGGTGAAAGACTTCCTCTCTCTTTGTCTTTTTAATTTAAGTGGTATCTGTGTATAGTCTGTGCTGCTTTTTCTACATTTATTGCATTGTAATTAAAAAAAAAAAAGATAAACGGGGCAAGTTGATTAGCAATTATTAATGCCACATTTTTGATTTTGATCTGTGCATAACGAGGACCAAGAGATGGGTTTAAGGTGTCCTCTCATCTTCAGATGTCTGCTTATGTTTGTGGAGCAGCAGTCTCAGCATCAGTTATCTATTTCAAACTCTGTTAGGAGTCTATCATTAATCCTTCTCCAGAACACTGATGTAGGTATAATGCTATGCCCCTACATGTCTGTGATTTACCAGATTATTTTGTCTCTAGTGCAGCTAGGGAAAGGGAGATGCTCCATTTTTTTGCTAGAAATAAAACCATATTTCTTATATTATCATTTCTGTATGTTGGCTGGTAGAGTGATTTTGTCATTAAATGTTAAAAAGGTTATGTGTTTTTAAAGCATTCAAAATCAGGTCCTGGAGGAAAAGCTCAAATAACATGGGATAATCCCAGAGAACTGGAGGCTTATATCCAAAAACTCCAAGGTGCTGCTGAACGGATTTCCACTGAAAATAGAAAACTAAGAAAGTGGCACACAAACTTCATTCAAAAGGTATATTTTCCAGATGAAATTGAAGTCATGTCTATTATAGCATACCTTAACCTTTCTTTAATTTACATGACAATGAGTTGTTTATTATTCCTTAACATTCTTTTAATAGGTCATATCGCTTATGAATATTGATCTACTGCGGCAGCAGCAGCGTTGGAGAGAGGGGCTTCAGGAGCTCAGAACTGGTTTTGCCAGCCTTGAGTCACAGGCATGGTTTGATTTTCCTACTGCAAACTGTGAAAATTTGACTTTTCAACAGTAATCAAGATTTAAGACTCAAACATAGTGTGATTGAATTAATTCTAATTAAGGAGTTCCTGGTTGTCTTAGGAAAACATCTGTGTCCTAGTTAATGCCAGATGTGAGATAAAATCACAGATGAGGAGGATGGAGATAATTTTTTTATGTCATATTAGCATTGGGAGAAGAACTTTCGGTCAATGACAGGTGTTAGACAAAGAAATGGGAAAACCTAGGGTAATGTAGACCAGTTGTGTCTGAGCCATTAATGCAGGGTAAAATGAAGAAATTGGTACAGATAATGAGTATAAACTCAGAATAAAACAAATGTACAAAATTTGGAATGAAAATGCATTTCTGCCTGGAATAATAAGAAAAACATTTTTGTTTGTTCACGTATCAACTGACAACTTTTAGAGTAGAATCATAGAATCGTTAAGGTTGGAAAAGACCCTTAATATAATTAAATAAGATGATAAAGATTTTGATTAAAAATATAATATTATCAAAGTAAGCTATTTTGACTTATTATTCAAGCCAGTTTAGTTTGTCCTATAGCCTTCAGCAATCAAAGGATGATATTCTTAGATGGATATGTTGTTCTTATCCTTTATAGTGCAAATGCAGGTTACTTTTTTCTGGTGTTTGCAACTCAAATAAATACAGTGTCTTTACAGTATTTTACTCCTAATTTTGTTTTCATTCTCTCAAGATAATATAAAAAATAATCTGTCTTGGTTTCTTTTCAAGTTTAATTTGCAGATTTTTATGTTTAAAATATTATTTTTAAAGAATCTAGATTTCCTGTAGGATCTGTTTGAAAATTACTTTGATATTACTAAATGTTTTAGATGGAAAATTACCTAAACTGTTTTCAGTCACTCTTCAAAAATCTTTGAATAGAAGTGATAAAACTTAACTGAATGTGTATTTTTTTTCACAATCCAAAAATTACAAGATGGTATACTTACTGCTGTTGTCATCAAAATATTACATAATTCTTTAAAAACCCTGAAAATCTCCAGTTAAACAGAACCTATTAAGTTGGAAAGAGTTTCTAGCTTTTTTTCTAGCTTAGATTGTCTTTGTGCAAATCCCTCCATGATTTAAAAATGACTATTTAGCTCAGTTGGTCAGGGTATTAATAGTGCCAAGGTAATGGATTTGATCCCTGTATGGACAATTCACTTAAGAGTTGGACTTGAGGATCCTTGTGGGTGCCTTCTGGCTCAGAATACCCTGATTTACATAACTTGACTGTATGATAAGGCTTTCCATGTTCTTACAGTGCAGTGTAGCAGATTTCAATAAAAAACTGAATTCTTTGAGGTAACATTTTACATTAATTCATTAGTTAATATTGTTCTGTGGAAACACGTGAGAATTTTTATAAATACTATTTAAAAGGTAGCTTACATATTATAAGAAAATAGAAGATGTGATACAGGTTTAAATCTCTTATTTGGCCAGCTCTTTATGTTATTTTTAGCAGAATCCTGTGCATTTTAGAGTAACCCTGAAGAATGTTCTGGTAAACCAATGGGTGATGAACCTCAGTGAAGTTCCTATGTTGATTTGCCATAGAGACTGCTTGATTTGGATAATTTTTTAAATTCCTATGTTAATTTGAAATAAATGCAATAAATGCAATAACTGGTCACAAAATCAAAAACTCATATCTTGAGTTAGAAAGGATCCACAAGGACCATCAAGTCCAACTCCCTGCTCATCACAGGACTATCTAAAACTAAACCAAGTTACTTAAGTATGTTGTCCAGATGGTCCTTAAACTCTGACCAGCTTGGTACCATGACCCAGTCTGTGCCAGCTGTGTGATTACTGAATTTTACTAAGATCCTGGTCTTTGGATCTTATACCATGTGCAGTTTTATCTTGTAATTATGGAGGAATAAAATAAAAATAAACATTGTTAAATTTTAGGGTTTCAAATCGAGTGATATGAAAGCTTGGAGACGACATTGGAATCATCAACTTTATAAAGCTCTGGAGCATCAGTATCAAATGGGCTTAGAAGCACTCAATGAGAATTTACCAGAGATAATTATTGATCTAACATTCAAGTAAGGTTTTGGTTTTTTGCCTTAAAAGAAAATATTCAGGTGCAGATCACATTAAAATACTAGTTTTTCTATTTGTTTCATCTTTTAGGCAAGGTCGCTTGCAATTCAGACCTCCTTTTGAAGAAGTACGAGCTAGATATTATAGAGAAATGAAGAGATTCATCTCTATTCCAAATCAGTTTAGGGGAGTAAGTGAGGTAGAAGATGAGTCTGTATTCACTGTTATGACCGAAAGAAATGCAAATGGATTTCTGACCGCTTTCAGTAAAGCAGAGGATTTGTTCAGAAGGCTGTCAGATGTTTCTAATCAATTCAAGGTATTTTCAATAGTGGACTGACTCATACCTTTTTTCACTTAGATTTGTGTAATTTTATGCTTTGGACATTCTAGAAGTAGCTGAGCAATTATGTTCATGCATCGTTGTTCTTTTCTTCAAGGCATATAAGCAAAAGCTTAGCAAGTCCATCCATGTTAAGCCAACCACTTAAGCACATGCCTGACTTGAAGTAGATGTATAGTTCCTTTTGAATACTGTATATAATAGCTGACTTCTCAGTCTTTCTGTTTTGAATAGCCTTAAATGTGTGAACATGTCAAACTGTTTTTTACCTCCTGATTTTTGCAATAAGAAAATCTGCAGATAATTAAAGAAGCACAAAGGTTAAAGAGAATGTTACTTGGAAATTTTTATAGAGTATTTTAATGTTATTGCGAAACAGTTTTTTAATCTGGAAATATTTCTTTTCCATGGAATAAAAAATAATGTTGAAAAGGAATGGGTCGTAATTGGCCAAGTAGATATGGAACCTTTGGTGAAGACACATCTTTCTAGCAAACAGGACTGGGAAAAAAACTTTAAGGCATTGAAAGTGAGAGGGAAAGAAGCAGAACGTCTTCCAAGGTATAGTGTAACTATTCTTTTTTTTTGAATAATGTATTCTATCAGATATTTTAAATAGGGTAGGCTTTTATTCTTCTATAAATTTGCACAAATCTATTGTACTGGGTAGAGTTCTAAAGTAAAACTGTTAGGAATCATGTTTAGAAACAAGGTAAAAGATGTGACATTTCATGCTGGAGAAGTAGAACTTGTTGGCTAGTTATACTCTGAGTAGTAAAGATTTCCATGAGTTCATGGACAAACTGGGGTGAATTGGCTGATGTGCCTTATAGCCAGAAGCAACATGTTGCTAAGAAATCCATGAGTTGAAAATATTAGTGTTGAGGGAGGACAGTCAGGAAGATATCAAGTAAGGTAGATCTTTTTCATAGTGTTCTCTAAGTATCTACTTATGGTCACTGATATATTAGATATGGGGCCTTGAAATGACTCTATGGCTATTCTTCTGTTCTTAATACTACTGAAAGCTGAGTTAGTAAACTCACATGGAAATTAGAGAATTAAAGACATGAATGTACAAATTATGAAAGTATTTTTTCTTTTGAGTATGATAATAGCCTTTCAGAATTTTATGGCACTGGTTATATAAAATCAAGGCATTTTCTATTTGGAGAAGGAGAGCGTTAAACCTAAGTCCCCATAAAATTGAAAGTACATGTGCATAATTGTAAATATTGCAACACTATGAGTAATTTTCCCAATAAGCTATGACTTCCATTTGTAGAATTATAAAGGAAAATTTTCATTAAACTACTAAGATAGGGTAAACTATAGATGTGCATAGATGCAGAGATGCAAGATCATACATGCAAGTATGCCACTGAATATTTGCTGTCTTTTAATCTCTTTTTTCTGAAGCACGATCAGAATAGATTGTTTAACAGTTAATTGCAACCCTGTGAAAACTGTGATTGATGATTTCATCCAGAAGTTGTACGACATTCTAGTTGTTTCTTTGAGAAAATCTATTCAAGGTAAATAACTTCAATAAACAGTATTTTAGTTTTGTTTGTTTGCTGCACTTAGTCATATTTGTATTAATGTAAATAATCTTTAAAGAAATATTTTACTTTTTACGTAGGCACAGTAGACTGCAGAAATTACAATGCAGAGAAAGTAATGTTACACTGTGACACGAATAACACACACAGATGCTAGATGTAAGAGAGGAAAGAAAAGAACTAAAAGAGAGATTTTATTTTCTGACTCCGTAGTATATAGAATCTCAAAAGTGACAGCGGATTGGAGGGTGAAATTGCCACCTCTCCAACCACACTGGTCAAACTAACAGTTTATCAATTGTTTCTACCTACAAAGAAGAATGCAAAAGAATCATTATTTACATGAACATGTGTGAGAACTCCAGTAGAAATATGTAAATATCAGAAGGCATAGAAAACTTTTAGAAGGACTTTAAAACTCTCAAAGAACAGGGCAAGAAAGTAATCTGTTACAGCTGTGTATTCCTCAATATTACTTTTTCACTACAGACCAAACCTAGGACCCTTTGATGTCCATTGTGTATCTTTCCTGTTCTTGCTTGGGCCACTTCTGTTACGGGTGTAAAAGAATACATATGAATGTTGTTTTGCTTGTTTCTTTTATCTGAAGGAAAATTTTGTTGATTCAGAGAGGAAATTTTATTTTATGTTTGGGAGGAAAATTTCTTAGGTGTTTGAGAAGGTGTTATAAAATGTAATAAAAAGCTCTTAGATTTTTCTTTTACAAATTGAAATACTTCATAAAGAGTCTAAAATAGTCTGGACTTTCTCCATAGAGTTGCTTGTCGCTTAGATTGTCAAAACTGTTAAAACTGTGTTGAAGAATACAAAACATTTCCCTGTTTTGGGTGGTTGACCTATGTATGGAACAGCAGGACAAAGTGGAATAAAGTGTAGATGATAAGGAATAGCAGTGCTTTGTGCTTTAAATCTAATGGTTGTCACAGGAAACACATAACAGGGATTGTGCAAGAAAGGGAATTATTTCATAGCCTGAAAGGTGAATCTTTCCTGGAAGATTTCCTGGAGCTGTACAGCTCCTTTCTCAGTATCAAAAGAGATTTACCTTGGTAGGTAAATACATTATAGCTTATGCAGGCATTTGTTTGTGAGTCTTTTCAATATGTAAATGCAGGTGGCTTTAGTTAGCTAGCCTCTTTAAAAGACCCAAACCAAAATAAACAGGTAATAGCCCCAAAGAACCCAAAAGCAATTTATATCTGTTTACCTAAAAAAAAAAAAAAAAGACCTTTACAACCTTTGAAAGTATATAAATAAATGCCTCATGTATTTATGTTTAATGTTCAGAAGGGACTCTGATACTCATGGTCTAAATCATACACTGAAGTGGATTTCATTTGAAAAGCTACTTGTAAACACAAATGTGCAATTTCTGTTCAGGTAGTAGACAGGATTGGAGTCTGCAATTTTTAAACAAATACTTTGCATACTTATGACTAATGCTGTATCCTTGTCCATTTGTCTGACTTGGATATTTAAAACTACTAATATTCTCTCCACGATAATTTTGTTTCCCATCTTTGTGTAGCTCACCTCTGTGATGTTTCTACATTTCTGACTGATGCCATGGAAACACTAGTGATTAGGCCCCAGACTGTAGAGGAAATAGCAGAAGACAATTTAAAATATTTAAGCCTGCATGAACGAAAAGAAGGGGTAAGATACTATTTTATTCTATCCAGAGCAACAGCTATAAAACTGTAATTGCCTTCCAGTATGGAAACTTACATTTAATAATAACTAATCAAGATCATGGTCAGGTCACATAGGGTCAGGACAGTAGTCCATGTAGCACAGTAATTTGTGTCCAGCAGTGGAGTGATTTACTCAGGGGAAAACATAAAATCAGGGTAGCATATTTGATACTTTTTACTTTTAACCTTCAACCTGAACCTTGCTGAGTTTAATGTGGCTCCTGACATATAGTAACACTCAGTGGATTTCTTTTCCACAGCCTTACCTTGTCCTCTCTTGAGAGTAAATACATGTTTGACATCCAGAATATACTCTGGTAAAGTGTAGATCAATTACCCATTACATGAGGAACCCCTCTTTTTATTTTTTTTCCAACTGCACCTGTTAACTTCATAGCATTTATGTCTTATATTGGAAGAGATATGGACCAAACAGTTCCTATTTTTTCTTTTCATGACACATGACTCTGTTCTATTTTGTGTCTGATATCAGTGATCTCTGTTGTAGATTGAAGAGTGTTAATCTCATCTTTTCTTATGCATAAGCTCACTCATAACTTTGATTATCCTTGTTGCCTTTTGATAAGTCTTTTCTTTCTATTTCAATTTTCTGTGTGACCAACAGATTTTTCTAAGTTCTTAAGATTTTTATAAGCCATGAATTTACATGATGAAATCGTAATATTACCTCTTATTATCATTTTGGTCTCTTTGACTCATAATGTTTGTTTTGCTTAGTTTAAGCTCACGTTTTGGTACAACTAGCTATAATAACCCTAAGAAAGCAGTCAAGTCCAGTTTTTGTCTTAGGACTCAACTTGTACACGTGAAATTTATTTTTTCACATTTATGCCTCTTCATGGTTATCTACTTGAATTTTGCTTGTCACCAGTATCATCAGTCATTGTTTCTTATGCATTCATTCTGCAGTTCACATTCAAGTGAAGTATTTTAATGTCTGAAATAATATAGTATCATCAGTAAACTTTATCATCTCTCAGACTTGTCTCCTTTTCCAATTATTTTATAAGCACTTTGAGCATTCCAGAACAGGTACTAAGAAAAAAAATTAACTACATCCCAGCCAAAGCCAGCAAACATGCACAGAGATTTATCATATTCTCTTGTTCTGCTGCTCTTTCCCAATTTGATTGAGTTGATCTCTGCAATATGTAAGGTGGCACTTACCTCTTTCATAGTTAACATTCACTTCTGTATATCTCATGTTAGATTCAAGGTTTGGAATTTCTCTAAATACCTCAGAGACTATTTTTTCAACTATTTTAATATTATTCTATTAGCAGTATTTAAAAAGCAGCTGTATATAAGCTTATTATCTGTGCATCTATGTTACAGAATTGGTGATTCATATGTATTTGCTTTAGATAAACAGAATTTGCTGAATTTTTACATGCACACTTATTTTTGATCTTTCTGATTCTAGATTTTTCTCCTGTTTCAAGAGGCTGAAGATAAAAACAAACTTCTGCGAACTGTGGCTGGTGCAGGTTTGGACAGTATGAGTAACCTAAGAGCTACATGGGATAAATTTGAATTAATGATGGAAAGCCACCAGCTTATGATTGCTGAACAGGTAGCAATGAAAGTTTAAAGTTTTACCTGAAAATGTTGCAATTATTTTGAATATGTCTGGAACAATACTTTTTTCTTAGATTAAATCGATAAATACTGTCAGTTCAATAGTAACATGGGCATTATTGAGTTGAGGGAGATCTGTCTAAGGAAGAATACTTAAACTCTTAAGCAGAAACTGTTAACTCTGAAGTAGTTACTAGGGGAAACTTTCATTGAACTGATGCTAAAATAAATGTATTATTGTAGTTCTGTCTCAAGACAACTTCATGGTGACAGAACTGGCTTAATAAATGCAATGGTTAACAGAAGAAAGGAGGATAACAGTTTAAAGATAGCATTCTTATTTCTTTATCATGATTTTAGTATTGGAGCTTTTTATTCTCTTTTCACTTAACTTTGCTAACCTATGCACAGTCCTGTAATTCCAGTCCATAGGCAAACTACTTAACTCATTTGAAGTTCTACTGAAGATATCAATTTGCCATACATATAGCATTTTTTCTATATGCTATAAGAGGCAAGCCTAAGTAGGTAGCACAGGCTGAATAAATAGGTCTCAAGTACTAGCATAATAAAAAAAGTAGTGCCCCCTTTAAAAGAAAAACAGAATAAGGAGAATAAAGTTGAACTATTTCTTTGGGTATTATACAAGAAGTTTTTTGAATTTGATTTTCGATCAAGTAGTCACTATCAAATTTTGAAGTTGATGCTTTGATTTTGATTTTTTGTAGATACAAACTATTAAAAAATGTAATTTTGCCTATTGCTTTGCAGATGGAAGTGATGAAAGGAAATGTGCTTTCACGTATCAATATATATCTGCAAGATCTGGAAAAATTTAAAGCTCGCTGGGATCAGCTAAAGCCAAGTGATGATGTCATTGAAACAGGTGATCAGGATGTACTCGAGAAAAGTGCTCAGATGATAAAGGAAAAGAAAAAAGAATTTGATGAACTTAAAACCGTGAAAGAAAAACTCATGTATGTGTGTTTGTTGCCCTGTATACCTTATTCATTAGTGTATTGATCTTTTGTAGCAATAGTATCTCAGAAAATGTTCACTAATTTTTATCACAACAGATATTATAAGTAATTTAATTTGTATTACATATTTTTTATTAACTTTTCAGGGTCTTTTTTGTTAGTTTTACCTACCATGAATTTCTTAAGCTAAGTTTTTCTAAATCTTTTTTGATAAATAAATTGAGAAATCTCTTAAGGTCTTGCAAAAGAACGTTTGTAGACTAAAGGCTCAATTCTGACTTATGAAATTCTCACTAAGAGCAGGTTTGGGGTATTGGTCCAAAAATATACTCTTGTAACTTAAGTAGACAGGAGCTCACCTCTCCCAATAAGTCTACATGCTCATTATTCTAGATCTTGAGGATGAAGTTTTCTATTAAACTTCTTACCTTGGCATGTAAATGATTGTAAATAAAATTAGCATATTCTTTTTACCACCAGGAAGAAATGATCAATTCAAAATTATTTTCTTTCCAGCTTTTATTTTGAGGGCACAAATTCACCTTTCTCATAAATAAAAAATAAATGAAAGTTTATGAAGAATAATTGTGAATATGAGAGAAGGTTGTGTAAAATAGTTATCAGTCATATTTCTTTATTAGTTCTATTCAAGAAGGAGATTATAAGGAAAATGCAGTTGGTTGGCAGCAATATTCTTCAATAAAGCCAATGACTTTTCATAAAAAAGTATGATGATTTCTGTATAGTACCATTTCTTAATCCATAAAAGTACAGTGGAATAATGTAATGCATAATGCAATGATCTTTTTATGCAGTGAAGAATGCCATCATTTTAAATTGGAAGAGCCTGACTTATCATTGTCAGAAGTTGTAAGTCAAGATATTCAGAGTTGTGCAGAAGTTTGGGCACTCTATGAAGAGTTTTATCAAGGTTTTCAGGAAAAAGCCAAAGAAGACTGGATTACTTTTAGGTAACATTTTATTACTTAATTTTTAATGGGCATACAAGTGTGGTTGTAGTGCTATGTTGTTATGATCTTTTTATGTTTGATTTTCATGCAGAAGTAAGATATACCTATTTGAGGAATTTTTGTTTAACTGGCATGACAGACTGAGGAAGATGGAAGAACATACTGTAATGACTGTAAAGTTGCAAAAGGAAGTGGACAAATATAAAGTAAGATGCTAATTACCCTGAAAATGTTCAAGGCCAGGTTGGGTAGTGCTTTGAGCAAACTGATCTAGTGGAAGGTGTCCCTGCCCACAGCAGAGGGGTTGGAACCAGGTGATCTCTAAAGTAATTTTCAGCCCAAATAATTCTGCGATTCTATGAATTTCAAAAAGGCCTGTGAAACAAAAAATGTTTCAGTATTACTGGGTAATGTACTCTATTCTATATTTCATTGTTCATTTCTTACAATAGAACCATGTTAATATTTAAAAAACTTTCTTCTGATAGTGTTTTGAATATTTCACTTACTTTTCGGAACCTTTAGTTTTCTACAGTGAACAGAATGGTGATTACAGCTTACATAGACACAGATTTACAGTGAGTTGTCTTCAGAATCACGTTCCAAAAGTTTAAATTTGGGAACTGGAAAAACTGTACCTCAGTTTAAGAATTTAAATTTTATTTTTGTTTGAATAGCATGTCATTCCATAATCAAAGAGATGCAATTTTCATAATAACCAGATGGATTTATCCATGTATTTTTTCTATAGATGATAATTCCACTCCTAAAATATGTAAGAGGAGAACATCTTTCTTCAGACCATTGGTTGGATCTCTTTCGTCTTCTGGGTCTTCCCCGAGGCACTACACTTGAGGGTTTGGTATTTGGAGATCTACTAAAAGTGACAGATGCCATTATAGAAAAAGCAATGGAACTTAAGGTATGAATAATTTTACATTCCGGATCTATGTTTTTTTCATGGTTTATTTTATGTGTTGTTCCATATGCATATATCTTAAATACTGTAGAAGTAGAATTTGTCTTATATTTTTGAATGGAGAGTTTATTGCAAGCTCTGTAGTTTTATGTGAGATGTATTCTTGCTTTTTAATAGGATTTGAATTGTCGAGCTCAAGGTGAAATCACAATCAGAGAAGCATTACGTGAGCTTGAGCTCTGGGGAGCTGGAGCTGTCTTCATGCTAACAGATTATGAAGATAGCCAAGGCAAGACTATCAGGCTTATTAAAGACTGGAAGGACACAGTCAATCAAGTTGGAGATCATCGCTGTCTTCTACAGTCTCTTAAGGACTCTCCGTATTACAAAGGTTTTGAAGATAAAGTGTCCATCTGGGAAAAAAAACTAGCTGACTTGGATGAATACCTGCAGAATTTAAACCAAATTCAAAGGAAGTGGGTCTATTTGGAACCCATATTTGGTCGTGGAGCTCTACCCAAAGAACAAGCTCGTTTTAACAAAGTTGATGAAAACTTTAGGTGAGTGTTATGGAATGCGACTTACCTTTTGTAGTATCTTTCACATGTAGTCTGGAACATTCTTCATTAGTGAAAATATATGGAACAATTGGCATATGTATGAACAAGAAGGTCAGCGGCAGGAATTCAGAAGGTATATATGTGTGATGGCAAGATATATCTGAATAAAGTTGGTAATATTTTCATTTAATGGGGCACATGTGAAGAAAGGAATCATGTGAAGCATTAAAGATTCTGAGCAAGGCAGGCAAACACAAGGTTGGTCTTAGCAGCAGAAGTAGAGGGGATATAATTTTTTTTTTCAAGAATCATGTTGAAGACTATCACTTTGTTCACTAAAAAAGTACACACAGAGTTTTGGGGGAAACAAATGATTTATTTGTTCCAAACAAGTGAGAAGATAAAAAAAGGAGTAGGTTTTAGAAATATGGAAAGATATATACCATTATCTGTCTTGGCTTGGGTTGAAATGACTTAAATGTAAATAAAAGTCAAGAATTTAATTTTCTTGGTTATAGGTAGAGAAATTTTAGCAAGCAACTGTTGTTCTTAAATTACATTGGAGAGACATTGAGGTAAATTCTGAAATGTTTAATCGTTAGTACTGAAACCTAAAGGTTAGATATCGGCTGTTTATATTATTTGTCTGTGTGTTAATTTTTATTTACTTAACTTTATATATATCATATTTAAATTAAAATTATAATGAATTTTTGATTTTTTTTTTTTGTCAAGATCCATTATGTCAGATATTAAGAGTGACAATAGGATAACATCACTGAATGCCCGGGCAGGAATAAAAAATACCTTAACTACCATACTTGACCAGCTTCAGAGGTGTCAGAAATCTCTGAATGAGTTTTTGGAGGTACAGTGAACATTAATACATTTTTTCTAAAGTCAGTAAGCTTGGGTTTAAATCAACAAAATTGATTTATTCTGTTTTTATATAGGAAAAGCGCTCAGCATTTCCAAGATTCTATTTTGTTGGAGATGATGACTTATTAGAAATTTTAGGACAGTCCACGAATCCTCTGGTTATCCAGTCTCATCTTAAGAAACTTTTTGCTGGTAATGCATTAATCTTTATTTGTGAAATTTACTTATTTAGAGATAAGCCTCTTTGAAGCCAAATAATATGTTGCAGTTCCTCTCTTTCCATGACTAGACAGTTAGTAATTAATGTTTGACTTTGAGAATATGTAACTTCATTGATATTTTCTGATTAATAGGCATTAATAGTGTGAGCTTTGATGAAGAATTTAAATACATAATTGCCATGAAGTCTGTAGAAGGAGAAACTGTGCCACTTAGAAATAAAGTTCTTCTATCAAATGATGTGGAGGTAAGAAAAATTGCATCCTAGTCTAGTTCAAATATCTTTGAGATATTAATTTCTAATATAATTTTGAGGTATTTTTGTCTCTTTGTAAGGTGTGGCTAAACAGTTTGGCTTCGGAGATGAAGGAGACCCTGAAAAAAATGCTAATTGACTGTGTTGATGCTGGAAAAAAATCACAAGGTTCAATCGATCCATCACTCTTTCCTTCCCAGGTAGTAGCTGATCCAGTAGTGCCACTGTGTAGTCTTAGAATTACCAAATAAGTTATTTTTAGTTTCATGAAGAACTATACATTTATAGTTGGAAGAAAATAACCTCAATCATATCCATTTTACTCACTGATCATGTAGAGAAGTTATTAAATATGTGTTCTTATGAAATTCCTTTGCAAACATTTGAAATATTCACGTCTTTTGTATGGCATTTTGACATACCACTTAATGGAAAAGACTTGCTGTATTAGATTATATTGCAAATTTTGGCAAAATTTTGCCATATTTTTAGATGGCTTTATTTGTTCTTAGGATCATAGCAAATGTAGAGCTTTGTTTAAAAATTATACAATAAAATATTTAAAATGTCAGACTTAATAAGCAATTTCAAAGTAATTGAAAAACTAGTTTCTTTCTATATGTGTTCAATATCTATAAAATATAATCTGAACTTTCTCTTCCAAAGATTCTTTCCTTGGCAGAACAAATTCTGTTCACTGAAGATGTTGAAAGTGCTATCAAAACCCATAATCTGCAACAATTAGAATTAGAACTCATGGCTAAACTGGACCATTATACTAGCATTGGTAGTGGCATAGAAGATACTGGGAGTACAGGTATAAAAATAATTAATATATAATTCTTTATTATGACTGCAGTTGTGTAGTATTTTACATTGTTTATTTAAAAAGAAAATTATATAAATCTGTCTCAATTTGAGTTCACAAAGCTGAGTTGCATAAAGTCACTTACCTATTACAGCCAAGATTAGAGTCATTAATATTTCAAAGTAAACAAAAGGATTTTTATATATATCTTAGAAACTGTCTTGGAGTTATCTTTTCTTATTTGTATTAGTAAGTTTCTATCTTTTAGTTTATGCATCTGCTGTTTCACAGGAAGTAGGTAAACCACAGTTCAGGTACATTGTGTCAAGCCAGTATATTCTGTACAACTGTGCAGGTGATTTTCTTCTTCTATATTAGATGTACACATCTGCCTCTGAACTAAAAATTTTTAGTACCTTTGAGGCAAAATAAGCTAGTTATTGTCAAGATATGATTGTTCTGAATCTTGCATAGTCCAACTGAGTGCTTTTTTCTTTTTTTTTGATGAGAGGTGGGGCTTTGAGTGACTACTTAGATGAAAAAGTCTACACTGTAAGTTAGGTGATATGGCTTTTATCTTAGGTATAAAAAGACTTGATAGGTAGTTGATAAACTTCCACCACATTTGTATAGCTGCTTCCAGCATTAAACTCTGTCTTACAATTTGTGAACTGTAAACATCTGATACATTAATTAGAAGCAGTATTCATATCACCTACCTCCAGAAGTCTTTGTGTTTCTTTATCTGAGCTTCTTTTCTGTGCTCTTTCTCTAGATGTTTGAGAAATTTCCTCAGGAGAATTCATTTCTTCTGTTGCATAATACATTATGTTTGTCTTTTAGTTTGAAAAACAGGTGGGATTTTGAAGTGAGTTGTGATAGTTCTCACTTACTTTGCTTTAAGTACCATTATGGAATGATATAGCAACACACAAACTGGATTTCTTTCAATGAAACCAAATTAAACAATATAGGAGTACACTTAATGTACCCAATCTGTTAATGAACTTTCATTCCACATCAACATAATTATTCTGAGTAAAATCTCCAGAGTGTGTGTAGTATGGTTTTCAGATGCTCAGCAGCAGGTTGGGACACATTGATTGCTGAAGTGGAGAGGGCTATTAACACTCTTGGCATAAATTGCTTTGCAGAAAAGCCTTTCCTTTCCTTTTTTCTCTCCCCTTTTTCCCCTCTTCCTGTGTCTCAAACCTCCAACACCCTTCTCCCCACATGTAGAGGCAGACAAAGTCACATCAAAATGACTAAAGTTACATGATTTACGTGGTTTGTCAGAATCTTATTTCATGCTGCTTGCTTTGGAAAATAAAAAAAACTTTATATAAATTCAAACAAGATCTAAATAAAATCTGCTGATAATAGAAAGCAGCACAGTGAACTTGTGAATGGGTAACATGTGTCTTCTTTGCTATACTAGAGTGATTTTTTCTTTTGGTGTGATTATATGCAGAATCTGGAATCCTTGAGCTCAAGCTTAAAGCTCTGATTCTTGATATCATTCATAACATTGATGTGGTGAAACAGCTGAATCAAGCTGAGGTTCACAGTATTGAAGACTGGGCTTGGAAGAAGCAGCTGAGATTTTATATGAATGACCAAAAATGTTATGTTCAGATGGTTGATGCTGAACTCCAATATACTTACGAATATCAGGTGTGGTATTTTTATGTAGTGGCTTTTATATACGAGTCAAGCACTTCCTCATTTCATACGTGCTGCTGATTGTCTCCTAACTGTTGTCTTTTTTCTAAACTTTGTTTATGTCCTTAATGTGCTATTTCTTAGATAATATTAAAAGATAGGGTAATAATTTTCATTCCTGATGCTGATGGAGTAAATATAAATTGTATCAAATTATCATATACATAATTTTAATATGCTTGGTTTTATATATCTGAGAGCAGTTTAATCTGTGAAAAAAAACTGAACAATACATTTGCATTTGATATAAAACCAGGACAGCTTTGTAAACAAATTCATATTCTTAATGAGACAGAAATTTTTCCTTTTGCTTTATATTACCAAATTAATAACTTATGAAAAAATTAAAGTAATTAACTTGCCAGTATTTTCTGATTACCAATCAATGTAATTTGTTTTGTTTCTGCAGGGGATTTCCCCGAAACTTGTTTATACACCTTTGACAGATAAGTGTTACCTAACTCTTACTCAGGCCATGAAGATGGGCCTTGGAGGAAATCCCTATGGTCCAGCTGGAACTGGGAAGACAGAATCAGTAAAAGCCTTGGGTGGGATTCTTGGAAGACAAGTATTAGTCTTTAACTGTGATGAGGTAAATATGGTTTTGTTTAATTTAGGAAATGGATATCTATACCTGTACTTCATAAAACAACATTATATTCCAGAAATAATATTCAAATTACGATATTAAGTTTTATTATTATTATAATTGTTGTTGTTGTTATTAGAAATAGTAGTTGTCATAGTTATAGTAGTAATAGTTGTATTGAAATTATTATGGAAATTACTCTGATAGTTTGTCAGTTGCTATTAGAAATTTGTGGATATTTTCAAGGACCTGCTTTTTAGTGGATGGGATGACATTCTTTTATATTTTCTTGTTACTTGAATTTTGACAACATTCTTTTCAATTTTAAGGGCATTGATGTGAAGTCAATGGGACGCATATTTGTGGGCTTAGTGAAGTGTGGTGCCTGGGGATGTTTTGATGAATTCAATAGGCTTGAGGAAGCTGTATTGTCTGCAGTATCTATGCAGGTTCAGACAATTCAACATGCATTGAAGAAACACAGTCCTGTATGTGAGATGCTTGGCAAAAAGGTAAAGCAAAACTTAATTAATTTTTTCACATTGGCCACACTTAAAAACGGACTGCTGTAAGAAAACATAGTCCACCCAGCATTTCTCAATACTGTTTCATCTGACAATATATAATTACAATGCACTTCTAATGCTAGGTTGAAATGGATCCTAATTCTGGAATATTTATCACCCTGAATCCTGCTGGGAAAGGTTATGGAGGAAGACAAAAACTGCCTGATAACCTCAAGCAGCTTTTCAGGCCAGTTGCTATGACTCATCCAGACAATGAACTCATTGCGGAAGTTATTTTGTATTCAGAAGGCTTTAAGGATGCTAAAATACTGGGTAGAAAATTAGTGGCTCTTTTTAATCTAGCAAGGTAAGCTTTCATCCCCTCACCTCTCCCCTCCTTGGTACCTTTCTAATTTTCTTCCCTTTAACTCTTAAATCTAAGTGGCTTACCATGCAAATCTCTCTACAGGTACTTTTAACTTCCAAAATTAAACTAAGGCAATATGTTGGGAGGTTGAGGTGTGAAAATATCTCGAATTCAGTTACAATCTCAAGGGAGCAAATTGCTGTTCTCCCAGTATCTCACTAAATATAAATATGAGCATATGAATGCTGACAGGAGTTGTGTTGTATTGAACTCTTAAAATTGTTGAAATGCAAGTGACTATTTGGTTAAAACTATGTGCATTAGAGGGTACAAAGATCAGAAGTTATAGTGAATGCTCTTAGAGTCAATAATAAATACGTGTTGAATATAACCCCTCTGAAAATTCCAGTGTTACTGCTTTATTTCTGAAATGCATTTCAGATGACATTACAAATATGTACCAGTGACCAAACCACACTTTTATAAGTGTTCATTCACCAACCCAAAATTAGGTTATTAGAGCTTATTACAATATTATTGTTTTTAAATTTAGGGAACTTCTGACACCACAGCAGCACTATGATTGGGGTTTACGAGCACTGAAGACTGTTTTGAGAGGCTGTGGCAGTCTTCTTCATCAGCTGAAGAAAAGTAATGCAAAGCAAGAAGGTAAGACTGACCATATCAAACTTTTGATTCTTTAGACTCTTATGCAAATATAATTCACTCCAGCTTTTTTGTTCACTGGAGTTTTAAAAAGCCATGGCTTTTATCTATAGGCAGTTTAGGAAAGAAGAAATGTGAAAGCTCACCTTCACTAGGAGATCACAAAAGATTTGTCATATTCTAGATTGAGCTTTTATATGATTATAAGAACACAGATTACAGACTTCATTTGGGAAATGATTCCCAAAGTCTTGTTTTCACTTAGCTTAGGACAATATTCATTAGTTATCAAACCATTTTGACTCTTGGATTTTGCAAAAATTGTCGCATGGCACTAGATTCAGATTGGTAGACAGAGACAAATATAAGGATAGGTAGGAATGATAGAAATATATTGGGCTAGACAGAGTCACTGCATTTTTTAAAGTTTAAGTTATGGTTGTTTAGCTGTTAAATGAGAGGGAATTAAAGAGTGTGAAATGGATGAGCATTTCACATCTTTAGAAGACAGCTACTGGTTCCTGTTTGCTTAACCAGCATGTGTCTGAAAGTTTACAGATTTTGACATAACAAATGGTCTGCATCTGACCAGCATCATAACCACGTCAGATCTGTATAGAATGCATTTGTGCGCATATATTGTACTTACAGGAAGTATGCCTGACTATGCCTAGTTCCCAAGTAGAATGGTGCATGAACTGGAATTCTGGAATCTATGCTCCAATTCTGCTTTCAGTGTATGAGCAGAGTTAACAAAGCTTAAACTGATCTGTTTTCTTTGTTTTTCTTTCCAGTTAATGAAAGTCACATAGTGGTTCAAGCTTTGCGACTGAACACCACATCAAAGCTTACATTTGCAGATTGCACTCGTTTTGATGAGCTGGTTAAAGATGTATTTCCTGGCACTGATTCTAAAGATGTGGAATATGCTGAGTTAACTGCAGCTTTACAACAAGTCTTTGAGGAAGCAAACTTGGAAGTTATAAACACACAGGTAAGCATCAAGTACAGCAGCAAAACAGTATTATTCTGAAATAGAACTGATTCATATTGCATTCATTTAACTCAATTCTGTTTTCTTTTGGAAAATCTTTTACAAAAAAGTGAGACTAACTGGTTGTTAGATTCTAATCACATGTATACAAAAATTAGATGTGTGTTTCAAGCACTGTAGATCAGTTATGTAACTGAAAGAAAAATAGCACAAGGAAAATTAAGATGTGAACATGTGACACACAGTTTCATTCAAGCCAGATAAAAATGCCAGTGAATATTTTGGACAGTGAAAGAATGAAATATGTGAATATTTGATTTTCGCAAGCAGTTTTCTGCCTAGTTTTTATTTATTGTAGAACTGGATGAAGTTTTGTGACTGAAGATTTGTGAAACTCTCATTAAAAATATGTCTGAAGATAGCTATTACTTTTGTATTAGTAATTCAGTGAAATGCTTCTAACATGTAAAATAAATTTCTTCATAAACTTTAGTATCATAATTCTAAATATATCTGCTGTTATCTATTATTTAAAAAACCAAAATTACAGAAAGTGTCTGCATGCAAAGCAAATCTCAGAAATACTGTGAAGGAACATGTTTCATTTAGCTTTACAGTTTCACATAGCCATTATCTCTTTCATTGTCTAGATCAAGAAGGCTTTGGAGTTATATGAACAACTGCGTCAAAGAATGGGTGTAGTTATTGTAGGTCCCAGTGGCGGGGGTAAATCAACGCTCTGGCGGATGTTAAAGACAGCCCTTGGGAAAACTGGCAAAGTGGTGAAGCAGTACACAGTGAATCCCAAAGCCATGCCTCGGCATCAGCTGCTGGGCCGTATTGACATGGATACCAGGGAATGGTCTGATGGAGTGCTTACAAACAGTGCTCGGCAAGTGGTGCGAGAGCCCCGAGGTATGGCTGAGAGGGGCTTGCAGATGTTTCACCGAAATTACTGAAATCATTTGTTTTCAAGTACTTCTTTATATTGTGTTGTTGTTGGTGGATAGTGAAAGGCAAGAAAAACTTCTGGTAACAATTTTAGCCAAATGCCTCCGTACATTCTTTACAATTTTTGTTATAAGAAAGCAAAAAATAGGCAGCAGAAGGGGAAAAGCATGTGAGGACTGTCTTCATAGAACTGTAAGTCATAATGAAAAAAGAATAATAAATAACATTAAGATAGAAAGGGGTGATATTTTTGAGCTGTTTTTCTTGGGTTTGATATTTCATTTTTCTGTCTGGAAATAGATATTACTTCATGGATAATTTGTGATGGTGATATTGATCCTGAATGGATTGAATCTTTGAATTCTGTTTTGGATGACAACAAATTGTTGACTATGCCCAGTGGAGAAAGAATTCAGTTTGGTTCAAATGTTAACTTTATATTTGAAACTCATGACCTTAGCTGTGCTTCTCCTGCTACAATATCTCGAATGGGAATGATCTTTTTGAGGTAAGACAGAGTATTACATACTTCTAAAGTAAGCAAATATATATACCTACTTTTCTTGAAAGGTATTCTCAAGTGGAAGGAGCAGTTCTTTAGTTCCTTACTCTTAGGTAGCCAATCACTGGGGAAATTTCTTTAGGTTACATATCCCTTCTTTGGTGTTTGTTATAAACTTTTGACTGAAATATCTCAGATTTTTTCTAAAAGATATTGTGAATTCTTTACCATAGAGCCCAAATATTGGTTAGAAATTGTTAAAGTAATTTAGGAGACTTTTTCTGGAATTTTGTTGTTCCTTTAAAATAATCTATTTAAAGACATTGGTGTCTATTATTTATCTGAATCTCGTTTTGATTTGACTTAGTGATGAAGATACAGATCTTAATGCTCTAACAAAATCTTGGATAAGAAGTCAGCCTGAAGAATGCAGATTCAACCTTGAAAATTGGATTGGAGACTATTTTAAAAAGGCTTTAGACTGGGTTGTAAAGAAGGTTAGTAAGTGAATACTTAATCAAATTTCAGCTTCTGTTAAGTATGATCCATTTTCTAAGTTTAGCACTAAACAGATCGTTCAGGTTAATTTTTGAACTGTAATTAAAAAAAAATCTCAGCACTTTTTGGATAGAATTATAGAATTGTAGAATATCATGAGTTGGAAGGGACCCACAGAGATCACTGAAGTCCAGTTCCTGGCTCTGCACAGGACCACCCCCAGAATCAAACCATGCACCTGCAAGCATTGTCCAAACCCTTCCTGTACTCTGGCAGGCTTGGTGCTGTGACCCCACTAGTGCTGCTTCCCAGACTTCCCTTCTGAAGAAGTTGAATTTGCATTGATCAAGTAGCTGATGTGCTGAAAATACTTTTTAGGAGACTTCCCCACTGCTGTGGCCAGTGTGCTAGTCTTTAAGAGACATGCGTTATCTCCTCCCGTGGAACATACATGGTCCTGTTGTGTTCTTCTAATTATTTTTCTTCCTAGTTCTTTTACCCATAGCATTTTTTAGACTTTTAAACTATCTAAGCAAAAGCCATGGCATTGTTCCTGAGGCTGCAAATTCCCTTTGGTGCAAAGAGCAAAATCCATAAATAATTTGTTGAAAACGAAGATTTCCAGTATATAGTTATGTTCATTCCTTATAGTTTCTCAAAATCTGTGAGGAAAATTCTGATTGCTTATCCTAAATTTCATTAACTCATAGACTGGAATTAAAACCACCAAATCAATGCTTAGAAATTAATGTCAAGTGAATTTTCTAGAACAATAGTAGTGTTGAAATCTTTCCTCATTTGTGTAAATGTCAAAAGGCCATGAATAATAAAAGCATGCTAGCAACACATCACATTTATATTGAGAAATATATTAAAATCTACTACAAATTGCAATTTACAGAATGACTTTGTAGTGGAAACAAGTTTGGTTGGAACTGTGATGAATGGACTGTCTCATCTTAATGGAAGTACTGATCGTGGACAGTTTATTATTAACTTGTTACGTGGTCTTGGTGGCAATCTCAACATGAAGTCACGACAAGAATTTGCAAAAGAGGTAATCTCTGTGCTCTAATTGGATTTTGATTCGTGTAATCTTTAGGGGTATAGCTGAGAAGTGAAGGAATGTTTTATGTGTCACTGGTACATTGCATCCATCCCAGATAGCAATATTTTGGTCCTGAACCAAGAGACAGTGAAATGCCCTTGTTCATACTGCTTACTTCCAGGACCCACTGCAGCAGATTGCGTTTGTCTATATGAATTGTATATGTAATTCAGATTTATTTTTGTGGGGTTTTTTCTGTTGGGAATATGTGAAATAGAAACAGGACTTTGCATCTCATGAGAGAGGTATTCTTAGGTATTGTTCTCATTAGGATGCCTAATATAAAAAAAAATCAAAGCTTTTCTAAATACAATTTAATTTAATTTCTTTATATTCTGAAAAATGGAAGACTATTATAATATTGTTTAGTTAAGGACTTGATCATAAAGCATATGCATAATATGATTAGTTTTCAAAGGCAGCCTTAAACTATCGAATCTAAGAATTGTATGTTTGATTTTATATAAGTATTACTTGAATATTCTTTAGACTAGCTTGAAATGGTAGATCTTGTTGTTAGGAGTATGGATTTAACTGAAGCTTTATTTTTATTTTTTTTAAAGATCTTCAGTTGGGCACAAGAGTCTCCTCCTGATCCAAGGAAGCCCCTGGACACATATTATGACAATGACACTGGAGAGCTAATGCTGTATCAGCTGAAAAAACCTCAAAATCTGACAACTGATGACTTCAGTAATCTCCAAACACTTCCTGTCATCCAAACCCCTGACATGCAGAGAGGTTTAGATTACTTTAGACCATGGCTCGACATTAATAATAAGCAGCCATTTCTTCTTGTGGGTCCTGAAGGATGCGGAAAGGGGTAAAAAATAATTACTACTTTATAATAAAATATACTTCTACAGGTTTGACACAATTTGTAATTTTTTAAATAATGCTTTTGGCATATGACTTTCTGAAAGAATATGACTTGTTTAGGTCACTAACTAGACAAACCTTATGTAGTGGCAAATAAGTAAATTTTTATGAAGTTTTACAGGGAGAGTTCAGACAGTCACTATTCATCTAAGATATCTGAATGTAGCTTTTAGATATGAAACAGGATCTTTGGAAAACCTACTGTCATGGAGCAACAGCTTAGAGGCACGTGAGATCCAGTCACATTTCAAAGGGCTCTTGACTCAGTTTAGCACATCCTGTTGTCTTTATTAGATTCCTTGTTTAGATGGTTTGGGTCACTAAACTAAGGTATATAAATTAGCTGTTTGTTTTGTGTAGTTGTATACATTACACTTCCTTTGAGTTATGTGAATAGAAAATGTTAAGAGTTTTAAAGGCAAGAACGTTGAATTCAGCAAGCCTCATGCTCCACCTATTCCATTAATACAGGATGTAGTATATGCATTTTAATTTAAAAATGATGCACAGCATTTTAATTTAATTTATGCCTATATGTATGTACATGTTTGGTTTCCTAGGATGCTGCTTCACTATGCATTTTCTCAGCTCCGCTCCACTCAGATCGCCACTGTTCACTGCAGTGCACAGACTACTTCTCAACATCTTCTACAGAAATTAAGTCAAACTTGCATTGTAATCAGCACAAACACTGGACGAGTGTACCGACCAAAGGACTGTGAAAGGCTTGTGTTGTACTTAAAAGACATCAATCTACCCAAACCTGATAAATGGGGAACAAGCACTCTTGTGGCTTTTCTGCAACAGGTGAACACTTATGTCGATTATTTATAAAGAGACTCAAGTATACTGGATATAATTTAGTGTATGTACTAAATACCTACATTGATTGATTTCTATGGTAAAAGCCTGCATCCTGTATTTGCATTAGTTTTGTTTTTTAATAGACTATGTAGTGTCAGCTAGAAATAAGATACCATTTTTATTTGGCTGATATTTTTGAACAAATAAAGACAGCACTCATCTCACTGAGTTACAGTGCAGTAGACATAGGAATAACAAGAAGATTGCTAGGAGCAATCAGCATGAATTCACCAGGGACAAGTAATCCATTATGAGGGGGAAAAAGTGAATATAGTCTACCTGGAATTCACTAAGACCATTGATGCTGTCTCCCAAAAGATTCTCAGAAGAAAAGCTGTTGATACAGTCTGCATAAGCAGATAGTGAGGTGGGTTGGAAGCTGGCTAAAGAGCCAGGCCCAGAGGGTGATTGTCAGTGGTACAGAGTCTACTTGGAAGCCGTGATCTATTTTAACATCCTCATTAATGATCAGGACAATGGAGTCCTGCAAATCTGCAGATGACAAAATTGTAAATTTTAAGACACCTCAGGCAATTAGGAAAGCAGAAATAATGGTATACTTCTCACTATTTTATTATATTTTATTTTGTATGATACTCTGTTGACTTTCCTTTAATGAAGCATTTATTTAATTATTAAAGGTTCTCACATATCAAGGATTTTATGATGAAAATCTGGAATGGGTTGGTTTAGAAAACATCCAAATTGTGGCTTCTATGTCAGCTGGAGGAACATTAGGAAGACATAAGCTTACCTCCAGGTTTACTTCTATTGTTCGTCTCTGTGCAATTGAGTAAGTATATGTGAATTAGTCTAACTCAGAATTCAGATTCAGCCTCTCTTTATAAGGATCTCTTGTCAATTTAGTCTTTACAAAGATGTGGCTGTTCTAGTCTTTCATCTTTTCTCACAGTTTGTGATTGTCAGATTTGGTGCTATTTGATGCCTCTTGGCACCACAGTCCAGCTAAGAGGAATTGACAGCTGCCTGTTGGTAGTGAAGTGTTTGCAATATGTTTCCTATTGGATAATTTTGCTTGCAGTAAACTGATTTCTGCAGCTTTATATTAAGGTGGTATTTGGTGAAAAAGTTAGAGAAGTTGGAGTTTATTTATTTAAGTTTGATTATATCAACAGATGTATTTAGAAAATTTCTGAGAGTAGTCTAATGCAATAAAATGATAATTTTTCTTAGCTGCTGGATGGAAATGCTATTCAAAGAAATTTCTCAGTAACTGTTTGTAAGTTTAACTCAGTTTTACTTAAATTTAAAAAGTCCATTATGACTTAGAGTTTTCCCCTTTCTAGCTATCCAGAAAGAGAACAACTGCAAACTATTTATAGTGCCTACTTGGAACCTGTACTACAGAAAAACTTAAAGAATCATCCTGTTTGGGGTTCTTTACCAAAAATACATCAGCTAGCAGGATCTATGGTTCAGATCTATCAGCAGGTATGGAAACCTTTTTTCTTTCTTCAAGGAGATGGAGAATTCAAATGTTTTATTACAAATAATAAAGTTTTGATATTAACAGGTGAGGAAAAAGGTTTATCAGTATTAAAATCTAAGTTTATTACTTTTAAGAAAGTTGATATCAATTTTAGAACTTGTTATTTTGAGAGAATCCTAGGTATTAGAATCAAGCAGAGCAAACAGTAAGTGCTCTTGCTTTCCCACAGATTTGTTTTAAGATTTTGGCATCCATCTTAACACTTCTACTGATTTATGAAATGTGGATAGTAGTGTTTTTCTACTTATGAGGAGACAGTGCAACAGGTGATTGTGTGTCCAGTTGTTACAGGTGCTGTTATGAACACAGAAGGAAATATGAGGGTGGCATCCTTTACAAACATCAAGGACTACCTATTACAATTGTACACTGTTAAAAGCAGGTGTTTAGAACTAGACACAAGCACATTTTAGCCTCCCACTTTAAATATTAAGAACTCTTTCTAGCAAAATGCTTAACTACTTGCTTTTCTTAATCAGGACATAGCCTTACTGGGGAGGGTACTCTGTGGTGCTTGCTGTAGAATGTATGAATGTCCCTATCCAGGCAGAAGCATGATACAGACTTGATCCTTTTGACTACAATGTGGGTTTAGTTACTGGTTAGCATGAACCTCTTAGCAGGAGTTTCATACAACATTATTGATGTATTCCAAGAAATATGAGTTTAAGTCTCATTACACTGTGATCAAATAACTGATGAAAGCAGTTATTCTTGGAATTAAAGATGTAGTTGAAATTCGAATATCCTCTTTGGGAGAAGAGTAAGTATGAAGTATTTTGTAGTGAGAAAGTCTTACTAATTTAGGTAGGTTTTAGTGAGAAAATGTTAGTAATTTAGGTAGGTTTTTATTACATTTCAATATGACCTTTGTGTTTCATATTTGGTATTGTTTGAAAAAATTACAAATTTTGTGTAATAATCCTACACTAACAGTCCTGGGTGAGATGTGCAGTTGTTTCCATCACAAAATGATACAGAAAAAATGTTCTGTGAAAAATCTTTTGTGGTCAGAAAACAAGATTTAAAGAAGAAGTGCATTCATAATATATCTAAATGTTCACCATCTAGAAAACTAATCTGTCTGGTACCTTAGAAAAGTACTTTACATTTTACAATACCATTTTTTTTTTCTTTTCTTTAACTCTCATTTTTAGGTACGAGCAAAATTCACAGTTGATGATCACAGTCATTACCTTTTTACACCATGCATTCTTACTCAGTGGGTTCTTGGTTTATTCAGATATGATTTAGAAGGTGGTAAGTCACTTCTTTGGTTTTCATTAATAAAGTAGTTCTAAAATGGCCTAGATTATTATTGATGTTGGTCTTTCTTTGGCTCCCCATTGATCTTTTTAAACTGTGAACTGTCTGAAACTCACTAGAGGGAAAAAATGCCTGACAGTTTATTCCATAACATAAGAGTAAACAAGTTTAAAAAAATACAATGATGTTTTAAAATACGTGTGGGAGCTGCTTATGGTTTAAGGGAAGTTAATAGTTGGGGACTGCATTCTTACTATGGGAATTTGAACTGTGCTCCCTACTCTTCACTGTTTTGTTCTGTGGTTTTTTGTGTTTTGTGTTGAGGTTTTTTTGAGCATGTGTGTTGTTTTCTGGATTCTCAGAGCCTTGCCTCTCATGCTTGTCCTGCTGTACCTGGTTGTATAAACCTGTTTTATACACATACATCCTAAGCTGCTTTCTAATCTTGTTTTTGCCTCTGAAATTGGTATTATTACTACATCATGAGAAATTACTAATTATGTTTTAGCTCTTACATTCATTAGAAGGTTGCATAGAGGGCTGCTTAAAGAGGATAAAAGTAATAAGAATGCTGTGCTCCCTTTCCACTTATTTTCTGGGATCATGAGATTGTAAATGCAGCTTGAATGGTGTCAGAAAAGCTGCACTGATAAACAATGAATGGGTAATCTCAGCTGATTTAAGGGCTTCTTAATTGTATCTAATGTTGACATGTGCATGTGCTTTTCCAGGGATGAGCAACAAGGCTTGTTATTTACTCACCTTCCTTTTTTGCTTTTGTGAGGTGTATTTAAGATTTGGAGTCTCTATTGGCATTTTCTAATACTGACTCTTCTGGGTATTTATTATTATTTTAGTATTTGTTATTAGTCTTTCTCTTCCCATTTAAAAACGTCTTCTGGATTTTCTTGGTTTCATTGCCTGGAAAACTGGCTTTTAATTTTAACTTTGTGTACAGCACCTTTCTCATTTTTGTTAGAAGCTGACAATTGTTTTAATAGAGAGAACTTGCTTTAATAGAATATATTTCAAACTTGCTTTAATAGAATATATTTCATCTTGTAATGATCCATAAAGAAATTATTAAAAAGCACTTCATAATATTTACTTTTTCTCTTATTTCTTCCTTACCGATGGTCTCCTGCTGGTACGTAATTTCTCTTGCTCATTTTCAATTTCATATTTTAAAGTGGAAGTTTGAAAATCTATTATAAATATCTAAAATTAATTCTCTCATTAAATTTTGTAGGTTCATTGATACAAACTGCAGACTTTGTATTGGAAGTTCTTGCATATGAAGCACGCCACTTGTTCCGTGACAGAATTGTTGGCACGAAAGAACTTCAAGTATTTGATAACATTTTGACCAATGTGTTTCAAAGTGATTGGGGCTCAGATGTTCTGGACAATATGGCAGGTAAGCCATTTGAAGCATGCTAAACAAATCTGAAGCATTTTTTTTAGGAAATGCCTAGTCAAGTTAGATAGCATATGAGTTAAACACCTGAAGTTTCAAAAGTTTGCTTTTTTTTTCACAGATACCTTTTATGTAACTTGGGGAGCTTGTCAAGAGGCATTCATCACACCAGGCCAGGCACTACCACCACATGGGCGGCCACTTGGCAGACTAAACTCAACGGACCTGAAAGATGTTATTCAAAAAGTGAGGCGCAATTAAAAAATATACACAGCAAGGGTTCACAACAATGATTCTAGACAGTTTTGTCTAAGAGTAACATGCAAGCAACCAGGTTTATGGTGGGGGCTGCCTCCTGTTCAAAGAATCACCTTTTGCATTTGGTGAAGGGAAGACTTGTGATGTTATATGGCAGGCAGTAGGAAGTATCATGTAGCAAGGTTTTGTTGAAGAAAGGACATCAGTTGCATTTGCTGCTGATTTACAACAGTCTGATGAACCAACATTTTGAGAAACATTTATGTGCATATATATCTGTATTGTTTGAGTACCTCAGTGTTGTATTATATGATTTTTGAGTTTGAAATATGGTAACATAATTTTTGTTTGGAAAAATGCTGGAGATTTGTCATGCTTTCAAGCTGTAAAGTACAAAAAGTGAGCTTGATGAGAAAATGCAAACATTTAAAGTCTCCTAGGCTATCTGCTTTTTAGTATGAGAGTTTTGAGATTGTCACCATTAGTCATAGTGTTTGATGGCCTGCAGGTGGGAATCTACCATCTCTCTTTAAGTGCCAACTTGTGACCAATAACTGTATGGGAAATTATGAAATTCAACAGCCTCAGTAGGCAGGGAGTTTGTTGGCTTTGCTTTTTTTTAAACTGACGGCACAGTTACGTTTGGTTTCAAAGATGATGTTTTAATGAGTATAACACAAGGTCATAATTTAATCATAGGATCTGATGTTGTGTGTCTTTCACTAGGAACTTCCATAATTGCAATTATGCAGCAATTAGGTGCCTAAAATACTCTCCTCAGTTATTAATTAATCTGTAGTCAGAGACACAGCTCAGACTTAGTTCTGGTCCATTATTCAATTTTAATTTGTTCAGTGGTAGATTCCTATTTCAATATATCAAAGACTTCCAAGGTGTTCTGGTGCTGGGTGTAGTGTGGTATGTTCATTATTGATATATTTATTACTCATAAAGGGTATGTGAGGTTTCTAAATTCTGTGACAAAAATATTTTTTTTCTGAATGAAGCCCAATGTGGTGTATCAAGCTTTTAAGCCCTTCTTTTCTAAATGTTTAAATGTTGGATATTTGCATATCTCACTGCTTATATTTATTATTAATGATCAGATTCTTTTTTTCCTCTTTTTTTTTTTTTTTAATAGGGTATAATTCATTATGGACGGGACAAAAAAGAGATCGATATTTTACTGTTCCATGAAGTCCTCAGTTACATGTCCAAAGTGGACAGAGTGCTGAGTTTTCCTGGAGGATCACTTCTCCTGGCAGGACGGAGTGGTGTGGGTCGTCGGACAGTTACCTCTTTAGTCAGTCATATGCATGGAGCTGTTCTGGTTACTCCCAAAATTTCCAGAGGTTATCAGCTGAAGCAGTTCAAAACTGATCTTAAATATGTAAGTCACTAAGTTTGTTCTATTTCATAACACTGTAGGTGTATGTTAAAGAAAAAACAAAGAATGTGGGAATTTTGAAGGACACAAAAGGTTGTGCAAGAAGAAAAATGACAGTCTAAATGAAACAAGTAATTTTTTAGAAGTTCTCACTCTACATGTGTGTACTGTTCTTTACAGTAACTAATTGAAGCTCCACTTTTTGGAATACCAGAGTTCTTTTTGATTGTTGTAGAACTTATAAAGTTTTTGTGAATATTTATGTGAAAGGCTTTTTCATGTATATATTTCCATGTTGCTATATACTTTTATTTCCTATCTCTACTATGATCTGCCAGTTAATAGTAGTTGAATCAAATAAAATTTTAGTGATTGATGAAAGTGTACGTATTATTTAAACCAGATGCAAGCCTTGAATCAACAGTGTCTCATTACCTTCAGCTATGCTAAAAAAAATTCTAGATCTTTACCTACACAAAAGAATGATACAATTCTATCATTGAGTCATATACATAAATATACTCTATGAAAGAGTCTGTTTTAATTATTTTTTCATTACTATGCTGTAGGTAAAATGTTCTTTATATTTGATATCTCTTTTAACTGAATCTCCTGGAAATCTTTTGTAAATATATAATAGTGTGTATTATTACAGCTGTGAAGAAAATACATATGTAATATCTAGTCAAGGAAAGATTATGATCATTGTCAGTCCCTTCCAACTCAGGATATTGTATGATTATCATTCTCTTCTGAACAATACACTGAGATTTAAATGTCTTCCCTCCTTGTAGGTCATGGAGCTTGCAGGCATTGAAGCACAGCAGGTGGTATTGCTGCTCGAAGACTATCAGTTTATTAATTCCTCTTTCCTGGAGATGGTCAACAGTTTACTGTCCTCAGGTGAGTAAAGTCCAAAGAGAGTATGGTACTACTTTTACCACACAGACTTAGCTCAATGAGGCAGAATTAGATTATGTTTTCTAACTTTTTGTTTCTATCAGAAGGTTTAGTTAGATTTCTATGCTGTTTTAATTAGAGTACGTGTATGTTAGAGCCTGACTCAAGGTTCACTTAGTTGTTTGGTAAATTAAAGAATTTACCCTATAGTACAGGTGCTTTCAATTTCTCTAATTCATTTCAAAGGAGTTCTTGGTAACAGTGTAATAGCAAAATGAAAATTCATTCTACTTCACCGCTTCCCTTTTATAATAAAACTCAAAATTGAGAGGTTTCCAAGGCTTTACTAAATTGTATAGACTGAGTTCTTTAATTAATTTATCACCAGAAAAGCTCACTTTTCTGAAGGTAGTGAGATGATAAACAACAATAACAAATAACAAAAGTGACTTTATTTTACTGTCCAACTTTGTTCCTGGATCAGAGAAAGGATCATTGAAGGACTGAGTCAAAGTTGCTAAATGATTTTTATGGAACTGCAGTAGTTTAAGAGCTGATTAATAAGAGCACCAGATTTTCCTATCTCTCAGGTGCTACCCCAGATCTATTTACAGAATCAGATTTTCATCATCCATTATTAAAACTTTATGTCTGAGAATCTAGATGACTACTCGCTTTCATGTTCCTGTGTCCTGGTGTATGACGGTTTGGTTTGATTTGTTTTGTTTTGTATGCAGTACAGGGTCACTGTCTTTGGGTAGATTTGAAAGAGCTTTTTTCAAATACATTTCAGCAGTGGAAACAAAGTAGAATGTTAAATAGAATCACTGTAATTTGTTTTTTGGTTTTCATGATATCATGAAAAGAATTATTAAGTACATGGGATAATAGTTAAGAAAGTATAGAGGTGAAAACTATGAAATTTGAATTCTTTATACAGAGGATTCAAGGGAGGCCTTCAAATAAATTTAAAGAATTATAGTGTGTTTTATCTGATTCAAATTCATTCTTGAAATAGGAGAAGTTCCTGGGCTGTATAAAATAGAAGAATTAGAACCATTGCTCTCTCCTCTGAAGGATCAAGCTTCGCAAGATGGATTTACAGGGCCAATATTCAACTATTTCACATACCGTATGTCAACAGAGTTATGAGTTATAATTAAATGTAAAGTTTAAAAAGTGGTATAATAATGGACAAGTAATTTCTTACATGGTCTTTTTATTGTGTGCAGTTTTAACTTTTAATTGGTTACTGAATAGCAGGAAGGAGTAATATTTGTGAGATTCGAGGGCACAGAATCCTCAGCTGAAAATTTATTTTTCTGTCTGAAATTTTATATTGATGAGTGTTACACAATTTTTACAAAATCTGCTGTTGAAATTAATCAGAAGGAAGAAAGCTTTTGTTCCCATTATTTTCTGGTTTGTATAGCTTTTATACATATATATATATATATATATATATATATATATATATAAATAAAATAACAGAGATTTCTTCTATTTTTCAGTTATGCCAAGAAATCACTTTGGATTCTGAATAATTATAAGCAAGTTTACAGATAGGTTTCTTAATTATTTGTGTTTCTTCCTTGGCCCAATGAGAAAATTAAATAGTTTAGAAATAAAGCAAAGAATATGACTGGAAGAATACAGTCATAGCAGCCAGCCATGGAGCTACTTCTGATTAGTTCTATTGGTCTACATGAATTAGAATGAGAACTAGTGCTTCCTATTTAAATACTATCAGCTTTTCAGAATTAAAAAATGCACTGTGTAGTATACATAATGAGAATTCATGGTACTTAATAAGGTTCTACTTATAAGCATTCCTCTCCTAGTGTGATTGGATGTTATAGGCTTTTTTTTTCAGAAATTGCCTAGTGAAAAGTATTTGAAAGAAAGTAAATTATGTTGTATTTGCAATAAATCTACTGTCATATAGATTAGTCAGATTGTTATGTACTAAAAATTGTTACATTTTCTTAGGGATCCAACAAAATCTACATGTTGTCTTGATCATGGATTCTACCAATTTAAATTTCACAATAAACTGTGAAAGTAATCCAGCACTGTATAAGAAATGTCAGGTTTTATGGATGGAAACCTGGTCAGAAGACAGTATGAAAAAGGTAAGTTGCATTAGTTGGGACTTACTTAAATTAGTATCTCTAAATATAACTGAACTCTGGTGAATAAGATCAAAATATTTAAGGTTGTGAAGGAATAATTATCACTGTACTTACTTAATTCCTTTGTACACTTTTACAAAGATGGAAAATTCTGCAGAACAGTGAAGTATTATTAGCATTGTTATTTTACCAGTAACATGTTTTGTTCTCTCTGTGGGCTGACTTGAGCAACATGCTGACTACTGTGACTCTGATTAAACACAGCATTTCAGAACAAAATACAGACTACAAGAAAATGTTAAAGCCAATTGCATTTTATTTGTGTGGTGAAGTTTTGATATTGGGCTGGCCTGCAGGGCTTACTTCAGTGGGAGGCTGCCAGAAGCTTCCCCCATGTCAGGTGGAGTTAGTACCAACTGGCTCCAAGAAGGATGTGCTGCTGGCCAAGGCTGAGCCCAACAGCAGTGGTGACAGTGCCTCTGGGATAACATTTAACTAGTGGCAAGAAGTTACCATACAAGAGCAACAGCAGCCAGAGAGAGAGGATGTGAGAAAACACGAGAGAAACAGCCTTGCAGACCCCAGAGTGAGTGCAGAAGGAGGGGCAGGAGGTGCTCCAGGTGCCAGAGCAGAGATTCCCCTGCAGCCCCTGGTGCAGCCCATGGTGAGGCAGCTGGGCCCCCGCAGCCCATGGAGGTGCAGGGTGGAGCAGAGATCCACCTGCAGCCCATGGAGAGCCCCATGGTTAAGCAGGTAGAAGCACCTGAAGGAGTCTGTGACCCTGTGGGAAGCCCATGCACATATATGCATGTGATTGTCACACAGAGCAGCACAAACAGAACTCCTAAGCACTAACATAAACAGCACCAGCACAGCATTGCCATTATCCTGTTCCCCTCTCTGAGTTATCTCAATGAAGTTCAATTATTGGGTAATATGTACATGGGTAGAATGTGGATTAGGACTGTCTTATTTCCTCTTGAATGATATATACTTTTAAAGCTTCTACATTTGTTCTTTTGTTAGGTCCTTTGTGAATGAGTTGCTCCTTCTTACAGCCAGGGAAATATCTTCCACTTGAGAGAATAGGAAGGCAGAATTTATCTTTCTAATGCTAATAGTATTCTGTACATTCCTTATTCTAAGTATATAATTTTCAGTCTTTTCAAAAGAGAAACTAGATTGAAGGTTTGTGGTTTCTATTTTTAATTTCAACTCAAACTGTCATTGTTCATAATTTTCATGCAAAAAAAATGTGTGGTTTTTTAGATACCTGAAATGCTTCTGTGTGATTCAGATGAACAAGAAAAGAATGGAAAAACACATAAAGAGGTTAAGAAAAAATATTCAGGTAATATTTGGGTAGACCTACTAGTTATTATTATTGCTATTAAACACTTGATCCCATGTTGGGCATAGATAATAACATAGATGGTTTGAGTATGTGTTTACTAGCATATTCAGACTTTGGTGTTGTTCAGATGGCAGGCATTTGCACAAGGCAGCATTAGTCTGGAACATATATCCCGGCTGATCATATGCAGTCTCTTCTGTCACAAGCTGTCACTGTATATATTCAATTTTATATGCTGATTTAGCTTGTTTTGGTCAGTGTCTTCAATCTATGTGGATGTTATTTTACAACCTGAACATTTGATGTTTTGGGAATTTTTCAGTTTATATATTTCATTATTCTTTTTGTAGATTTTCATTTTGCTTTATTAATTTCAAAATCTACTTTGCTGTAGGTAGTGCCCCCTTTTCAGATTAATTAGTTTTTATCATAATGCTTCAAATATAGTCATGTTGAAAAGAGTGTCTCAAACATAGTCTAAGAGACCAGTGTCAGCACTCACTTGCAAAATACTACTTTTAGCCACTTTCTATAAAAGTAGCACTTAGAGGTCATGGAACTAACAGAATATAAGTGGGTCCCTTGGAGTTTCTTGGTTTATATTGCTTTTTAATAGACCAATCAGAATAATGGGCAAAACCAGTATCTGGTGTTCATATTACCATCCCTCTTTATCCTAGATCATTGTAATTAATCTAGGCTGTAGTACTTACTAGAGGCATTCATTTATATATAGATATGCTTTAGCAATTTTTTTTCTTTTGTAGGGTAATGGAGTTTATTTTACAATATCTTTGGGCTTTTTTTGAGAAACTGTTCAGTAAACTGAATGGCAGGAAAACCTTTTAGCTTGCCCATTATCAGAGATAAGGGAGAAGACAAAAACACATGGACGTTATTTTTAGAACAGTCCCAAATATTTTAAAATTCAATTTGTCTGGAAGTAGTTTCTTATACCATTAACCATCAGTGGTCTGCAATTAATTTTGCTGGCTTTTCCAAACATCAAACAATTTCAGTGTATTTCCTTCTGAGAAGTAGGCGTTTCAAATGTATTTACATGTTGTTTCCCTGTGAGTACTTTTAAAAAGTATAGTCTTTGTGCTATTTTGAATACTCTTAATTCATATCCCAAAAAAGTAAGCCTATTCTGTTGTTTTTTCTTAGTTATTTTAATGTGAGATAAAATTCAGTGTAATTTTATCTGTATAACAAATGATGTACAGGTCATTCTGATTTTCTGAAGTCATTTTTGGCAATCCACGAGTCATGCAGAATATATGGAGCAACACCTAGCAGGTATATGACATTCCTTCATGTATACAGTACCATCAGTAGCAGTAAAAGAAGAGAGCTAACAAAAAGGCAGAACCACTTGCAGGTATGTGTTTAAAACACTCAACATATGGCTTTTCAGTATATTCTTGCATTAGGAAATGTCTCTTGTATTAATGAGCTGCTGGCATGGTTATGTGATGTGTCCTCTATTGGCAAATGCTCATGCTGTGGTTTCTGGAGAGAACTAGTATCAGTCTTAATCCCCTTCTCTGTTCAAGTGCCTGAAGGAGTGAAAAGTGGTTTTCTAGTTTTTGTTAATGCTTTGTCTCAAGAATGTACCAGACTGGGCATTTTTTCTTGTTAAATGGTCTGTTAAATAAAGGTAATAATTTACTGGAAAATTAGAGATGTTTATCTTAAATCAAAATATCTTCCAGATAATTTTTTTCAAGTATGTCTTGAAATACTGGTCTTAGATGATTAGCATTAAGTAAACAGTTTAGAAAATGTGAATAAAGAAAATAGTTAATTTTGAGCATAATTGGAACTTTATTTTGTATATATGTTTTTTAGAGTACAAATATGTAGAAATCAGATTATCTATTGTATTTCATTCTGTTTAATTTTTATTGGTTTGCTTTTAGATGAGATATACATTGAGTTAATATCAGTTAACTAAAATGCGATTGAATTACTGGGAAAAAGATTATGTGGTAGTTGTTGTTTCATTAAAAGTTTATTATTTTGAGATTTTTTTTTTCTCTTCTGACTGTCGTAATGGATCTTAGAGCAACACAGCTAGAAATACCACATCTAATTTTTAGGTTAAATAATACCAAGAAAATGTGAAAATTAATTAAAAAAAAGATTAGTCTACACTATTTTTTGTTTGTCCATAATATTTGTAGCAAATGTTCATTTAAATTCACTTAAAATTTGTTCCTAAATATCTGCTTCTTCTAAACCTTTATAGGCAGGTGTTTCAAAGCTGAATGAAGCTAAAGCCCTGGTAGATGAACTGAACAGGAAAGCTGGAGAGCAAAGCATTTTACTCAAAACGAAGCAGGATGAAGCTGATGCTGCTCTTCAGGAAATTACAGTATCTATGCAGGTGGTGTATACAATCACATCAAAAGTGGGGAAAAAAAAAGAAAAAAAGCTGTTTTTCTATCTTTGGTCACTGCCTGTTTTATGTTCTTTTCAACTGTTACAAAACTTGATGCATTTACAAGAATTTACCTAGGGGAAGGCATGAGCCCAGAGGCTTGAATAAAGTTCCAACAGGACAGATGATTATGTAATTTAAATGAGGTTAGAACTGATTGAGTAGAAAGAGATCAGTGCAAGGCTTGTACCTGAGTAGTGTTCACTGTTGTTATTTAGTCTGTCTGAAAGTTTTCCTAGAACTTTGTAAATCCAAACTGATGTGTTTTATGTTTATCCCGGATTGGAAATTTCAGTGAAATACTTACAAATAGCACTATTTTAAGTAACAAATGCCAGGAATTAAATTTGTTAACTATCAGAAAATATGTATTTTATGAGGTCTGGTTCTCAGTAGTTAACGTCAGAGAAGGTTAGGTAATATCTCTATATTCATCACTCTTTGAATTTTTATTCTTCAGCTCAGAGGCAGAATTTTTTTTCCAAATTCTGTAATTTTGTTTAGTAGTGTTTTCTCAGTCAAGTAAAATAATTGTGTAGACAGTAAGTCTCTACATTGATACTTTCTGGAATTATAAATGCAGGATAAGCTGTAATGAGTCTGCTTGCGCTGCACTATTGGGTTTTTTTTTTTTTTCTGTTATTTGTTTAATCTGGTCAGTCTGAAGTTTGATGTCAATTACATTTTCTGTATGCATAGAATTAATGCCTGGTCATTCAAACAATTTTTTTCCCAGTGCTTTAAAGGTGCATTACTTCCATTCTTTGTAAGTCTCTTCTTGTAGGCTGTTTTTAGTACTTTTAGGCTCTATCTGTACATGAATTTGAATAATGATTGGCTTGGTGTGTTGATGATTTCAGTTTTAAATCTGCATCTGCTGTTGTCTGGTAGAGTTACAGGTATGTGGGTAGCACATACTATACTATAGGAAAAAATCAAAGGATAGGCCAAAAGCAATGATGGCCTCACTGACAGCAGAAAAATTACAGTGGAAGTCTGATTATTTAGATTAGCATAAAGTATAGGTGCCCTCTAACATTTTAATCTCACTTCAAATGACCTAGCTTATATAACAGAGAGAGCTCTAATACATACAGACTCTTTTAATCTCCTTTCAGAGAAAAGTTTTTGACCTACAACTGAATGTTAAGGTTTTCTTATTCAGAGCAATCATTCAGTACATGTTCATTTGCATGAAATGTCTAATCTAGTTTTATGTAGCTAATGTTTTATGGATTTGAATGTAATCTTCAATAACACGCTGATCTGTAGCTTGGGTTAAGTGCTTAGAGGATTATTATTATTTTAAGATTTTCTCTGCTTTTATGCATCTGTTACCTTCTGCTACACCTTCAACTCAGCTTGACAATTGCTGCTGACTATAATGTGTTATAAACTGGAAAAACACAAACTCTGGACTTCGTTGTCTTTATCTTTTAGGTGATCTGAGCCTAGAGCAATCGAATTTATGTTATAGTTTTATCCTCAATGAATAAAATACTTTTAAGGTCCTTTCTACTGTAATTGTATTTACTAGATATTAATTGTTGTACTGAAGTATTTAGGATTCCTGGAGATGGCTAATAGCTACTGTTTGCGTATAGACATTGGTGGGCAAAGTACAAGTCCAGAAAAAAAAAGTGTAAACCCAAACAAATTACAAAATACGTGTATGATAGACAGTTATCCTTACTATGATTAGGAATTCTAGACTAATAACCTATAGTTCCAATACTCCTGCTTTTATGAACATGATAGAAAAAGAGTGTTTTAATGGTATTGTGAAATTTTGCTTATTCCTTATAGTTTATTTACTTAGCCAGCTTTCCTAATATCAAATAGACTCAGCTATTTTATTGTAATGGGTATTGTGCAAATTATAATAACGAAAACTAAAATAATTAAGAGACCTAGAGGAATAACATCTGTGTAAATTTGGAAAATAAAGGAATTATTGTTTTTTTTACAGAGTGCCAGTGAGCAAAAAGCAGAAATGGAAAAAATAAAACACCGAATAGCAGAAGAGGCTGCAGAAATAGAACGAAGAAAAAGAAAAATTGAAGATGAACTGAAAGAGGTTCAGGTAAGAGCTGATAAGGAAAAGTAATATTTTGCAGTCTGATTTTATCTGACTTATATCCTGCTGTGCAAAATGGTTTTGCAGAATTTATCCCTGCAATTCTTAAATTTTACTCTATAAATTATTTTGATATTAAAAGTATTCCATGTGGCAAATAGAGATTGTCATTCTGGCATTTGTGTTCTGTTAGATAGTAATTACAGAAAGAGTTTTCAAACCAAATCTTGCCTTCACCTGCTCTTTCTATGCTGCCATGCTCTCCCAGCTGAGTTCTGCTGATTTTATGTAATAGTTTTCAATTACTCATATTTTATATTAACCAACTACATTACTTTGCTTTGGTCAAGCTGGTAATATAGGGCTTGGTACAATCAGCTGAACGGAAATCGTTTAATTTAAGATAATTGACAGTTATTACTAAATCCTGAAAAGTGTATATCCTAATGATGCTATAGCAAATAGCTTGTTCAAGAGATTTTACAACTGTTAAGCATCAATTTTTTGGGAAGTATGTGTGTTCAGTCATTGATTTTAGTCTGTATTATTCATACCATGCATTTTAAATTTATACTAAAGACTAAGAGAACAGTATAATAACTTAATTTTTTTCCTTTTAAATATCATAGGTACCAAGGAATTATATCCTTATATTGAAAGTGACTTAGAACTACAGGACTAGACCCATTCTGTGGTCTTTGATAAATATGAAAGATGTGCAAGTTGTGCACAGTAATGCTAATCTGTAACTTTGTTTCCTGACTATTTTGTTGCATTGTTGATAAGGGTGAAGGATTTGTTTAGCTACTGGAAAGAGAAAGCTCTTGTGGCCTGTACTTCTATGGATGTTTACAAAGCGATCCCCAGTCATGCCTATAAATAGTATTTAGCATCATTATTAAAAGATACCTGTATCACAATGTCAGGTTTATATTATACTGTTCTATATGAAAGTATACTTATTATAACTTAGTGAATACATAGAAATGTTCTAGTAACTTGTAAACATGAATCTGCATCAATGCTAGTTTCTTGGGTAATAAAGTATTTAAAAAGAACAAGAAATTTTGTGAAAACTGGAATGGGAAATGTTCAGTTTCTGATATCCTCATGTCTCTTTTTAATGTGTTTTCATGTTTTAAGCCACTGGTTAATGAAGCTAAATTGGCTGTTGGAAATATAAAGCCAGAGGCTTTGTTAGAAATCCGGTCACTACGGATGCCCCCTGACATAATCAGAGACATTCTAGAGGGAGTTCTGCGGCTGATGGGGATTTTTGATACATCATGGGTGAGCATGAAGAGGTGAGAGTTTTGTTTCACCTTTAAAATGAAACATTAATTTACAATATGAACTACTTTCTATTGTATTCAGGAATCTTCTGCTCAGAATTCCTCAGTTTCATATGGAAATAACCTTGTTAACTTTCTTTTCTTCTTTACTTAGTTATTTAATTCTTTTCACAGTTTCTTGGCCAAAAGAAGTGTAAGGGAGGACATAGGATCATTTGATGCCCGTAATATTCCTAAAGAAATACGAGAGAGTGTTGAAGAACTTCTTTCTAAAAATAGAGCATCTTTTGATCCAAAGGTAATTTCTCATTGCATTATGTAAAATGAAAACAAGTCCAAAAAATGACCAAGAGAAAAGATCTGATTGCCTGGTTTGCCAGCAAAATTTTTAGGATGAACTTCAGTTGGAGAAAAAGTGATGAATTCTACTTACAGAATTTGTCAGTATAAACAAGTAAAGGTGTAGCAGAGATTACTCTGTTGCGTACTGCCTCCTAAAGAGAAAATTTGGTTGGTGAGTGTGAAGGGGTGGGGTAAGAACTCATCATGGAGTCAAGTACTTAAAGATTTTTCTACTGCTATAAAGTAAAACTCAGTCCAGGGAATTCTAACTGGCTTTTTTGGTGTCCTTGTAACAGTAAGAGTCTAATAAATAATTCATTGATTTAAAACTTGTTAATTTCAGTTTAGCTGTAAAAATACCCATTGTGGTTTTTTTACATGGATTGATGGCCTTCAATACAAACTTGGTAACAATTTAAAAGATTAGTTCATTAGAAGAGTTGGCTTATTAGCATATTTAAGTTGGCAACTAGAAAATCTGTTGCAGTTACTTATTCTGTATTTATCTCTTCTACCTTATTATACTTGAAGGACTTTCTTATAACAACTTTACTTGTACTGAATTTTTCAGAATGCTAAACGAGCCAGTGCTGCAGCTGCTCCATTAGCAGCTTGGGTGAATGCCAACATCCAGTATTCCCGTGTCCTGGAACGAATTCAGCCTTTGGAAAAAGAAAAGGCTGGCTTGGAAGCGTAAGTTAGACTCCATTACAAAATCAGAGTTTTTAATTCCAGTGGTGGTGGGTGAAACTGAAGCTGCCAAGGAGGAATCTGAGTGTGAGGAAAGACTTCTTTACTTGAGGGTGATGGAGCTCTGGACCAAGCTGCCAGAGGGGTTATGGAGTCTCCTCTTCTGATATTAAAACTGTGCTTGGACACTACCCTGCTTTAGCAAGGGGTTGAACTAGATGATCTCCAGAGGTAATTTCCAGCCAGAACTATTCTGCGATTCGGTGTGAATTGAAGTTTATTAAAAACAAAAGATAATCTCATCCAGAGGTAATAAAATGTACATACTGAGACAGAAAAAGTAAGTGTGCAATAGTTTATTTTTCCTGGAAGCTATGCCTTAGATATTTTTTGTACAATCATGAGTTATCTGTCTCAGCTGAATACTGTCAGGAAGAAATTAGCATCACAGGTATGCTTAAAATGTATTCTCTCAGTGAAACCCATGGTATTTTATGAGGTATATAGTTCCTCTTTTTCAGTCATGTACCAGGCATTGTAAGTTTCTCCTTAGGAGCAGAAAGATACGACATAGTCCTGTGATGGACGACATCCATCACCTGAGGAATCTATACTGATAGTTTTTCTAGGTCTTAAAATTTGCCATGAGAAGAATTTGTTCTGATCTTTAGGAATGGGGTGTTTGGTTTCCATTTTAAAGACTATGGGATGACAAGTACTCAAAGCTTTTACATGTGAAAATATATATTTCAATATAAAACACAATGTAGCACATCTTTGAACTATCTCTATGCAAATTACTCTCCTGTTATATTTACTCTTTATTTTTCCTTGGTTCCATAGTCTTAAAATAAATGTTACATTTTTATAGTAATCTCAAGAAAACTGAAGACAGAAAACAGAAGTTAGAGGATCTTCTGAACTCTGTTGGTCAAAAAGTATTGGAGCTGAAAGACAAGTAAGTTGAATGTGTTATTTCAAGATATAAATAAAAAGCATGAATGATTTTACAGTATGAATAATGAATTTTATCTAAGGAAATATAACTTCCAGTCCTCCAAGATATTTATGTCAGAATTAGTGATGCTTAGGCTATCTCTACTCTCAGTGGAGATAAATACTGTTAGATTACAATTCATCTCTTTGATCAGATGAAATAAATGCTCTTTAAAAGTACCTGCTCTCAGTACTGACTGTGTTGGTAGCCTTTATTGTAGGCATTGTAGATGTCAGAGGTAAGCAGTGTTTTTATCACCTCCTGAATCACAGAGGACTTCAATGACTCCTTAGGACTCTGGAAACATTCCTATACAAAACTTCTGCTGATCACAGCTTGAAGAGAGGCAGTTCTATTTCTTTTAGGGTGGCCTACTTTTCTGACAGTTAGCTAGTTAGCTATCTCCTTTTTTCTTAGCCTCTCATCAAGTACATGAGTCACAGAGGCATAAAAATAGATCTGGTAAATGTTTATACTTTTGCCAAATTCTGTTTAATCCAAATTTTTTAGTTTGATGTTTGTATTATGTACTTAGTATAGGAGATACTTTGCAACCTGGCATATGTACATATTACTAAAAGTCATGTTTTGTAGTCTGCAAAAAAAGAGATAATTCTTGAATTCTTGTAAATCAACTATACAGTGATTTCTTAGATTAATTAAATACTATATATTAGAGTTGCATGTATTAGTTTATGTACCATATATTATATATTTATAAAGTAATATATAATTGTATTACTTTGAATAGGTGGATTAAATGTATTAAATTATTTTAAATATTAAATTAATTTGATATTGAACAATATGAAAAAATATCTAAGCCATACTTGTTTTTTGGACATGTTCTTACTTCATATTAGTTTACAAAATAGACTACTGTGAATTGAACTGGATTCATCCATGTGAATTATTAATATTATTTTTTAAACATTTAATAGATAAAATTTGCCACATAGTTACAAATGTATGGTATGGCATTGAGCTTGCTGTTGTCCTGACTAGGTGCAAAACAAAACTTTACACAATTAGTAAAATTGTCAGGCTTTTTAAGTAGAAGAAGGATGGTTTTCAGACATTATAGTCTGTATTTCATATCCATTTTCAAATCTCACCTGGGCATCCATCTGAATTTTGTTAGCTAAAAGTCTGACAAGCCCATCTGCCAATTACAAGCAGAAGGTATTAAAAATAAGAACTACTGCAATTGTGTTCTTTGTTAACAATAAGCAAGGCATTCATTACAAATTCAATCAATTAAACTTCCTTGAAAATAGCTGTTGGTAAGTCTAGTAGTTCATGATGGCAATTACAAAGAGTATTTGTTTTACAGGTTCCAGAATAGAACAACAGAAGCAGCAAAACTTGAAGCAGAACTAAGTAAAGCTCAGAAAACATTGAAAGCTGCAGAGGTATTGATAAATCAACTTGATAGGGAGCACAAAAGATGGACCACTCAGGTTAGTGAAAATTTTCAAAAGTACATCTTATAACTGATATTTTGAAAATACAGTTTTTGCACTGCTTGGAGAATGTGATTTACTGCCCTTCTGCATGTCTCCCAGTGCACATTTTTGCATTTCTCATTAGAAAATAAAGCTTTTCTTTTTTTCTGAAACTTCTTTTTACTTCACCATAGTTATAATCTTGCTGCCAAATGTGTAAAAATCCCCCAGTATTTGATAGAAAACATATAAAATTCTGTGCTGGTTTTCAGTCCCAAGAATGTAATTGTAATGATGGCTGAAATGCCAGCAGTTGGAATCTTCCAACTGAGATACAGCCAAAGGGACAGATTTTAAACAATTAGTCTTAAAATGTATCACTTTCATGGCATTTGTATTTTAAATGTGCATATAGGTATACCCAAAATGTTGGTTTGCTTTTGAAGTCTTCACTTAAATGCTTGAAACTTTTCTGCTGCTGAAGTAGGGAAGGTAAGCTTATCTTATTTGCTCAAATGATATATTTGAGAGAAACTGCCAAGTCTTTGGAGACACAGGCCCTTCTACAGTCTGAAGCAAAAAGGAAAATCTGAAGATACATATAAGCTGAATATATCTGTTGCCTCTGGAAAGCTCTAAGTAACTTTCATGGGTCAGATGATCATAAGTCAGAAGAAATCTTCATGCAGATGTACATGATTCTGTGTCTCCACTGATACCGAAAAAGCCTCATCAATTAGACTAAATGCCTGCATTTTTGAGAACCAAAGTTAAAGTTAGATGAATCCTTCTTGTAGGTTGTCCACCATACTGGAAAAATTTGGAAGATTTTCCTCTGAAAGTAGGTTTATATAGGTACCTGTTATAGTCAAGATTTGATATATTAGAACCCCAATGTTTAAATTGCTCTAAAAGTGATTCCTCATAGTTTTTCATCTTGGTACATTAGAAAATTCAGACTACCTATTAATGGTATGCTGTAGATTAAACTGGCAGATAGATTAATTAGGAACTCATCCCATAATGAAGACAGTAAAAAGGCATTATTTGTCTCCCTTTAAAGTAAGGAGGAAGCAATAAAAAGTTGCCTTTATTTTGTGTATCAGCATTTCTTTTTAATGTCAATTTGGTTAAAGTAAAAGAAAAAGTAGCAGGTCTTTGAAACCAATTATGGCAGTCACATATTATGTTGTTACACTGTATTTTTCTTCAGAATACTGGATCATTTCAAAACAGAGTTGATTTAGTGGAGATAAATTATTTGGAGATACATGATAAATTTATTTTATCTTGTAAATGTACAGTGAGTAAGTATAACAGTTGCATATAGTATTTATTGCCTGTATACATATTGTAAGTTATACTTACAGCTCAACTGTGAGTAGGATCACATATTTCTTATCTTTCTTACTAGAATACCATTTTTCCATTTGCTTATAAGTTGAACTGTTCATCAAATTAATGGATTTTTATCAGCTGCGTTCTCAGAAATATCTGTGCATGCTGTAGCCCAGAGCTGAAAGGATTTTTTCCCATACCTCCATGTGTCTTAGCTAGGTATAGATACCTGAAATCCAAGAAGAGAAACTGTCTCAACTGTATTACCAATGTCAGGCACACTTCTGACATTTTAGTAACTGATGAGACGTATTAATGCAGTTTCTGTTTGCAAAACAACTGTACTTTCTGTGCTTCTTTTTTTGAAGGTGTCAGAGATAACAGATGACCTGGCAGCATTGCCTAAAAGAGCTCAGTTAGCAGCTGCATTTATTACGTATCTTTCTGCTGCTCCTGAGGATCAGAGGAAAAACAGCTTGGATGAATGGACCAAATCAGCCGGCCTTGAAAGTAATTTCGTTTGTGTGTTTGTCAGTGTCTGCATGCAAGTAATTAAGCTTGATTGAGGAAGTGAGAAATGCCAGTGAGTTCTAATGAACTGTCTCAATTGTCTTTGTACTCCCAAATGAGAAGAGACGTTTTCTTACTCAATAAATATTTCTAGATACTGACTGACAATTTCTTAGAATCATTCTGTGAAATTATTAGGATTATAAATATTCATAAATAATTGTAGCTCTATAGTCCTTGCTTAAAAAGAAAAGTTTACAAAAATGGATGTGTTCACATTAACTGTTACAAATTTGCTAGTGCATTCTGAATGCTTCTGCTTTTTCTGAAGTAATTTTTATCTGTGTGTTAGCAAAACTGTAAAGTATTTCTATGACACTAGGTACTTAATAAGTTCAATAAAAGCAATAAAAGAATAGATTCAAGGGAAGTCTACAGACTTGCACTCTTTATAAACAGAGTCTCTGTTCTGTATAGACTGGTAAATGCTTTTAAACTATGCAAACTGTAAATAATGACAAAAACTTACACTTTCATTTGTCAGAGTTTGATTTACGACGGTTCCTGTGTACAGAAAGTGAGGAGTTAATTTGGAAAAGTGAAGGTTTGCCTTCAGATGACCTTTCAATAGAAAATGCTCTTGTCATCTTGCAGGTAAGTTTGCTTTTTTGTCTTGTCTTGGAAGTAGTTAAATTTTTAAAAGTTTCGATAACATAGCAACTTGAACTATTTCATTTTTGTTTATTATTGGCATCACAGAGTGCACACACACAGAGAAATAAATACTTATGTATCAATGGATATTTTGCAGCAAAAGAAAAAAAATGTAAAAGAAAATACATGTTTTCAGTTTTACTGCCACTGTTTTATTCCATATCAGTCTATTCAGATTTAAAGTGTAAATGGTCATTAACACCAATACAACCAGTGGAAGATTACATCCTATATATGTTCACTTTGGCATATACTTTCTATTACTTTTTTTCTCAGAAAAAGGAAGAGGCTATATGCAGATACCTTTCAAGACCTCTACATATTTGTCTATCTATCTATCTACCTACCTACCTACCTACCTAATAATCTTTGAGAAAAGGAAAAAATCCAGTTTGACCATACATATAGATATATAATATCTATATATATGATAACATAATATAACATAATATATTATTATGTATGTATTCTAGTCATTTATTAGATCTACTAACAAGTAAATATTTAATGGCATGAGGAGAATCTGCATTTACTCCAGGTGATTTGCTTAGATGATTTATGATTCAAATTAGTTAACAATTTTTCTGCAGTTTTAATTTATCTTGCTTTATCATCCTTTTAGTAGATCTGCATATTCTTTTCTCAGTTTGATGATAAAGCTTTTCAATAAACATTGTCTTGTACAGTTAAAGCTAATATGTACAATATGCTACAATAGATTGAGCTCTTAAAATACTCACTGTGTGTAAAGAGCTTTTTGAAGCACTCAGTCAGGTCAAATAATTTTCCTTGTGTATATCCTTATAAAGCTGAAATTAGACATGGTGTTTTACCAGTGTGATATGCAGTAAAGTTCTCAGCCTTTTGTTCTGATCATCTTTTGATGCTTTAGTACTCATCAGCTTCCCCTGTCTTTCAGTTTGAGATCTGTGTAGCTACTCAGTTTGGAATACTGGAACTCAATCTAAAAAAAGCCCCAAACTTGGAAATGCTTTTCTATCAGACTGAACCAGAGAATTGTTAAAAATACATGCAGCAAGTTTCCTGACAAAAAACTGGGGGACATAGCTGATGCACCAAGATGACCTGATGGTTGGAGCATGTCTGCTATGAAGATAGGCTGAGAGCTGGGGTTGTACAGGCTGGAGAAGAGAAGGCTCTAGGGACACCTCACTGCAGCTTTTCAGTACTTAAAGAGGACTTACAGAAAAGAGGGAGAACAAGTCTTTACATGGGCGGATAATAAGAGGAGAAGGAAGAATAGTTATAAACTAAATGAGGAGAGATTTAGATTAGATGTTAGGAAAAAATTCTTTATTTAGAGTGCAGTGAGGCACTGGCACAGATTGTCCAAATAAGCTGTGGATTCCCCATCCTGGAAGTGCTCAAAGTCAGGTTGTATTGAGACCATGGGCAAGCATCCCTGAGAAGCATCCCTGCCCTTGGCAGGGGTGTTGGAACTAGATGATATTTAAGGGACTTTCCTATCTAAGCCATTCTATGACTGAGTCTCTGATACACAAGAGGGTAAAGTTGAAGCCCAGAGGGTCCTTGATAGACCGGAGAAATGGGCTGACAGGAACCTTCATGAAATTCAGGAAGGGGAATTACACAGTCGAGGGTAGTAACAGCCCCAGGTACCAACAAGTGCTGAGGACCAAGCAGTTACAAAGCAGATTTGCAGAAAAGGACCTGGTGGTCCTGGTAGACACCAGGTAGTTCATGAGACAGTTATGGGCCCTGCCAAGGAGAAAGCCAATGGTATCCTGGACAGCTTTAGGCAAAGTGTTGGCAGCAGGTCAAGGGAGGTGCTCCCTCCCCTTCACTGAGCACTGGTGAGGCCACACCTGGAATCCTGGCTCCAGTTGTGTTGATTCACAGCACCAGAGAGACATGGAGGTACTGGACAGAGTTGAGTGTAGCTTTGTGTCTGCAAGATACTTGCATTCATGATTCTTTCTAAAATGCATTGAGGTCCAAACCCAGAAGTATTGTACCTTTGCCCACCAGAGGAAGAAAAAGGAAGAATAACTCTTCTAAGTATAAAAGCAGTTGTGAATAACAAAACCTGTAGATTATACTCATTGAATAGAGACTCCTATTTTTAAGAGAAGGTGAAGAACTGCCTGACTTCAGCAGAAGAAACATCTGAGAATTTTGGATTTGGGTGCTCTCAATTTTTTTTTTTTTTAAGAAGCGATAAATGAAAGACATAAATTTCCTAGTCTGTTATTGTTTCTCTAAACAGTTTGTTAATTAAAAAAGATTTTAAAATACATATTCCATTAGTTTGGGGAAATAAAAAAAGGATTCCAATTTTATTCTTAAAATAGATTTTAGTAAATATATTTTTATTTTTTTCCCTAGAGTAAAGTTTGCCCATTTTTGATAGACCCTTCTTTCCGGGCTACTGAATGGTTGAAGACACATTTGAAGGAATCACGTTTGGAAGTTATTAACCAACAGGTGCAGTATTTACTACTGGGCTTTTCTGTTTGAGCTTTCTCTAGTCCAGATTTTACAGGATAGTTTTTAAAAGTTTATGATAGAGATCACCAAAATGAGTTTATATTCTGTGAAACATACAATTCCCCAGAGAGTTTTAGGTTATTTAAAATTGGAGGCTCAACATCTGGTATTATTTCTACAAATTTGTCTCTTTGTGCTACTGTGTCTGAGAATGACATATTCCTTGCTAAGAGGAAAATAGATTTTCAAACAGAGAAGTCTTTTGTATACTTGGTTGCAATTCACTGGATTTCAGGAGTATATATACACTCAATTTCCTACGATTGTTGTGTTGTATTATCTACATTGGAAAGAGTAAATTGGATTTCAGTTTGAGATTAGGGTACCTGAAGTTCATTGTGTACCTGTAATTGTTTACCTGAGTAGTGAGGTGCGGCTCACTTGCACACGCACAGGCAGGCATCTGGTGCTATTCAGAAGTCCCATCTAGCCTCAAAATATTGCTTCAACAGCATATAGGTCTTCCACAGATCCCTGCTGGCGCTGTGGAACACTTGTAGATACTCTCTGATGGTAGTAAGTAACATATCTTTGGATAATTTATAGTTTGTCCTGCTAGATGATTGGCCTGATTACCTTTCAGCCTCTGTTGCCTATATTGTCCAGGACCTCTGTTGACTGATGGGATCGTAAGCACCACATGCATGTTTAAACACCTGTGTGCAACAGAAGA